>JAZGTH010000146.1:90000-431133 GCA_036877525.1 Chromobotia macracanthus | reverse complement strand
CCTAAACACACGTGGGCGTTAAATCAATCTACAGACAAAACATCTAGACGTTTGAGAGTGCTTTTAAATGTTACGTTTCCCCAGTCAAGTGCGCCTCATCTTTTCACAGAAGCTCCCTACGGAACTTCCTCTTGTTTTATGTGCCTCTTCTAGTCTCACTTCACGATCAGACTGCTGTCTATAAATGAGAGGCAGTAAAAAGCACATCATCAGCAAGTTAGTAGATCAAAAAGTCTCAAGCCATTTTTCACTTTCACGTTAAAGCTGAGAGGATTCTGTCAGGAGTGACTAATATCTTCACTAGAGTTTGTGCATGTCTGTGTGTGTGTGTGTGTGTAGAGTATGACCATTGAGAATGTGTTTTCCCAGAATCCCAATTCCCTGATAAAACAGCTTTGTTTCAGCAGCCTACTTACTAACAACTTGTCAATTTACTAGATTCTTTTCATCTAAAATAAAGTTACACTAACTGCACAGTCTGTTCTTCTTCTGGACCATCCTGGTGCTAAGTGTCATGTCTAAAATTACAATGATGACTGAACAGGTCTGTGACCTAAATTTCCTGTCACAGGGTCATCCCTATTTAAGTTAAAGTATATCTGCTCCACGTTTTATTTTTGACTACAACCACACAGAAATCTGTTACTTTGCTGTGACACAAGCCTACAACCTTTACATTCCGTAAAGGCCTAAAAACACTGCTAGTTCCTCCAAACCCAGAAAAATCCACCAATAATCCAGTACCCTAGTATTTCTATGGTTTGAACGTTTGCCACAGGTTAACATATCCCACTAATTTCTAATGTAAGAATCTTGACACCACACAGTCACATGACACCACACAGTCCAATTATAGCAAACTGTATACTGTATATTTGAAGGTAAAATTGAAAATACATTGAATTGGTTGTAATTCTAAAACAAAAAAAGTGAAGCCTGTCTATGGCTGACTGAGACGGTGCATCAGGTGGTACAATGAGGGCCCAACACAAGATGAATGCAGAGGGAAACTGATGACCTTCCAAATACTGAGGACATAATGACCTTTTTAATGAGTTTGCCACCACTGAGAAAATGGCACACAACTCGAAGAAAGCGATTCTTGCAGAATGCGCCAAAAAGAACAGACGAAAATGGCAAAAAATGTGCTGCAAGTCAAAAACATCTGTCAGGAGATTTAATTGGGTTCATTAGACAACACAGCTAGAGTTTCCAATTACAGGCCTAGATAATTAATTGCACTTGAAATTAAACATATTTTATCATCAGCTTTTAATTAAAAGTGACCCCTTGTTGTTGATTGAATCCCAGATTCTCGGGGTGATCTAAGGTTTCCAGCATGTTTACCTGAGGTGCTTAGGGAGATGAGCTTGATTCTGGAAGAAGGTTGGGGTGTCTGTAATTACATGAAGTGATTAAGATCCATCAGCTTTGTGGGCTTTACTGGGCTGATAACAAGGTCATATTTGAACTAGCCCACCAGCTACCATAGAACTTCAAGCACAGAGTTCGTCTGCCAGTGCTTATGTTCTTAATGTAGAATACAGTTTAGCACTTTTTCAAAACTATATCAAAATGGGCTGCCTTGACACCTTATGAGTGATTAATTTGGAACTACAATCATCTTGATTTTGAAAAAAAATCATAATTTCTCTGCATTCATCCATTTTTTTTTTTTTTAAATTAGTTGCACTGCTTTCTCCCATTTTTTTCAATTAGCTCATTGCACTGCTTTCTGGGATTGGCTTCTGATATATCTAGAAGATTTTGATGCACCTTGTGCAAATGGCACTCAGTTTTGTTTTGCATTTTTTGAAAACAATTTAATTTTGTGGACCCTCTGAAAGATTTTGGACCCTCTGAAAGGGATTAATGGGATTATAGGAAATACATAACAGAATTAGCACCAGACACGTAGTAATGCATTAAAGAGTGCTACTTATAGTCATTACATAACCTATATGGTGCAGAAATAATATTGTTTGTATTTCAGTAGTACTTCGTCATGTATGGTTAACCATCCTATGTTGCCTTTGCCCATTAAATTACATAAATGTGAACCACTCAGGAAAATCAAATTAGGACCACCATGAACTGTTGACAGAGGTCATTTCTCACTTCATCCGTTGTCTGTTATTGACATGCTTCACTGACCCAAACTGAATACAGTTGTGGGACACTGAAATTTCTGTAAGACTGATTATTTTTGCATGCTTGAGCAAAGCTTTACATGCTTGAACAAAGCTTTTAAATGATTGAAAATAGATTTAGGATGGAATTTATTTTATTTATAATGGAATTATCTTTATATGAGCCGCTTATATATAATTCTATATAATTATCTTTATATATATATATATATATATATATATATATATATATATATATATATATATGCATATATATGCTATTTTACAAAAAGCTGGGCTATTAATTTCCAAATAAACAAAGAAAATGAATTTCATAGTAAAGTACTTAATTCTTTCTGGCAATCCAACATTTCCAGGGAAAATAACTATAATAATAATAATTAAATCTTCATGATATTATTATATAACATTTAATTATACCACCGATCATGACTGTAAATGAAAGTAAAGTTCTATAAATAAGGTCAGCTCTCATATATGTCAAACATGTATTTCTAATATGACGCGGTTCTGAAAGATAGATCGAGAAAAACATTAGGGTGAACTCACCAATGAAATAGGCCAACAGAAACAGCAGGGTAACTGAGATGAGGATGGCACTGAGGGCGGCACATTTCCAGTTGCAGTGCTTGTAGGGTTTCTTTAGGCTGAAGGCGGGCCGCGAGAAGGTGTTCCGTGGCAGGGGGCGGGGCGGGGGTGAGTACACCGTGCTAGACGTCAAAGGGTAACCAGGCGTCGTAGTGCAGTATAAGGGCGATGTTCCACCCGGCTTGAACAGAAAATGTCTAGAGAGATGCAGAAAAACGTACTGTTTACATTCACAAAACAATGGGCATTAGACTAGGGTGCAGTGTGTGTGTTGTATAAAAATGTTAAACAGTATCTGTAGAGTGTGAAGGCTTGTGTTCCCTACTCTAATGGGTACTGCTGTTGCTAAGCACTTTTCTGAGCAGTTGCTATAGCCACCTCTGAGCACCGCCTGCCAGCAAGATCCACTGTGCCCCTGAGGGCTGTGTTATATCGCAATTTTAAATCGATATCAAATTTAATTTACAGCACGAGTAACCACAGTGGATTCCTGTTAATACAAGCCCTTCCCGTGACTTCTAATTCACCTTAAGGGTGCGTGTCAGGAAGCTGTTGGATATTTCAGGATGTACATTATGAGGACAGCTAAGTCGTCAAACGAGGCCATTTCTCCTGAAATGAGAATCTAGAAAGCCTCATACAGGTAAATGCATTGATTCCAAAAACTGCTGTCAAGGTTGTACATGCGGTTCTGACTGAATGAGGGGGTGCTCAGAAATGGCCGATGCTAGCTTAATGAAGTATAAAAACCTTTTTTTTCAAAAAGTCTGAAGCCTAGCGCACACTACATGGCATAAGCTTGTCACCACTTTCCCATTTTAGGATATTTTGCGAACTTGCAGCATGAGCAATTACACTTTTCTAGTGCACATACTTGACACAGGAACTCTCATAAAAGGACATGTTATCAGAAATCAACTTTTGCAACTATTATCTTGTAATGAACACACCGCAAATACCACTGGTTGCACAAAGTGACCACAAACCAGAAAAGGCAGTGGGTGACGAGCTTCTCTAGAATGTGCTTGGCCTCAAAAACTGTTAATTAATCAGGAGTGCTAAATTCAAAGTTAGTTCTTTTTAGAAAGGCTGTGAAAAATCAACAATCATCAGTAAAAAGCATGCAAGTCATACAGTAAGTGATGAAACGGGTTAGCTTTAGTTATGCTATGTAATAAAAAATGAATATCAAGTGTGCACAGGAACCACATGGCAAATGCAGCATGGCAAAGCAGATTCCTCTAACGACAGCAGCCACGGGCAGATCATGCAACATACCCATCAGTGTAAGCGCCGTCACGGTGAGCAGCGGCCAGTATGTCCATCTCTATAAAGTTGTCCTGTAAAGTCTCTAGGAATGTCTGCTTTGCTATGTTTCTACACACAGGTGGAAAGATGGACAAATGGAAAGTGAGACATGCAAGAGGAAGACACAGATGTGCAACAGAAAAATGTGACCGGTAAACCTGCACAGACGGAGTGAACTGGCTGATGAGGACAAACAGAGACCTTTATGGAACTAAGGTGCTGTGTGTTCTGCCGACCCGTGAAACCCTCCCTCCGACACACCCCGTCCAAAGAGCAATCTCACTCTTGTACCATACATGTACCTTGTGTTGTACGACCCATGCCGCTCTCTGCAAGCGTCCTGTTCCTCTCTGATAAACATTAGAGTATTCTGGCTCCTTTATGATTGTGGTTAGAAGAAAACAAGGCATTACATTCCTACCCCTTTGTTTTTTGTGATTCAGGGGTTGACACAACACTTTTCAGAAGAATCACACATTATACTGACATAATTCCCATGAGGTTATGCTAAATACTGCTTTAAAGCAAAAGTTCAGTCAGAAGTGAAAACTCTGTCATGTTGTTCCAACCCGTATGACATTCTGCTATGATAAAGGGAATATCTTTAGGAATTGAATTGGACAGTTTTTCATGCAATTGTAACTATTGGGGATGTAAAAGTGCCATAAAACTATCATAAAAGTGCTCTATAGATCTCATGCACTGTAGAACTAAAGTCATGTGACAGCTTTATGGAAGGAACAGAGAAAATATTTCAAAATATAAAAATGTTTTTTTTTCTGCTTATGTAGTTCACAAATGTCTCAATGATTCATTCAAAAGTTTGACTGATCTGGTTGTTGAATTACTCACTGACTTGATGATCCAGTCAACAGCCTAATGGATAGGTAGATTATTAGGGAATAATGACACAAATTATAGTTTCTCACGGAATACTGTGTGACTTCAGAAGACTAGACTTCAGAAATATAGGACACAGGCCTTTCATGTGACTTTTATGTCGCTCTCCCATGCATTGTAATTGCCTGGAAATAACCATCATTACAATTCTTCAAATCGTCTCCTTTTTCTCCCCACAGAAAAAAGAAACTCATATGGGCTTGGAACAATATGAGGATAAATAAATGACAGGATTTTCATTTGTGGGTGAACAAATCCTTAAAGATTGTGATTATTTTGCAGTTTCTAAATAATAAATGGTGTCATAAAGCAGACGGTTATTAACATTCAGAAAGAAACTCTCTAGATAAACAGTGTGTATTCAGTAAAACTTGTCTGCTGCAGCTCCGCAGCCCCCTGAGACGGTTGTTCCATAAGGTAAGACTCAGATAATGCAATGGAGAAATGAACTGTCAACATGCATGAGGAAAGCTCAACACTTTCAATTCAACAAGAGCTTGTTTCAAAAATCCTTGTTTCAAAAATGCTTGTTTTAGACTGCCTGTTTGAGGTACATTTGTTTGTTTTGGGCACTGTGAGGCAAATTAAAGTTTAAAATGAAGTTGAGTTGGGTGCAGGGGCCTGCTTAGAGGAGGTTCAAAAAATATGTGGAAGCCGCCAATGAGTGAATAGCATTTCCTGGCTCTCATCCAATAAGAGGGCTTGGTAAGCCTACACATCCAGGGACTCATCCAATCCATTCCAGCCTGCCGTACAAAAGCTGTAAGAGGGTACCATTATAAGGCCATTAGCTAAAGCCCAAATGACAGCCCATCTTTCACTGCCCTCGTGGATATTGCTAATGGTTCCTATTTCATCAGAGGGATTCAGATAATTGATCGCCCTTTTTTTAGATCAGAGGGAGGTGTGGGAGGTGAGTGGAGTGTGATGTCACTAATTCATTCGGTTTCCGTCACTCTCCTCTTGCCGCAGATCGGCTGGCGTAGCCATCTGTTTCTCTCTCCCATGGGAATACCTGGTCCAGATTAAAGTTTGAGAAAATCCATGGTGTTTAATCAGTCATTATGTTGCTAACTGTCCCTCCGCAAATTCAAATTAACATTCATTTTCCTGTTGAGTGGACCGTTCATACCATACCGGTCACAAGCACATCAAGAAGACAGTGAGTACACAGCTTTCATGTGAATTCCCTAGTGTTTATACATATTATTAGTGCCATGCTATGTTAGACACTTCCATTGTTGCTGGAGTCATGATATAGTGGTTGGAATACAGGCTTTAATAACAATGAGAACAATGGGGTGCACATGGGGGTAATGCGGGTTTGAGTCTGACCTACAAATTTGATCTCACCTCTTCTAAAATGGCACTCTTACACTTTCTATAATAAATGGCAAGATGTATATACAGAAAAAATCTTTTGATTTGGGGGTGAAATGGGAAATCTCCTGACAGATTCTAGATATGGGTAAAAGCACCCCACTCACCATAAAATAAGGACATATAACGTCCCCCTAGCTAAACATGACACTATGATAAATAAATGTAAATCACTGGTCTGGTAATCACATAGACATCAATTTACAAAAAGCATTAAAACTTTTACAGCTAAAGTAAACAGGCGACATTTGAGTTGTTGACCAGTTGAGCTGTGCGATAGCTGGAGGTAATCTGTACATCAGCATGCATCAATCCTCTTCAGGCTGGTCTGACAGCTTTGATTTCTCTCCACCATGCATGAGGAGCAGTCTGGGCAATGTAAACAGACATCTGAAAGCTTCTTGACTCATCTCCTCCACACAAGTACCTCAGAGAGAGGCAAACAGAACAAGGGCTGATGGGAGATAAATAAGGAGCTGAGTTTGTGTTAACTCAGAACCTTGAGAGAAATCACCCATCTATCCCCCAGGGCATGAGATACTGTATTAAATCAACAACATTAAAGTCAACACTACTTTAGAAACAAAACAATGCTTTTCTCTTGTTAAACATTGATTTGTGCTTTGAATGCATGTTGGCCTGATGCAGGGAATTAGGAAGAAATGTAGCCGCATGGAAATTGCTATGTGTGATAGACTGAAAGCCCACATTCTGAAATCAGCTGCATTATTTTAAAATATTTTGCATCAAGTAGAGTTATGAGAAGTGTACATAAAGTTTCAATATTAAGCATTAACAGAGCAGTTGATCTTCTAAGCAGCTTATAAAAAGCATAAAACGCTACATGCAGCCAGCATATGCATGCCGTATGATGCATTATAAACACCCAATGTAGAGTTGCTAAATGTCATATTCTGTCACAAAGCCATTTTAGCCATTACACCAGGTGATGACATCACAGTCCAAAACATACCTGGTCTCTAGAGGAACGTTGCTGTTTAAAAGCCAGTTATCCTGTGCGCTGCCTGAGTCTTGGGCACTGGTAGGACCCTCATTGGGAGCCGAGCTATCAGTAGGCGCCAGGCTTGGGTTACTGCGCTGGGTGTAGTTGCTGTGACTCAGGGAGCCAACAGAAGAGGCGTGGTGCTGACTGGGTGAGTGGGAGTGTGACAGGGGCAACGGCGGCGTCCGCAAACGGGAATGATTCTGGAAGGAGCCCTCTGGATCAAGAGTGAGAGACAGAGAAGGAGAGAGTCAATAAAATGAACAGCATTATCAGCAACTGGTTAAATTACGCAATTAAAGCATCTATTTAAGAAAGTTTTTGCAGTATTCATTAATGTACTGTGTACCAATAATGTATCTGTAGTGCATGTCTGGTACAGCACAAGAAAACTAGTAAATTTACATTAAAGAGCATTTTATTGGAAATGGATGGTAATTTGCTAGGGCAGCAATTCTCAAACTGTCTTTTGGGGGCACACTACAAAACTATACATAATGGCAGATAAAGGCTACTGGATGTAATGCTTGCATTGACAAATATAAAGTAATGCTATAGTTATTAAGAGTTACTCAAACAACAGCTTAAGTACATAATTATTGTTCATTTTAACTCCAGACTACACTTTCATTGTCAAATAAACATCTATATTTTCATTTAACTGAACAAGTTTAACATTATAGCAAGATACCAGGCCAAGTTTATAATAATAGCAATTTATGAAAAGCAATGAAAAGTGAAAGTGATTAGAAGTTTTTTATCAACAATTGGCAATTTGGGACAGCATAAGCAACTGATCCTTGAAAATGCAAAAAGTTACGGTCATGTAATCCACCACCTGCTACAATTAAAACACAAATACAGTGATGTAGAACCCTGGAAATTTAACTGCTGTCAGCATATATATGCTCTTTTGCAAACAAACATTAACAATGAAGAGTAACAAATATTACATTTAAGTGTGCAAGTTGCATTTGGTTGTTATAGATGAAACTGTGCATGGCACTGTTGCACTGTCTATGGCTATTAGCATGTTTAGGTGAGACAGGATGATGGGTGGCTTTACTATTGTCAAAGATAAAAAGAAGGTGCACTTCACAACTGCCACATAGAAACAGTGCATTTGCTCCTACTAACAGCAGGAATCAGACAAACAGCATCAGCAAAATACATTGTTGACAACCTGTCATTATCAAGTAGGCTGAATTACCAACCTGTTCAGACCATGACCGAGTGCAGTTTGTCAGGTTGGGCTCAACAAACTAGCTACGTTTTAAGCTTCCATTTTAAACTACGTTTTATGTCACTTTGCATTACTGAAGATGAGAGGCTAAGATCCTGAGCGTCAGGTTGTGGCAAGTCCTTGTGCACTCCACAGCCATTCATTTCCATATCAGCTAACCCATTTATCAATTAATATGTTAACACCTCATTGCACTTAGAACCCTTACTTAACAAGAACAAAGCCATTTTGTTTTACACCTGTTGACAGTGCCCATTGACCTCTTAGCTAAGCAGAGCTTGGTTTCACTAGAGTTTTGGTAAAGTGGCCAATGTGCTAAAGATATTAATTTACACATAAACAAAACTTCTGGTTACTATGCCAACTTATTGCTAAATACATGCATAATAGACTTTGTTAAACTTATCTAGAGATATATATTTTACTTTTTTGTTTACATTTACACGTTTAGTTTGTTTACATGTTTTTAACAGAAACTTTCAATTTAGTTTAGTTACAAAAAACAATGAAAAAATAATGCAGACTACATGCAAGAGCCTTTTAGTAGGATAAATGAAATATATTCAACTAATAAATACAAACAAATATCTGTAACCTTTGTTTGCGCATAATCAAAGCCCTCACAAAAAACAAAGACCTCTGGATCATGTGTAATAACATAAATGTGGATTGCTCACAGTAGGTAATGTGAAATTTATGTGTCAATTTATTACAAAAGCAGTATATTGATGGCTATGGCTATAGCATGGTGCCTTGAAAGGAATGAATTTAGAAGCATGCTAGATGCAGAGACATCAGCATGCCAAAGTTTCTTTTCATGACTAGTTTCTAAATTAAAACCTTTAAATAAATAAATCTTGATAAATTTGTCATTGTTATTAATTAACCAGGTGATGATCCTCACCATAAACATGCTGGCAAATAAGATTTATCTCGGGTTGTACACAGTCATGATGTCTTCGCAAATCAAGAACAACAAATCTTGCAGATACTCTTGAGAACCGTTCAGTGCTTCTTCTAGTCCAGACTGACCTTCATAACCCCCTGTAATTTCTAACTTCTATAACTCACAGGTAGCAACAAGGACCACAATAAATGCCATTGAGCGAAATGCAGTAAACAACTGTGAGTCATTCTCTACTTTTCAATACTGCAGAAGTTGCATGCTTTAGAGGTCTTACCGCAGTTTCACACACCGAGTGACACAGTATGTTCTCTGTTGGAGGCATGTCACCAGGGTAAAGGAACGTTAGTTCTCACATCTCTCATACGACTAAATGAGGGCGTCTACACCATGTGGTGAGTGCACATTTCTACTAAAGATCATTATGGTATGCGTTACTGACAGGGACCCCGTTACTTTTCATATTCCCTTTCATTTCAGGCACAGGGCCGGATCATTTGTCAGAGACTATGACAGATGGGCCCTTACCAAGCTGCATTCCCACAATCCTACACTACCAATTACTCAGAGCTCTCTGTTGCCTCTCTGAGCCAAGCTGATGATGGCCCTGATGAAACTGGATCAAAACAGACGAAAAGCTGGAAGAGAGCTAAAGCGTTTCCCTGCGCTGTGAAAGAACATAATGCTGTGCGGGCGTGTAACTATTATGAAAACTATGAGAATCGGGAAAGGTTAATATAAACAAGACTCTGTGAATTGGTTTATTTGATTGCCTAAATTAATAAAAAAATGCTTAAAGGTAATCGAATGCATTTTAAAAAATTGTCTCCTATCCAATTTTCATGTGCTGATGTACTAGAACTATTGCATTTGAAAGCTGACATCCCAAAAAAGTTCAAAATTGCATACTTTAAGGGCATCATGAGCCAATAAAGTATCTGTATTACGATGAATCAGAATGCTAACAGTTTATAACAATTATTTTAAACCCTCTTTGTCTGAGCAGCCTGGCATGTCTACTTCTGGCTCAACCAATGGTGCGAATTTGAGGCAGGGCTATCTGTTTGACAGAAAGGCTAAAAAACTGGAGAACCGTTTTGAAAATCAGTTTGGAAACAACCACTATTATTGCAATTCTATTTGTTTGTGTTTTGGCACAAAAATGACACATCACACATGAACTAAAACGGAACATTTTGTCAAGGAAAATAAATTATACATAAGAATAGATCATTTTTTATTTTATAAAAAAACTAACAAAAAATTTTGCATGCTATGAATGCTACAAACAGTAACAGAATAAATCAAGGTTAAACAACGTGTCGTCCAATTCTTAGCACTTTAGTAAACATTTCTAAACTTCTGTATTGTGTATTGAAATTTTGTAGAAAGTTTGCCTTAACGCAGAGTTTGTAGTCGCAAAATAGGCAACCAACAGGAGTGCTGAGGCAGCTTTCAAGGGCTAGAGCTTTTTTTCCATTGAAAAGCACCAAAGGTAAAGCTCATTGGAGTCCTTGAGACAATGAACATATCGGACCAGAAGCAATGATTCAGCAAGAACGATTCAGCACAGTCCAGAAGGACTCAAAAGAGTGGAAGGTCCTTCATCGATCTAGTTTGCACAACTCCAGACAGCCACAGAGAAGTTTGTTTTGGCATTTACAAAGAGAGGACTCTGGAGATTTTATGGTTTAGAACGTCTCCACAGAAGACGAAAAAATTGACATCTTTTGATTGCTTTCAACTCAATTGCTGAGAAGGTGGCCAAAAGTGTTCTCTTGAGATTAAAAATATAATAGGTGCCTAATTACTCTAGATGACACTTGCAAGCATTTAAAATTACTTTATGATTACAAGACAGCAAATGAATAAAATGTCAATTACAAAAGGAAGACAAGCATCTCTCTGTGGACATTTCCTGGCATATTTATGTAGATTTACAACAATGCTTTTAAAGGGGATGGTTAGGCTCAAAAGAGGCACAAAAACCTCACTGAAAGGTGTTGAAAAGCTCATTTGATCTGCCAGTGTGTTCTTGATTAGTTCGACTTAGCAACTGATCACAGGCCAGAAATATTTTAGAAGCTTTTCTCACAAACTGAATATTTGCAGGCATCAAAAGCCCATTAAAGTTGTCTGAAGTCAATCTCCAAGGAAAATTGTGTTGGTCCAGTCAGCAGTGTTAGTTAACCAACGAGCGACACAAAAACATCAAACCCTGGAGCAGAATTGATTTGTGTGTATGAATAATTGATAAAGAACGAGGTCACCCAAATGTATCTTTAAAGTGTCATAATCCTAGCATTTGAAAAACAACAACAAAAGGGTCAAATTACTTTTTTCTGGTATTTTTAACAAAACCTGTGAAAATCAAGTTTTGAGTTCAAAATCAGATTTTTCATCAGTGCAGATTTTCGAATCAAATCACAGCTTGAAGGTTATAGGCTGGTTAAAGCCTATTACAGTTCATAGCTGCAGAATAACAGTCTCTGAATAATAGCTGTCACACCTGAAAGTGAGAAGTTGCATGAAGTGCCTCAAACACCTGATCAAACGTGCAAGGTGTGAGACTAGCTTCAGAATTAATCAAAATTCCTCTGCTAGCCAGATGACCTCCACAACTCCTGTAACTAAAAGCAAGAACAAAGATCTTAGGTCAGCGATCATTCGTTTGACCTCTAGCCCTGTTTGCGAGCATTGTTTTCAGATTGTAAATGTTTGGATACGAATGTGGACTTTTTGTTCTCCAATCAGCATGAACAGTCGACAGTTACTTTGAGTGTTAATGGAAGGTTGTGCGTCTACAGTTTTCACACCTTTTCCCCTCCATTCAATCATCGACTAAGGTGTTGTTCCTAACTATTAGAAAAAAACAGCAAGAAAGATAAATGTGGGAATACAAGCTGTCTTCGCTGGTCTCGTTTGAAGGCTACCAGATATAGCTAACGGTGCTGAGAATCTCTCAAGCTCTCTAACTCATCAAGTGTGAGTAACTGAAGGCTTAGCTGACACCTCCACAGTTATATCAGAGAAACCAAATACGAAAAATATATATTTTCGTGCTTGAAAGCTTGTTGAAATGGCAGCAGCGAATTTATGGTAAAAAAAAAATCATGTTGGATCAAAAGCAAAGGTGCTGTTTTTTTATGAAATATGTGTACATTTTGTGTTCCCCTGGGTCATAAAGACATATTTGATGTTGAAACGTGCAGATGGCTCTGTCTGCCACTTTTTTATCTCCATGGTAACCTCAGGAATGGATTATCTAAATAAAGTGGTGAATCAAGAGCATACACTGTACATTTACCAAAGGTGACAACAGATTAGCCAAACAGCTGGCTGGCTGCAATAAAAAAAACGGACTGCGGTTACTTTCTGGTGTCTGGCTGAATGGAATTTATAAATAACTCATATTTTCTCATAAAGAAACATTGTAGATAAAAGTTGCAAGACCAGTGGAACACCAACTATACAGTATCTTCAGTGAATATACGGTTCTGTAAACCTTATTTGTTTTCCTCGCACCAATAACCAGGGGCTGATTAAATTAAATAAGCTCTGATGAAACCCAACTGGTCCACTTGTGGAGCTATAGGCTGACCCCATGGCTTAATTTCCACCCATTTATTCCTGTCTGGTCAACTGCAAAGGCATGTTGTGCAAGCCCCAACAGAGGGGATCCATTAATGGCCCATTGGGGCCCGAACCCCATGCTGCTCTGCGTTAAAGAATGCTAATACAAGGGGTGCTCTGTGCTGAAGAACAGCAGCTCAGCAGGGAGCCCATGGCCCTATAGTCGTCTCTTCAGGAACAGGACCCTAAGAGAAAGCCAGGGGCCACGGAGCAATACATGTTAAAAAAAAGACCTTAAGCTTCAGCGAGCCTGTCCCATCAAGCTAACCAGACTAAGCGGGTGTATAGATCTTTCACTTTCTCTTTTCAAAGTCTTCCCTTTTAATCTTAGTCTTTTTAAATACAAAGCATCTGGTTTGTGAACTATAGATTTAGGGCAATTTTGCAGCTGAGACAGATGAATTGAAAAATAAAATACAGCTGAGAGGCTTTCGGTCTATAAAATGCAACAGATGCATTTTTCTTTGATAACATAAAATCACTCCGGGAAAAGTGAAATTGCCTCAAACTGATAACTCTGTCTCCAGGTGATAGTTATAAGCAGAGATGAATTTTAGAAGTGGAGATTTCCCTGTGGTGAAATTTGTGCGGGCAACTCTGGCTCGGAGGCCAGTCTCTGCTTTATGCTGGGTTTAAACACTCTGGGCTCAGTATTAGTCTGTTTTGATGCTCTCTTCGCTATGCAGATGTCAGGATTAGCGTTATCACATTCTCACGTGTAATTCCTCCTCAATTGTGCAAAAACCATATCAAATTCCTCTGAAAACACACTCTATGTTGAAATCTACAGCCTGAAACCCAGAGCTAAGCCTTCATAGATCTTTTCTCTGCACTGGATCACATTTCTGGAGCTACATAATAACCTGTTTCTAAACACACACATACAAAATCATATCGACACCATGAATCCGGGCCTTTATACTCCTTTATCGTTTTACATAAGGTTCTACAATCTTTTTCTCAACCTGTGTGTGCCCCATCTTTCATTGTAATTTGTCAAATCTGTAATACTCAGCTAGGAGTCAGGCTGCTAAATAGAGTCGTGTCACAACACACTCAAAAATGTTTTAAAGTGCTAGCTTAAAATCCTGACAGGGAGAAAAAGGGGACACAGGGTTTAACACGTCGTATTAAATCCCTGCCAGAGGAAACTAAGTAAAACATATCAAAATGTCACAATACACAGTAACATGACACACATCCTTCAGGACATCTGCTTGTTTATGCAGGATGTACATTAAACATGGAAAAAATAGTCAGAAACTGTGAAATATTCTGCGTTAACTGTGTTAATTAATTGACAGTGTGTTTTTGAATAGCAAGTAACTGCACGCAGCTTGAATGTGATGACACCTCTTTGTTAAAACAAAGGACTTTAACAAAGGACATGGACTCCTATTCAACAATCTGTCATTTCTGCACTGCTCTTCCTAAGCCTTGAGCTTTCCAACAGACCTGTTAAAAAACAAACTAGTATGCTAATGTTAGGTAAATGAATGAAGTTGGCTGCTCCTACTACAAACCTTAACCACAGGAAAAATGGCTAGAATAGGCATATAAGGTTGTTTAAGTGAATAAACAGCAGCATCTTTCTATTCTTATTGTAATTGGATCCTTGTTTTCTTTAAAAGCTTAGCAAATAAAGTGGCCAAACAATAAAAATGACAATGAGGATGCTTGTCAAAAGAGCAGAGTAATTTCCATAATTTACCACTTGTTTATTTACAATTGCTCACAATGACTATGTTCACACAGTTGGTGTTTGAGATTGACAATTGTATTTATTTAACAGGTGTGACTCTTAAATTGTCATGTATGTGTAACAGGACACAGGATCAAATGTAATAATGTACAGGTACATAAAGTCAATCTTCTTTTGTAACTCATGATAGCTTTGAGAAGCACCTATACCCACGACAGACAACAATAGTCAATTTAAAGACTTTGTATTGTGCAACACTGCTTTTATTCTTATAGATTTGTTGTCAAAAACTCTCTGATTCCATCCAGTTTTTTTATTTTATTCTCTTTCACTCAAACCCGCTCACTTCTCACTCTGTCTGTACAGTATCACTATTTTTTTACGCTGTTTTTTATAACCTGAGAAAAGTTGACATCCTAAAGATTAGAGATTGATAGCAAAGAGATTGATAACTCAAGGTGTGCATCTCATTCCATATATGTCAGTGATATTTTTAATGCGTATACTGGCTAAAGTGTCATTTTGTCAGCTTTGAGAAGTATGCCAGCATGTAGGCGACAAGCTAACAGACATGGACTAAAATCCACAAAAGTCTAATTTTGATTCACATGGTTTAAATCAAAAATGTCAAAGCCACCCATGCTCCCAGTTAAAAGTTGATTCGAATGAAAAATAAAACACAATCAAACATCACATCGACTTTCTGCAACACAGCATAGCCCCTGGCAGGAACCCCACTATTTTATTACCAGGGGATGCAAAGCTTAACTGCAGTGGCTAAACTTTTTCTTCTATGGCGCTGTGGTATGCTACTTTGTCTCTATCAAATAGAGCCTTATGGTGCCTTGCATACCTCGAAGGCAAGGGACCAATTCCTTTGGTGAACATGCTACCCCTCACTGGCAGCCCTAGGGTAACCTATATACCAATGCAAATCACAGTCATTTGTCGAAAAGATAAATCCCATTTTAGCACTAGGGTGCCACTGCCAAGGTGACCAAGATGCTAGCTAGCTGCTGCGCAGAGAAAGGAAAGTTTGTGCCACAGGAGGGTGATTCATAGCTTTACGGAAGCAGTGTGGAGGCAGAATACCAGAATACTTTGGAGTTTGATGTAATTCCAGCCTTGGGTGGTTAACTTGTAAAGGCTGATCAATTATTTACAGCATTTCTTTTGTTCTACTCTGTAAAGGAGCCTTGAGGGAGAAAGCCATGAGCAGCTAGCGAAGACAGGCAGCATATCGACTGCTTAGCACCAGCACGCTCTGCTATCTTCTGATTATGAAAGTGACACAAAGCTTTATAAGAAAAGTATGTTAGCAAATCGTTTTTGATCTAATTTCTAATTTGGTAGTGTTCTGACATATAAACATCTTGTAGCATGGACATCAATGTGTAAGACAGATTTAGGCCAATAGCTTTGCCAGATTTGTCTGCTATGGGATTTGAAGTATGGTGAATAAACACAAGGACAAATGTTGTCACTTAATGTTCCATATTTGAAAACACTTTGTTGGAAGCCATGTCAATGCAGCATTTAATGTGTTTTTTATCTGTGGATTATTAGTGCAGATACGGTAACAAGCAAATTTGCACATTGTGGTTAAACCTCTAAGGATTTTAGATTCTGCTGCTACAGGCTGTTCGGACAGGTACCATCTCTGTCTGGGTATATTTTCTTATCAGCAAATCATGGTCGTGGTATCAGCATGGTTTCATGCTTTTAATTGATTTTGTCTTTACATTTTAATAAAGAGTGTAGTTTTTTTAAACCCAGCCAGCTCTGAAATTATCATTAAAATACATCAAGAAATACAGTGTAATCTTGTATTTACTGTAATTTTGACTAAAACAAACACATTTCCATGACAAAGGTATCTAAACTGCAAGAGTAAATTGCAATCCAGGTTCAAACTGTGAAGTGTATTGTGAAGCACATCAGAAGTCACGGCACAGGGTGAAATTAGTCATGACAGCTGCAGTGAGGGTGAGGCTGCCAAAACTACACTCAGAAACTAAGGGTACACAATGTGGTAAACAAAGCTTGGCTTTTTACAATGCCAAGAACAGTTGAACAAATATTACAAATATAAATAAAGTGTTTGAAAATTTCAGGACACTCTCAGGTTCTGCATTATTTTGAACATTTTGGTTGTTTAAAGAATTAATAGAGTTTAATAGAATTTGAAACTATACTATTAAAATATACTATTAATAGTATTAAAATATACCACTACGGAATCACATGGTAAGAATCAATGACTACAATAATACCTAATTTCCTATCTCAAATTACACTCCCTTTCATTCAAAATTTTATTTCCTTTCATTCAAAATTATATTCAGCAAATCTTTGTCTGACATATTGTTATTTGTCAATGTTCCACCATAGTGTAAACATCCTCTGGTCTCTTCATCATATTTTTGAAAATAATTCAGAATCTTATTTACAAAGACAAACCCAATCAAACATATAACTCAACTGTGACCAAATTTTATATTGGTTAAAGATGTAATTTTGTATCTTTAAGAATTAAGAATCCTATCTGAATCAAATCTTTGTTAGACCAACATATTATTTAATTTAGTAATATTATTAATAATGTAAATATTATCACACCTCTTCATGTTGTTAATTGTGTTTCTGACACTGTGCCATTAGAGGGCTGCCTCTAACTACATGCACTTTTATAAAAAGTGCTTCTGGGTAAAAAGAAAAAGTATGCTGACCACATTGATTGTTAATATTATTTGTAAAATAAAAAAAAACATTAGCACCTCTGTGATGCACTATCACTCTTTCTGGGTTTCTAAACGTGATCTCCTCAGTAGGCCTTAAAGTTCTTGCAAACATCTCACCTCCTCTACCACTGCTAACAAAAGCTCCAAAAATAGATGTTCAGTCTGTTTCTAACTCCACAAGTTCCGAAGCACGTCCAGCAGAGGATGATGGGACCCCTCTAGCAGGCAGCAATATTTAGAGAAACTCACCGTTAGCAGTTGTGGCGGTCGGAGCACAGACGTTCCCTGAGCCAGTTTTAACTAAGAATGAATTGGGGCCAAACTCATCTTCTGACTCTGAGTCCCGGCCAGCCTGAGCCCCACTGTTACCTAGCAACCTTCCCTGGCTCTGATTCGCTGCATGGGAAAGGGGAGGATAGGGGGAGTCGATAGGGGAGGAGGAAGCAGATGAGCAATGGAGAGGTGCACCTGTAGACCACAAACACAAAACAACACAAGGGGGACGACTTAAAACACACATCCAAAAAACAGCACACAACGAAAATGAATAAATGAACTACATACAAGCAGAGAGTAAATAAAAGCTGTGAGTATGAAATTAAAGCTGTCTGTCTTTTATCTGCCATGTAGATTTGTTTAGCTAAGAGATTTTAACTACTCAAGAAAGTCCAAAAAAGAGAATGTTATTCTTTTAATATTTTAAAAAGACAGATAGACAGAGAAGCTTAAAAATATGTTATGGGACATTCAGAAAGGATCACTGGTGAGAAATAGTGAATAAAACTATTAATCAACAGTGAGTCAATTAAATATTGGGTGAATCTCACAAAGAATGGGTCACATGTCTCTCCAAACAGGAAAAAAATCATATATATTTTATGTAAATTAATTGAAGCCTATTTTGGCCCCCCACCCCCAATTTTCATTGCATTTGTATTCTCAATTGGCAAAATGTGACCATGACATTATTAAGAGCTTTCATGAGATTCATCCAATTAGCCAACAAAAATCACATTTTTTGAAACAGCACATTCAAAAAGCAATGCTATGTTAAACTTTAACTGAACAGAACTTATCTGACGGAACAATTTTCATACCACATGGGACTGAAGTAGCACACTTTGGTACATGTACATACATCTCTTTATTTCCACTATAATTTTGCTCATCTTTACTTTTTGAGCAAACCTTTGTACAGCAAATAAACAATAGCAGCCTTTTTTTCATACAGCCCAACCCTAGTGTATAAATATCTGAGAGAACATTCAAAGTACTGACATCTGCAACCATAAAGTTTGCCCAAATGAAGGACTATTCTGGATGTTGTTTGTAAGGAACTGTTGGTTTTCCTTTAACCATGTGCTTAATTTTAACTTTCTAATTAGCTTGTTTTATCCTCTCCTGTCTGAGTATTGTAACAGAATGTGTTATTTAGCATCTAATGTACTTCTAGCATTTGTCTGCTAAAGTCAATGTGGCAGTCAGCGGCTCGGTTAGTCGCACATTCTCTGGCATCTCCTGACTCACTATTGACAATAAAATCCCTACTGACTAGAGATACCATCCAAATTTAATGGAAAATATTGCCTTATTTCTGGTGCAGACATATAATTTCTGTTGTGGTGTGTTGTGGTAATGAGTCAGAGGAAATTAAGAAACAATTAATTAGTGAAATTACCATACAATGTATTAAAATGCCAATCAAGCCCCTGACTGTTGGATTTTCCAGTGTTCGGTGCTTGTTATCCATCACTTTTAATTGGAGGAGCCTTAAGACATTGTTTGTCCACTCAAAACTGAGTAGTCAAACTCTTGTAACAGCATGCTAAACATTGGCACACTCATTTTGTATTTAAAGCGTCAAATTAACTAAAAGCATTTTGTTTTACTGATACAATGTACTTAGTTTTGACATCCATAATTAAATGTGGAAAATACAAAATGTATACAAACACAAATACATGACTTATATATAACATTCTTTAATCAATACACACGTGATAAATGCTTGTATCGTGTCTGTATTTCCATCTAAGCCATGTTAAAAGAACCCCTCCCCATGCTGTAAAATCCATTTCCATGTTCAAAGAAATCATACTAATTACACCAATTCGTGCTTTATGATGTTTTTCAGTGTATATAATGTTTTACAATATGCAGTTCCACATGAATACTTGACTGATTTCATAGTGAAGCCTGAAACTCTGAAATGTAAATCTCTGAATCACCTATTGTTCAGTCTTTGAGCTCAACACAAGACAATAGCGGCTATTAGCAGAGTTGTTGAACTCTCCCAAATTTGGGGGTTGGTATTGTACTACCAAAGAAAAGGAGACGTTTATAATGTGGTTTTAATGCAACTTTATTCCCCCTTTCAGAGATACCACACGTAAAATGTCCCTTCTACCTGATATCTAAAACAATTGGGAATTCAATTGGGAATTCTACAACCCTAGACTTTGTAAACTGATAAACAAACAAACTAAATAAATAAATAAAGCTTACTTGTGTTAACCAATCAGAAAACTTAGAGGCTGTTATCTGCCAGTGCTGTATGTTTGGGGTGGGACTACCCATCTGTCTGACCAATGGTGAGGAGGGGGTGTAAACAGTTATTTGGTGTATAACAATGTACCACTTGCTTCAAAAGACAGCACACTTGTTGCAAGTACTGCAAAGGGGACAAGGCATTATCATCTCATATCGCATTTGGTACACCCTTCATGCAGATGAACACTACATGCAATCCCACTTTATACTGAATTACAACTGATAGCAGCAAAATTAAGACTTTCTGGTATAAAATATAGCCTCTGTGTTTTTAACTAAAACTTACAAAACTTGAATTTTCAAATCTCAGGTAACCTCTTAAACCTCTTTGTAAATGAAACATAAGGATCCTACACCCAGGATCACATGGTTACGATTATGATGATTATCATTTGTACACTTATGGCTTTGTGAAGGGACCCTTTATGACGGCTTTGGTTGCTCACTTTTTGGTTGCAACTCCTTCCCACAGTGGCCTTCAAGCAAACAGAAGTGCCATTTGGAATTAGTCAATTATTTTTGACATTCCATTTTCGTACAGCTAGTGGCAAGGAAATCACTTACAGTACCTCTGAATGAAGGTCTCTTAAAATACAAGCTGTCTAGCTGTTAGTTACTGTCTAAACTATAATTCATAGTGATGTTTTCCTCTGGTCTTTCGTGCTGGCAGATTTGTTTCTCTCACTACCCTAAAGTCAAAATTCCTTCTGATTAAATGTAAATTAAATACATGTTTCATTTTTATTTGGGACAATTAATATGATAATAGGCTGTATACATTATAACATTACCGACAGTAAGTCAAACCATTTTGCCTGAACGCTGCAAAAACCATACAAAACATTTATGCAAAAGGTTATAAAAATCTGTTAATCTCACAACATGCATGAACAGAAAATCATTTAATTCATGATTTAAATATTTACTTTCTTCACCTAATTTCAACCTATTGCGAAGACTTTAATTTCCTATTAATCATTTCTTCTCTGACACAGAACTACATATTAAGGTTCTTTAGAAGCTCTGAAAGTCACAGAGGAGCCCGAGCACAGCCTGTGTTCCTGCATGCAGGGAGAGGAAGCATTTGTCTTACAGATGAAGGCAGCTCTGTGTTTAATTAATTCTACCTCGTGTAATTTATTCTCATTTCCCCAACTTTAGAAGCTTTTGGAAAAAGTCTGAGGTCTGCAGGTGAGACTTTTAAAAGTGTAATTTTTGTGTCAAAAGTGTTGCTTGTTAGGGTCATCTGAGTGTTATTTTTACTGTTGCTATGCGGTTGCCAAAGTGTTTTTGCTGATTGCTTACTGATACAAGTCATAAGAGTCCACCTATATTACTCTGATCTGTAGATATAACTTGTATAACTCAATGTAGGTGTATGGAACTATAGAGTTTGAAGTGCAAATGGTACGAATTGAGTTATGTGTGGAGGTTTGATACTTAAGATTTTGGCTTTCTCCAAATCCCTAATTATGATAAAAATAAACCAAAAAACTAAAGTTGTGTGAATTGTTTCCCAAACATTGCTACAGCCCTTAAAACCCTGTCCTCCTTGTCTGCTTTTGTAGCCCTGCCCCAAACTCACATGATCGGAGGATCCAAAATTCAAATGTTGTATGCTAAAACAAACAGAGCAACACGCTTTTCAAAGTCAAGACAAGGTGGGTAATTTTTAAGTCACTGCACAGCATCAAAACAGCTTTCTCAAACAGACTTTCTGAAGTCATGCTCCCATTTTACCTCTCACAGAGGAGAACTTGAATCAGAGTTCTTTTGGCTTGTTTGCTCTTACTTTCCTGACAGACCTTCCCCTGTGGCCTGCCCTTTAAGCCCAGCCGATGACTTCAGCACCCTCCGGCCCCGGAACGCAGTGCCACCTACGCTAACAGAGGCCCTAATCCAGTCAGAAGTCACCTACAGTAATTAAACAAGCAGGGGAACTAACAGCAGGTTCCAGTTCACAGGTAGACAGTGTTTCCCCTTTCGCCACAGCAACCCATTGTATCTTCCCATCTCCTGGGAGTCTGGGCTGAAGAGAGAGCCAATTGCAAGGGCAATTGGTATAAACAGCACAAGCAAATTTCTCCTTCACACAGCCTTGGTGCCTAAATTACAGAGCCCTGGCCTCAGGGCCATCTTTAAACAGACTTTGCGTTCCAAAGCAAATATCAAAAGCACGTGGAGAAAAGGTGCTTAAGTCAGCGAGGCTTTCAAATAAGGCTTTACTCTGGTTAATTCTGCCTTGCTAAGAGCTTTGTAAATGATGTCATTACAATCAATAAGACTGCAATGCCGGCAAGGAGTTCATAACATTACTCTTCCAGGCTCTTCCGCCAAACGAAGTAGACGAATCAGGATGCCGCAAACATACGTGAGCATCATTCGCCGGGTATACAGGGATAACTATTTGATGAGACTTAAATGGGAAGATTAGATTAACATCCTACTACAGTCAGCTAGAGGATTTTTGTTCAACTAATGTACATGATCGCAGTGGAAATAAAGGGGCATTGATTGCCCTCAGCACAACAGCCCAGCTGCTGATGGTGAATTGAAGACTGAAATGGCAGGAAATGAGTTATTACCACAGTTCTTATATCCATAAAATGGTTGCAGTATACGAGACCATAGGGTAGTTTGGTTTTATGACAGTGCTGTGCTTAGTGGGCAGAAAGACCAGAAGAGCATGTTGAAGCATCAAATATTAAGTAAGGCTTCCTGCAGCTTTCTTCAAGCTCCAGTGTGTTGTCTGTTCTCAGAAGGTTTGTAAAATTTTATAGATGAAAACATTTATTAAAAAGAAAACATTCTGGACATGTACCACAGTAGCACCCTGGAGTAGCACGTAAATAGTTCTGTGATAATATAGCCCATGCATTACCCAGTTTATTGCACAGCTTCTTCCCAATAACTGAATAAATTATTAAATAAAATAAATATTAATTTAACAAATTATTTTAATGAATAAAATGTGAAACATGGTGGCGGTACCATGATACCTACATAGTGTTAAAAATAAAATGGTACCACCATGGTACATGGTGTGAAAACATCATCTTAACACCATAGTACCTTTCTTAGGATATTTTAGTACCATGTTTAAAAACCATGACATATCATGGTATTGTATTTTTCTCAGGATATTTCAAAGAATACAATGGTAGTACCAATCCAAAAAAGTAATAAACATGGTAATACCGCAGTACTTTTTTCAGCAAAGAATACAGTGATTCTACTGATTTCCAAAAACCAGAGTACCAAAGAGTTTTTCTCAAGATACTTCAAAGAATCATGGTACAACCATAGTACAGTGCCACATACTACAGTATCAAATATAAAAACACATACATACGACATAGAACAATAGAACAACTTTTCTGTTAGAAGTCTGTCTGCACTCTATCCCAGTCTGCACAAAAATAAACCATCAAACATCTAATTTCTTTGTCTTGCTATATGTAGAAATGCAGAGGTGTTTCTTTTGTCTTGAGGTTGTCATTGAAGATAACCATTATGAGCACAAAGCCGAAGGCTAAAAAGGTTCTGCAGCAGATGGGAGAATTAAAGAGCAGCAAGTTATCCAGACTGCCAGACTCTTGCCTCCAAGATAATAAGACCTCTGACTGTATAACATGCAAGCACTAAAATTAAGATAATAATCCAGTGACTTGTGTCACTTATGGCCAAATTCATGCTTCATTTCCATTTGCTTTAGGCACAAAAATATCTGGTTTACAAAATGAAAGCGAAAGAAAGTTTAAACTTAGGAAAAACTACATTTTCCTCAATGAGAGACCTTACATAAAGATGCTACATTGACAGTATCAGATGGTAGTACCATGGTACTTTCATATGTGCCATCATACTAAATGATTACCATGTTCATGCAGCAAGATATTAACAGCACTTCTAGGTCCCTGCTATTGTCAGTGTACATGTCCATAAATGGTAGTACCTGTGTGTCTTTTATTTCCTTTTGGTGTGTGTACTCATACTTGAGATCTGACAGCAAAAAATGTACATGGTATTCTAAGGTACTTTTTTAATTTACCTGAGGTTTGTTCTGAAGCTTACAATAGTAAGTCCAGTTATCTAATGTTTTCACAGCAGTGGTGAACATGTCAGGGTATTAGTCATTAATCATGACTAATTTTCTTTTTGAGGAAATAAATAAATAATGCCAAAACATCTTCACATCCAGTGGCTAAATCATTAAGCTTGTAACAGTATTACTATCACTGTGGCCAACATGAACAACATAACATTGTGGCCTTTTGCTAAGTAGGGCATGCTCCTGCATCAACATATTTTGTTAATCTTGGAAAAAGCAATTTTTCCTACACATTCTTGCTCATTTCCTAATCTTCAACTGCCTCTCAAATCATTAGTTGAGATGAACTTTGTTCAAGTCCCATTCCCAGCTTAAAGACCCTTATTCTGAACCTTTCAAAGTTGTGTAATGAAAATGGGAAGCAAAAACAAACTTCACAGTTTAAAAATTTGAGGTGACAAAAACATTTCTATTCTCTCCACTGTCACAGTAGTGACTGTGATATCAGAGATTAAGAGCGCCCATCATCGCCTAAGGTGTGTATTTACAATCTAAAGGTCAAGTCATAAACGTGTTACAATAGCCGTTGGTTACGAAAACAGCTCTCACACTTGATTCTTATAAGTTCTTTTACAGAATAAGCAATCATCTGCAGAAACATACTGGACTTGCCATCAATCAGTGCATGATTACCTACTGTGTCTTGGAGACTCTTCACAAGTTTTTCCATAAATAGGTGGCAAAAGTGCACACATTTACACAACAGGAAAGCTATTGTCCCTTGACGCTTAGCATTCATGCACTGATGATTCATTTGACAGTGAGCTCTCCCGTCGATTGGGGGTTTTGGCCAGAACTTCAAAAACATCTATCCAAATAACTTTTTGGCAAGCATTGAGTGAGAATCATTACCATATTCACTTGTCAAAGAATCATAAAGACGAGAAACAACATAATGAGACGAAAGCAGATTCACTATTGGAAAAGTCATACATTTTCCTGGACAAAGCTATGTAGCAGAACACAATTAATCCGTTCACATTTGAATATCAGGACTAATGCGCAAAATACAGGGATGTATTGTCAACACACACAAATGTTTTCTTTTATACACAATGCATTAATGGAAATTATATTCTTGCATAATAAAACAGCATTTAAAGACCACAGAGACAAAAGCCCCATTTAAGTCTGACCCAAACACATTTAAACTTGCACTACCGAACTTCCTTCTCTTTGCGAGGATGCAATAAAAATCAATAATTAGGCCCGAACAAACTATTAGACCAAAGAAATCGTCAGTATGTTAAAAGGCGGAGGATTTGTCATCTTTTTCTCTGCTTTATAATTTTCAAATTGTCTTCAAATACAGATAGAATGCAATTAATTAAAAACAAACAATAGCAATCACTTTGTCATTAAAAAGGTCTATTTGGCAGAACAGTGTTTTCTTTAAACTAGTTTTGAAGTTCACTAAATTAAACTAAATTAACACAACCAATTGATAAATCACTATCCTCAGCATCTGTAAACAAATCAAAAAGATTTGGATAATCTAAATACATAAACTCAGCAACTACTTCCCTGTGCAACTTATAGCCACATAAAATATCTTTATTAAAACTGCATGTCATGCAATAAAACACACTGTTTTGTATCACACTGACAAGAGTTCAGTCTCATGCAAGTAATTATATTACATTATATCATACAGAGTTTAATCTAAATGATTACACATAAAAAGCCATTAGAAACAAATGACTGTCTTTACAATTGTGCTTACACACATATCAAGCGCCATAAAGATCGGAATGCTACATTAATGTCATCAGGGCCTGTTCCTTTCTGCCACTTCAGCCTGTCTTTCCACACCTTCCTGGTTCACCTTCTCTCATTTCTCTTTCCTTTTTTCTTCGGAGCGAGAGGGACTCCTCAGAGATTCTCCGCCTTGCTGGAAGGCGCCATCTGTTCGCCCCACTCAGTGGCGACACACAACGCGAGGGAGCAGATTGAAGCCTGGAGACTGGAATCAAAAGAACACTGAATAGGGGTTCCTTTTTTCCCCAATCTAGGACGCAAATTTGACAACTGTTGTTTAGGTATCACACAGCTGCAGCTATTGAGGCACCTCAGCCTTTGATTTTCTACTTGATGTTTGCACTCAATGCTAGTGTCTGTCGTATAAAGAACTGTTGTATGTGCTGTATCATGGCTCCTGTAGACTCTCTATCTATACTTGTATTATTTAGGAAGTTACAACAAACAAATTTGGATTTGACAAGGTCAAACACAAAACAGGTGTAACAATGTCATTGTAAAAATGCAGGATACAGTAAGCCATCACTAATTTATTCCACCAGCAAAAGTGAGAGGTTAGCAAGATAGATTAAAAAGTTGTATTCGGCTGGTCATGCGTTATTTTAACCTGTTTCCACCATAAGGCGACCCGCTCCTTTTTTTTGCTTGTTTTTCTAGCTAGTCATATGACTGGAATTTTAACACATTTTTTTATGTTTAACAAATTATTTTATAAGGTTAAAATTATTGAATGCACCTATAATTAGGACATTATCAGATGTTAGCATTACAAAAAATGTAAATATTTAAAACATTATTGCTTGAAGTGTTTGCATTGTTCTTTCCTGTTTTCAGATTAAAAATTTCCAGTCAACACAGTAAGACATAAAATGATGAGTACAAGTGAAATTCCTACATTTGCACAGGAACATCCTTTAACATTCTCCGCCTAACCACTTGCAGACAGAAATACAGACTGAGCTCTACAAAGCTGCAATGTCTTATGCTGATAAAGCTTTCAAAGTCTTTGGTGTCAGGATTTAATACCGAAATCTGGATCTGTCTGATCTTTGCCTGTCTGCTATTGATGTTTACACTCAGCTCGCATAACATGACAAGGGTTGACACTGCCAAATCCCCTTCAAGATAGCCCATTCAAACGTCCCTAGGGCTCTCTTTGTTCTGGAATATGGAGGACAGATTTACATCTCTTCATTTCTCTTTGTTAACGATATCCTCTGAGCTCGTTGCTGCCATCGTCGGCACGTGTGAGCACTCTCCTCCCTGAACCAAGCGAGTGTCTTCTATGTGGTCCCATCACAGCCTCAAAACCACATACTAATCGCCTTCACGCCTCTTTTGCGAAACTTTCTAGGCAGGCTCCCACATCAATCGGGCCAGTTTGTGTTAATCCGTTTAAAACACATGTTCCTCCAGCAGTTGTTCTGTCAGGGGCCACCGCGGAGAGCGTTGCTAACTCCACTCACAACAATGCTAACAACACGTAATTAAAGTCTGTTTTTTTCTGCATGTTGGTCACATAGTAAACAAAAATATTCGACCAATCCTTCCCAATCCTCTTAAAGAGTGATGAAAGACTCAAAAGTTTACTTTTGAGCAAGCCAAGCCTGAAAATATAAGCAGCTCATTAGAGCCGCATGTGGCTAGCCCGGGGCGGCACTGCGTGGAGATGGCACAGTACCCGTACCCATGGCGCTTCTGCGTATCTAGAGCCTGTCCTAATAAAAAACTGAAGTGCACCCTGCAGATAGACGCACAGCAATGATCAAGTGCTCTAATCTCATATATAAAAACTTATACAGAAACTTTTTTCTCTGTAAACAAGCTATAATAAAATATGGACAGTATTTTACTGACAAGTATTATATAGCAAGTTAATTAAAAAATACACTGATTTTACACTGGAAATCAATGGCAAAAAAAATTAAATTGCTAACAGGACATTGGCTGATTTGGAAATTTGTTATTTTTGGTTACTAAATACATTTCATGAATACTCTTGAATTTCTTAAATTTCAATCGTTTTTGCTTGTGGCAGCCAACAATTAACCACACAAAGCAAATGTATTCGCAAGCCATGTTAAAACTGGCTGCAAGTGAACCTATAGTTAACATAGTATGGGTCATAATTTTGCTGTCCTTGCATAGTTTTGTTTATTGTTTAAGGATTAGGGCATGTCACACACTTTCCATGTTGGCTAGTTTCTAACAAGTGACATGAATCTGCACCAAAATATTGTATATTTGGATTAGACTCACAGCTTTAAATGTCAACAAAATATTAAAAGCATTTTCTCTTCCCATTTAAAAGTTGACAGCCATTTTTTTTTAACTATTTAACTCTGCATCATTATATAGTACGTTGCATTTGATTGTCCGCATTTTGCATTTTTTTGTCCTTCTGTCTGCAACCTTATTGGAACAAACCTGTTGTAATCCACTAATTGAGAGCCATTACCTCAGCATGAAGTACATTAGATGTGAGCTGACCCATCAACGTTTTAAACTAGTTTTGAAGTTACAAATTATCTTCAACGTTTAAAGATACAAATGAACATTTCCAAAAATCTCCCTGCTCGAAGCCCCAGACTGTATTTTTAAGCAGCAGGCCTTGTGATGCTAAAGGCTAATTTTGCAATATATAGATTCTAAAGGCTGCATCTCTCTCTAAAGCTGAGTACAAGACCAATCTCTGCCAGCTTTATCTGTTGCCATGGTTTACGATTAGCTAGGGATGAATTATTGATCCATTCTCCACGCATTTGCTGAGACCACCATCCAAGAAAACTGTGAAAGACTGCTTTCACCAAACCAGAGAACACAACAGAATTCACACGTGACGGCACGCTACCGTGGTTAACCTGCAGAAGACCGTTGTATAAAATTGATTGATAAGAATTGTTCTGCCATTAATGGAATGGAGCAATGAGACATTTCGGTGTCTCATTTTATTTCTGTCTCAAACACAACGCAAATCAGTCATAAGACAAATCTGTATAAAAATCAATTCATGAAACGTGAGGCAATGAGAAGAACCCTCCCGCTGTGTTCGTTTACACAGTACTGTGGTAGGCGAGCTAATGCGCTTCATATCAAATGCTCAGAGGAGAGATAATGTAACAAAGAGTATCTCCATTAGATTCTGAGTGACAGACGTATGATACTAAGGGCTAATTTAGTAATAAGCCCTACCTCATCCATTTGGAGATGGATACTTGAGCAAATAAGTCACATCACGCTGAAAATAAAAGAAAATATATCATACATCGTTACAATAATGGCAGAGTATCTACAAGCTCAATTAATGAAGTACCATAGCCCTCATTTCTCGTCCCTTTTATTAAAAAGACAGAAAGTCCTGCCTTTGATTTATGTCACATTCCTGTTGGGTCTTCTTTTGGAGCCAGTAATGAGAAGTAGGGCCTCAGGTTCAGGTGAGGCCTTGTTTTACAATCAGCACAAAGCTATGACAAAGAGTGAAAAAGGCAAAGCTATAGGTCATCTACCTCTCTCTCTTTTTCTCTTGCACTCCGTGAAAGTGTTTTGTTTGGGGTCAAACTGAGGAAAGTGCTCCCAGTGTAACCTGCAAAAAGCCTGTCGTCTGTATAGTTCAGATGAAGTCACCTCTATGATTGTGTACAGGTGCTTTATAAGCACCTTGTAGAGAAAGAAAAAGCAGAAAAGCCTTAAAAACAAGAAACAGAGAGTCCAAACTCTTCAGCTGTAAATCAGTACAGACAAACTATTTTTTAGAGAAAGTGATGAGAATCAGGCCCAAGGTTACTCTGAAATGGAGACTACTTTTAGAGCCATGCATGCCAGCAAGCTGAAGCTAAATGATTGTCTCTTTTTCAGCCTCATTAAAAGCTATAATGTCTCTGCTGGTAGGGTGATACGGGGAGTGCACTTTGACAGTGTTGCTAGCAACAAGAGCATCAAGAAAAGTGCTTTTTAAAGCAACTTAGTCCACTCAATGACTATCTAGGTAATGTCTCGAGTTGGTTATTTCCAGTCATAGCTACTGGTACTATAAACTCAAATGTGCAAAAACAGAAATCTTCAAAACTGTTTGCCAAGCCAGCATTTCCAGCATTTTCCACAGATGACGCGCCCACAGACCTGCTGACAGAGTCCATGCCTATACTGTGGTATAATAAGGTCACAAAAACTGCTCTAAACAGTACATAAAAACAAACTCTGGTTGGTTGTTTTAGATGTCAGTCACACAACCTCTTCCTGTAGGTGGTTCTTGGCTAGAATAAGCAGCAATGTGGACCAGATATTAAGCCATCTCAACGTTTTAATACCATGTTAAATTACCAAGAAAATCTGATCTAAATCAATGGATTTTTGTTTCTTTTGCTTAAATCATACTAAAGCTGTATGGTAGATTCTTCAATTGGCTGTATGAGTGGAAAGCCAGAAGTAACTTTTCTATATCTTCAATACACAGAAATGTAGTTTGTACCAATTATTTTCCTAAGAGTGGCCCTTTTCTTTTGTTGGAGATCACAGGTGTTGGATGCTAGAACAATACAACGTGTACACCAACTAACATCATGTTAATGTCTATTATTGAACATTTTTATTGCAACAATTACAACAATTTAGAGGAAGATAACTTCAGACATATTGGACGGTCTTTGCTGACAATGCTATTGTCTTGCTTCTGGTTATCGCTTTGTTGCATGCTAATCATATTAGCTTTGACAATCGCTTCTCTCAAACAGTGGAGAGAGGAAGAAAGTAATACATTTGTTTTCATTATTGCTGTTGCTGAAAGGCACTTCATCATTAGCAATCATTCTAAGACAAGAGGAAGCATATCTAATAAAGCTTCTGTTTCTGTTCCTTTGTTTATTTTTGTAAATGTTTTATTTATGCTTGTGGAGTGTATAATTATTACATTTCCCAAAAATTTATCTACACTTTGTTGCATAAAGTCATTTGCATATAACAGAGTATTGTACTTAATACAGTAAAGCCTATTTTAAGTTTTCGAGTCTGAACAATTGACTAGTCTGCCTTTCCTGTTATGTAAATGTACAATGGTGCTATAGGTGATATCACTTGAGGTTAGAAAAGTTTCTACTATTTCAGCTTAATGTGGATAGACAATTCTAAACCATTTGCAGGTTGCTTTCCCCCAAAAAGCAAACACTGCAGCTCTGTGGTGCTATTCAAACATTGCTTTGTTTGTTTGAGAATCCCAACAAGTCCAACACAGCAAAACTGGCTTAACCAATGGTGTGAGTTTGGGGCAGGACCATCTGTTTGCCAAACCAATAACAGGGTTGCAAATTACACACATTAAAGAAATTAGGAGAAATTATTTTTTCTAACAGTTATTACTGATGTCCAGAAGTTTCTTCAACTATGTCTTAGTTTCTCCAAAGAGACAACTTATCCTTCAGCTCTTAGCGTCTTATAACCTTTCGCTTTGCCACTGTTGCCCCTGACATACTTATCAGGTGCTCAAAGGCACTACAGTGTTTCACTGTAAAGCTGCATTTATAGTATGTACAGAATATGACTGCTATAGTATAAAATAAATTGTATATAATGCACTTTCATTGAATATGTATAACATGCTAAAAGTTAAAAAAAAAAAAAAACCCAAAACACTGTTTATTTGATTGAAAGAAAAGCACCTTGTAATGCAACGCCTAAGTCTATGCCTGTTTAATAGCTCCAGCTAATCTGAGGAAACCTAAATGTGATGTATCAGGATATAACAAACCCTTTTCATTATACTGTATTCAGCACAAGTTTTATGCACTCTGTAGCCTGAGTCATACTTCATATCATATTTTTGTGCAAAGCTTCGTGTTCGAGGGTCAATGACACACATTTTGATGTCAGTCAGATAAGCTCTAATTACAGTCATCTGAGCATGCATAATAAATAGGAAATGTCTGTCATTTTGATATGTAGAAAGCCATTACGTAGATTTTCATCTTTGAAAGGTGGGAAAAAAATGGAAATGCTCTGTATTCACAACCTATTGCAACCATAGAATGTCTAATTTCAGGTCAAGACTAAAGCTGCAAAGCTAACTATTCATAAATGGACACAAAGTGTATTGCATACATACATACCCAGGGATTATTTAACAGCTAGCAAAAAAACAAATGCACTAGACGAATGTAAGAGAATGTGGTATTTTGGCTTTGTGATTGAGTGAACTTCTGTGGTTTGTGATTAGTGGTGACGAGGGTGGTGTTTTCCCAGTCCTCAAGAAGCTCTCAGCGATCCGATTGAGAGTTAGTGAGAAAGAGCTGCGGCATCAAAGTGGAGCGCACATGGAGCGGAGCAGATAACAGTCCCGCATTGTCCACCAGGGTCTTTAGAGTCTCAGAATGAGCCATCAAATGAGGCAGGACTAACTCTGCTAATCCTCCATCTGAGGAAAAGCTGCAGCCAAAAGAAGTAAACAAATAAATAAAAATGTTAAAAAAAGAACTGCATTTGTGATTAAGCATGACAAAAGTCAGCACTCTGGTGTCTTCTTTGAAGTAATGTTTGCGCTCTCACGCAAGCATGACCGCTTTTTAGCACTTGTCAACAGCCAACTTGGGAATCTGCTGAAAAACACAAAAAACGGCCCAATTCTAGTGCTGTGCAGAAACATACATTTCTTGGCCATGTCAAAAAAAGGTCAACATGTATATGATATTATGGTCCCCATATATGACTCTAGTCCCTCCTTTAATGTAAGTGTATAAGATTTTTCTGCTTGTTTTATCATCCGCTAGCTGATCATTTAGAAAAGCAATAACACTACTCAATAATTCACATGTGGGACTAGCTACACTTCAAAATGTATTACTTATTAAGGGATTTATTCAAATCCATAAACTCTCAGTAAGAAGCCTTAGCAAGCACCTCTAATAAGCTATACTGTATATTAATTCAAGGAGGTATTGCAAAATAAAGTTCAGGTTACAGGAACAACATTAGCTGGTATTAAAAGAAAAGGTCAGAATTAAAACCGGCACCCGAGTTTCTAGGAAGTAAGATTGTGAACTCTTTGACATTAACACCAACATGAAATGTAAATCAATATTAAAATTTCATATAAAATTACATCACCAAAAAAATAATAAAGCTGCAACTTCAAAAGTGTTACATATAGCATGTTATTTGTTACAACTTGCACCTGGCATAGCTGTCATACACACAAAGCAAAAACAAAAATCTAATTTTGTTTAGATTCCAATAAATATTCTCACAAATGTTTGTTCTCACTTTTTGTTTGTTAGTCCTTTGTGCTCTCACTTTGTAAAGGTGTGTGCATTATAATAGCTTTAATGATAACAAAACAACCCTGTTATTGTAAAAAGGAATACATCATGCCACATTTTTGTTGTTGCATCCTCACATAAATATTAAGGCAGTCATGCCCACTGATATCCGTGTGTATATATAAAACCCCCAAAATAATATCAGGTTAATTACATTAACAGTTAGGTTACAATTTTTCACCTTACTAATGAATAGTAACACAATGTCTAAAAGCAAAGCACACACGTGCACACACATACACACACACATTTACTTATCTTAACTTTACTTACTATCTATTTAACTGGGGACATTCCATTCCATTTAAAAAATATTACTTACTATATTTTTATATAATGTATTTTTGTAGCTTTTTTTTTTTTACAAATGAGTACATCCCAAAAGAAGGTTTAGCTTAGATTTGTCAGGTTTTGATGACTTTTGGGTACAAATTTGTCCATGAACGAAGATTTGATAGTGTATGTGTAACTGGTAAAAGTATACATGTGTCAACTGGCCATTACGTTTCGTGATATTACCAGTCCAGTTTCCAGAAAATAACTATTGTGATTGCATCACGTTGAAATAAAGGTACTTAAACTGTGATGTAATTTTGATGGTACCGCCCACCCCTAATGCAAAGCCTCGTTTTTGCCTCTGTTGCTAAAAGTCAGATCGTGTAACCTCTGCTCTCTCACAGCACTCTTCAACATGCAGCACTGAAGACCTCATGTAGGGCCGGAAGGTTTCATCTAATAGCAGTCTGATTTAACTTCACGTTGTGGGTTGATAATATGGTAGGAGTGCTCAGGGGAGAAAGTTCAAAGGACAGGAGATGAGGTAGGAAGATATGGTGCACTAAATATGGTGTTGCCGTTGGGATAAAGTACTGTGGTAGAACTATGGTACTGTGTTAATATCGGGTGATAATACTTAAGATGGGTCAAGAAACAAATCACATAACAACATCTAGGTTAATCTAGATGAATCAAGAGACTAATAAGGTTATCATCTGAGTTCATCTAGGTTTTATAACTGCAATATTTTGAGCAGTAGTGCATCAAACACACTTAGAAATAGTCAGCATTCTGAAATGCTCTTGTAGAATATTGCCTTTAAACTGAAATGTGAGGACATGTGTTACTATAATTAAAAACAAAACCGTTATAGTCAGCTTTTATATTTGTTGAATATGTCACCCATATGATAGACTTCCCTTTGTATATACAAAGTATCTCTGTATCTCTCTGTATCATAATGTATAAGATCACTAAAGCCAGCCTGAGTTAGCTAATTTTGATTTTTAAAGTGGTTTATGACACTTGTCAGCTGGTCAGGTGACCAGGGACCATACAGCTAACTAGTCAGATAACTCACCAAAAACAGATTTTAAAAATGTAATTTTTCACATACATTGGTAATACAGTCGTTGATATAAACAATGGTAAGGAATGGTATTACCTTGATAAAACCATGTTTTTATTTTATTGTTACAAGTATTTGCTTATATTGGGCACAGATACTGGCTTCTAAACATTGCTATAAGATCCAACTCTAATTTAGATCACCATTAAAAATACACTCAGTATAAACAACATATCTTCCTTTCTGCCAACCGATCTTCTTCTCATGCTGAGCAAACCGTAATTATCATAAGTCTGTGACAGATGCCCAATGGAGCACCATACACACTATTAGCCAGATTAAAAAGCTAAAAGCATATTTTTCCAAAATGAAACAGATTTTATCATTAACTGGCCAAAACTAAAAGTGTAATCTCATGGTACATTTGGAGGACACAGAAGTAACTCTGTTTAACCATTTACCTGCCAGGCAGAAAGTCATAACAGAGAAGCTATAGTAGCACATTTGTCTTATTGTCAACATCACCAATTACAGCAACACCGATCACTTCCTCTGAGCCCCACTTAACTTCAATCTTTCAACAGTTCAAAGGCAGTTCAAAGTTTCCAGCAAGTTCTAAGTGAGATTTTATACAGCCTTTACAAACCACCAACCCAGGCAGAATCAGTCAAATTAACCAATTACAGATTCTCCACTTCAAACAGAAATAAGGAGATTGTGGCATGCGTGTATATCAAACTTTTTTCTGATCTTCAGATCTCTTTCTTTCCTTTCAAGTTAATGCAGCAGTTTTCAAAGCACAACGAAGATGCTCTCTACACATCTAATTTTACACCAAACTGTCAAATTTAAGCTATACAAACAACCGTGCCATGTCAAAGCAGGAAACAAAGGCGGAAATGCTAATCCTCAGGTCCCAGGCTTCAGCTTCTATTTCCCAAAAGCTCAACATTCCCAGCCAGCCTCAATCCCCCCCCCCCATACCAGGCATTAACACAATTGCATGGGGACATTATCACTTATATGTCTCCTAGAAAAAATGCTAGGAGATGCTAGGAAATGCAAGGAAAAAATGGCAGCAGTTTAATCATGCGTTTAAAACCTAACAACCCCTATGAAAATAGTGTCATTATTCATTTCACCTCACGGCACATTGCGTCTTTTTCTAAACCTTTATTATCATGATTTTCTTTAACGTGACAGTCAGGGCTTTCCATAGACCAGATATATTGGTCTATAATGGCAATGCTGGGGGAAACTGCACAAGAACCATTTAGTTATTCAGAAAAATAAATTTAAAAAGACATGATATATGTGCCAGTAAACAGGGACAAATGCAGTGTGTGGTTAATGGCAACACCAATTATGGGACATTGTTTGAAATGTAAACCTGTTAACATTTACAGGTTATATTTCATCCCCAAAATGTATTAAAAAATTGAGACTATCACGTTTTATTATTGTGTTATTGTTGTGTTTTTATGATAACACTTAAGTGTTGTAAAAATGTTTAAAAAACTTAAGTGAAAAAAAGTGAAAACGTAAAGGTTCTTTTTTTATATGCATATTTTGTGAAATGTGACCTGAACATACTTCCATAAGATTAACTCTATGAGTCATTTAGCCAATGCTGTCACCCCAAGGAACAGCTGGTGCATTTATTTACAAGCAAAGGGACTTTGAGTAACAAAAGGGCTCATTGGCACAGTGGTGAGATTAAATTCCAGTAAGTCTCCAGTACGTCAGCTTTCCCTTCCGGGGTTTGAACCCATATCCTTCCATCTTGTAGCCCGGATCTCTAACTGCTAAGCTAACCACCATCTTCAAGCATTTTAAAATACGTGAATGAGGAAATTGATTGCATCATTAAGATGGTCTCTAGATTACAAACAAATTCAGCTATGATGTTACAGCCATTTTTTGATGGTGAATGTCTATTTATTTGTGTTGGATTTACACTAATAACCGAAACTTTGAGCTGTGCTTATTATGTTACTGTATGATGTGGCCATTGCTAAAAATGTCCTGCTGATCAATGCGACCTCAGATATTCCTGTAGCTCCTGCTGGACTGAATCACAGGGCAGACAAAGAACAAAATGAACATCTAGTGTTTACAGGTTGACAATTTCAAATTCCTGCATTGCTCTCATTAGACAGAACAAAGGACAAGAAATGAACTACAAATGTTTTTGGTGTTAGTTTGTGCAAAACGATTGTGTTACTACGATTAAGATGCTGTGGGTGATTGCTGGAGCATTGTAATGCAGTTGCTAAGGTGCTCTGGGTGGTAGCTAGGGTGTTTTGGGTGATCCAAATAGCCCACCCCTAAATCTGTAAGATTTTTAAAATGATTTTCCCCAGATATTTTCCCTAGATATTTCCCTAGGTCACTTTTATTCATGTAAATCTATGGGACTTATTTATTTATTTAGGTGATTTAATTGTCTACGTCATAATGAAAGTTCAAAATAATAAAAAATAGATCAGAACTTTCCTTAGTGAGCCATTTGATGTTTTATTTATGGATGACAAAAATGGTAAGAGGAGCTGCATGCAAATGTTTAATAATTAAAAAAAAATACAAGCAATACTAAAAGTGATACTTAGGAAACACCACAAATTATTAAATGGTGCTGTATATTAAATAGTAGATCTTTCATGCCTATTCCTAAGCTCTCCCTTTCCAGTATTCTGCTTCATTTCCAACGGACAGCCATGAGGTTCAAAAGCTCTACCATTGCTCACAGCACTTGCAAATAACCATAAAGCTCAGCTAGTGAAGGAGCTGTGGGTCACAGCTCAGCTGATTGAGGCTCAGTGCACACAGCTGCGAGCAGCCCTGGTGTCCAGAGCATGGCTGCTAAGAGATCAGTCTATGCCTGAACAGCAGTGACTCTGCAATATTCCTGGCTGTTAGAGCCTTAGGAAAGCTGCAGAGATGTGAGAGTTAGGTTAAGCAGGTGGGAAATTCACAATGTACAGTATATGCATGTTGACTAAGATCTGTGCTACATGCTAATAAATGAAGTGCCACATAATGAAACTGCCATTCCCTTGATAAAGTTATGTTAACTGTGGAAACAAAAGCTTACTTGTTAAATTAATCATAGTGATTCTGAAATCCCCTTTAACAAGAAATTCCTCTGATATTTTTTAGCTAGCGAGCTCTGAAAGCAATGGCAACATAAATAAAACATTGTAAAAGCATTATTAATTTATGTCCTTTAATCTCATTGCAAACAACATCACATTCCCAATTGGCACAAGGATCAGAAAATAGAAAATTAGTTGTTGTTGTTATTTTATTAACTCACAACAAAGTACTGTGGTACCACCATTGTACAGTGATAGTCACAAATGGCTATATTAGCTACTTGGATGTAGACTATACCATGTTACAGATGTATTACCATTTTTTAATATATACACACCATTTGTACCCTAGTATTTATATAGTTCCCCAAGGTACTTTAAAAAATACCATTATGCTACCATGATACATGCTAAAAATAAAAAAATTAAAATCTATTTCTCTGTTCTGATTTTAAAGGAAAATTCGTAGCTTTGTTACTAGTAGCTTTGTTTTACATGGTAGGTAAAGCTGATTCTAGCTGATCTAAGATGGCCATTAGCTGGTGCACTTGTTAGCGACCAGCTAGAAACCTCTCTGTTCCAAAACACAGCGACCAGTTGTCTTTATTAACAAGGTATAACACTCTCGTTTCCATATGTGCTAAAAGCACAAACAATTTAGCAAACATATTTAAGAAAAAAATACGTAAGGAATGAGGGGAAGTGTACGCGCCTTTGAATTTTGCAGAAATCTGTGGAGTTCTGCGGGCACGATTCTGTGTGAGCCTGGTTAATAGCCATTACCTCAATAAACAGTGAACGCAACTGCTGTTTCTGCTTGAATGAACAGAATATAAAGCAATTTCGAATCGTGTCTGCTTTATAACAGTCCCACCGAGGCCTGGAGCTATGAATAAAGATATACATGCAGGACATTTTCAAATGCTGTTTAACGTGCATTTGGGTTACCTCATTGTTTTTCATGGCATCTGGAAAAACATATTCTATTTTCGTTTAAGTGAATCACTGATGTTAATGCCTAAAATGTAACTCAGCAGAAAAACCCAGCCTTGTCACTTTAAATAAGAATCTAATACCTGAAACAACACAGCCTTGCATGGAAAACTCAATATTTTAGGTTTATAGGGTGATTTCTAAAGGCTCTTTTAAGCGCTGTCAGAGTTTGGCAGTGAATATGCATTTGGCAGTGAATATGCATAAGGTATATTGTGAACGAGAGTATGATTAAAGCACAACTAGGCTGCAGATACAAAATATGCCAAAACCAACTGCTGTAGGTGCTGTAAACCTTGAAAAAAGATGACATTTATGTCCCAAAATAATCAGGACTCGTGAGCTAAGGATCAGGTAATCCATATAATTTAGATCCCAGAACAGAGATACTGTATATGAACTTCATATATGACAGATCTATAAATCAAGAGTAAAATACTTCAACATACAAAAAGTATCTCATGGTTCTTTACATTTACATAGACTCTTTATTCCAATGTGAGCTACAGTGCATCAAAGCTACACTTTTGATTAATTTGTGTGTTCCTTGGGGTTCAAACCTTTGACCTTAGAGTTGCTAATGCCATGTTCTACAGCATTAAGCTCTTCCTACAGTATGCTACAAGAACATTCTTCTGGGAAGGCTTTCCAGAAGATGTTGGAACAGGGATACAGGGATTTGATCATTTTCAGTAAAAAACAGCAGGTGTGAAGTCAGATGCTGATGTTAGGTGATGGGGCCTGGCTTGGAGTCAGCATTATAATTCATCCCAAAGGTGTTTAGTGGGGTTTGGGTCTGGGCTCTGTAGTCGGTAAACCATTTCTGTTGAAAACTCTTCACAGAAATGGTTGGAATAGCCAAACCAGTTAAAAAAGGGTGTCTGCATACAGTGCTTGTGGCCATATAATGTATTCACATAAATGTTCAGAAAATGTTAACATTTACATTCAGAAAATGAATGTATTACCACTAAATTACTTTCTTAATTATAATTGTAAAAGTTTTCCCATATTTTTTCTGTAGTTCTCTGGGCTCTAGCATAATCAGACTGCTGCTCTTGACAACTTTCACTGTGACACTTGCCCAGAACGATGTGACCTTCCATGCGAGCAAAGACAATCATTAGGCTCCTGGGGGCCATTTGGAACCACCAAGCTTGAGAAGGATTGATCCAGGATGGCTGCCTGCTGAATTTGGGCCATTAAATGTCAACACAATGCACCTGACACCTAGCAGCTCTGTCATATATATGTACTTTGAATTATTACTGAAAACAATTGCAAAATGCACACATTTTATTGCTGTTAGGATTCTGTAGGAATAGCTACGCATCATTTCACGCAGGGCCTATGAACACCCCTGACAATATCACTGTAACACAGTCTCTTGTGGCTTATTATTTTAGTATGAGAGACTACGCAAGGTCACTGTAGGCAAACAGCTAGGGACTGACCAATCAGAATAAAGCAGATACTTTCATACCTCAAATTAGATTTGCTGCATTAATAATACATTAATCTATATTCAGTGAAGAAATATTATACGTAATCCACCTATAAATATAAACGTGTAATGGACAACATCCAAATTTGTGGAAGTCACCAGATGATAAAAAAAAACTGTCCTATAGGTGTGGCCTAGTGACAGTGCACATTCTGCAAACAGATTACAGGAGCCGTTTGGAGCAGAAAGTGGAGTTGCTCAAATTTCTATGAAATTATGTATTAAAATGTACCACTCATTCTATTTTCTCTTACTGTAAGATCATTATGAGCAAAGCAAAAGCAAAATAATAATTGTCCACACTGGTGGCTTGCTACGTATAGCTGTTGCTGTGTATTTTAAAAGCAATAAGCCTAACAGCACCTGTTACCAGTGGTAAAATCTTTAAAACATGGTCTCTCATTACTTTATTAGCAGTCAGAATAAAAGAATATTATGAGAAAAACAATGATCAACAATGAAAAATATGAAGTCTATTTAAAATGCAAAACAACCATATCACTATGTTAATGCATCACACTTGCAACCAGTATGTGACAAGAGTTTGACCCTGAATGTGTCATTTAAAAACATTCCGATACATTGGGCAGAATGTAATAAAAATACCATCGCTTTTAGAGTTGTGTATAATAAAGCATTCGGAGGTTAGTGATGAAAACACAGCAATTTGATTATCATATTATCGCAATGCTCATTTCCATAAATCAGCATACAAGAGACTGTTTCTCTTTTTTGCTTTAAAGCAGAAGCGTTTTGAAAAAATGGATGAGCGTAACAAAATCTGCCTCCCGAAACCACACATCATTTCCATATAAAAGGGGCATCACACATTTGATCTGAATAAACACGATGTTAAACTTGAAACATCCCTCTATATCTGGTGCTGTAACCCTGTTTTCAGCAGAACCATGAAGAGGAAGGACTGAACTTACCGTTTTCTGTGTTTTCATGTTCTGTGTCGGTTAAGGTGAGGTTAGAGTTGGCTCGGCTGGAAAGGCAGGAGCTTCTGCCTGATTTGGTGTTGCTACGGCCCCAGAGCCGGACGACATGCTCAGGGGACATGATCCCGTCCGTTTCTGTGTCAGCGTCTGAGCCCACACTGACAGAGTAGTCACGGTGGTGCAGGCCCATTTCTGTCCTGTATGCTGCCGTATGGGGCAACACTGGATCTGCAAAGGCCATGTCTCTGAGTGAGAAGTCTGCACCTGTAACAAGAAATAATAATTACTAACCTATATTAAACATATAAAAATCAAGGCTCTGTTTTAATAAATGGAGAGCTGCCTCACTGTTTATTGTCTACTAACTCTGCTTTTGCTACAATTTCTGTTTTAATGATTAGTGGATCTTTCTTTGGGACTAAGCTTTTCTTAATTAAGTTATAAATGCTGGCTAAGTAGGCTGCTGACTAGCTTATGATTACATTTTACATTTGCAATCATAAGAAGCCTCTACAAACTTCCATAAGGGCCACGAGATAACTTAAAACTATTTAAAATAAGACGAAACTATTATTAAAATAAGCAAAAACAACTAAAAAAATCAAGACTTTTAGTATGTGGGTGGTTTTACATGAATGTACATCTCTCTAGACTCTTTCACTGGGTAGAAATTGTGAGTGTTGACTGCAAATTGAACCCACAACCCTTGTACTGCTAACCCAATGCTTTACCATTTCAGCTATAGGAACATCACTGAATAGGGCTGCTGCCCTTATATATGACTCTAAATTGATACAAAATCTGTATTATATGTCACTGGTGCACACCTAATCACCTATACAAAAATAACAAGAGGCTTATATTCAAAACTGAACATTCAAGTGTTCAGTGAAGTGTGCACAACCTCTATAAACATTACATTTAGAGCATGTGAAGGCCAAACAAACGTGAAAAAGGAAATTACAGATTCATGCCCGAGAGTAAATGCAATAACAGTTAGGGTGTCTGAAAGCTACAATGCATTTAGTATTCATAGAGGGGAAGCGGATATAAGTCACCATCAACTGGACACATTAGAAGGTCATAAAAGACATTAGCCAATCAGCATTCATGGTAACCCCCTCTCGTTAAAGTCCTGGCACACTGATGGCAAAGCTACAACAGCATTCAGCGTTCCTTTTATCTTCCTACTTTTAGCTACTGCTTCTTCATAGCGGGTGGAATATATTAACGAGGGATCAAATCATCACCGCAGTCTCTCTTAATTGCTTGAAAGCAATAACTCTCTGAAGCGTATCTGAAAGATGCCTTGTGCAACTTCAGCCTGTCAGATGAGCTCCAAAGCCTGCAATAGTTCATCTCATGTCAAAAAGTAAATAGATATCTGCTTCAATATGAAATGGGAACATACAGTGATCAGGGGTACAACACTCCTCACCAAAGAAACATGTCATGTGTTAAAGATCATTCCAATTTAACAACAATCTTTCCTTCAAAAGTTTTAATATAATACATTTATGAAACTCATCTTAAAAAACCTTGCAGATCTTCCTTTTCTGTTTTTCCCCCAATGACTCTAAATTGATCAAATAATGAGTATTATTAAGCACTAACATGCCCCCCCACCAAAAACCCAAATGCTATTTCCCCCCAAATGCTTTATACTGGACAAACAAGGAATAGTATCAAGCACTTGTATTCATTACACATTTTCCAATGGAGTCCCTAATGCTAAATATCCCATTGTCAAAACTCTCAAATGTTAGGCATTGTGGCACTTGGTTTGACAGCTTCATTTGAACTCAAGCTCAATGGTCTCTTTTTACATTATACTGTTTGGCTGTGAACAGTGGGACATGTGTGGAATTAACACGAGTACCACCGAGAGTGCTGTTTTATGTAGCTCAATTGGTATTATACTGGAGAGAGCCAAGGTTGTTAGCTCAAATCCCAAGTAATGCACATACTTAAATGCACTGTATTATTTCGGGGTTGTAATCGTTAAGCATCTCATGATTTGATTCTGAAATGATACTTGATGCATCTCAGATTTTCAGCAATGGCATAGGGGTGCAATTCTTTGGCGAGTTAAGGTGGGTTGTTGCCAAATTTTGTGTGAAAGCTATGCATGAAAATATGTCTGCTTGAATCTGCTGATAGAAATAGGACATTACAAACTAGTATCAGAGGAGGCTTTTTGGATTTCGTTCAGTGTAAATCAAATGTCTGCTATCTACAGAGGCAGCAAAACATCACAGGCTTGCTCCCAACACAATACTTGTGTACCAAAAGGTAGACAACTTAATCATACTGCCTTCTAGCATAACTAGTGTTAGGCAGCATTGCACATATCCTTCACAGGAAAGGCAATCCCAGAATGCATTGTTCCAAGTCCAAGAGTGTGGATGAAGCTGAAAAATTGTTGATTATTATGCTGATGAAATATATATATATACATTATTTTATACATGTTTAAGTAAATATATATTTTTTAATAAATTAAATTTTTAAACTATCAATAGTATCAATATTTTGTGCTTAGTAGTAGTATACAGCAGAATTGTGTTGTACTACTTATTAATAGCATAGAGTGCGCTTCTACAGAAATGTATCGTCGCGTCATTCAAGCAGTGCACAGCGATGCTGCCTACATAGGGTGCTTTAAATCAGTCACTTCTGAGATTTCATGACTGTTATAATAGCCATAGAAGACGGCTGCCTATTTAAGCAGTGAGGCAGCACACTTTTTGTTATGGAGCACAGCTACTTTCTTTAAGATGTTGTAAAAATAAAGCTTATTCAGCCTTTTTGTCCTTGACCGTTAAACTTATCTGAAGTCTCCTGTGTATGTTTGCACAGTGTAAGAGCACCTTTTCATGCTATAATTGCTGTGGTGTTTTTTTGCAGTGTTGCAGACTGCATGGCTCTCCCTGCTGAAAACTGCTTTAAAACAGCATCAATTTCCATGCTGGTTTAAGCTAGTATGATGGGTGGTGCTAGTTTGACTCTGGTCTAGCTGGTGTTTTCATTGAAGATGATTAACCAAGGGAAGCTTGCTGGTTAAGCAAGAAAAACATCTATCCCAACTTTTTATTCAAAACACATTTGGCCTTTGCTTTCAAGCACATTTAGTCATGGCTCCATGTTGCACCGAGCTCAACAGCTTTCACAGCAACCAATCAAACCAAAATCAGATTTTTGCCCTAACCAGTCAAACCAAAATCTGATTTATGCCTTAAAATAGTTTAAGCCAATAGTTTAAATCCTGGTAGGAAATCTTGCTCTGCTTACCCTGCCTGCTGAACTCATCGGCCTCATGGTGCACAACGTCTTTGACCCGGCTGCCATAGGCTAATCTGGAGTCCTGGTCAAAGGCTTTGAGGGTCTCACTTGAGCTGTAGGACTTTGGGTTGAGCTTGCCGTCCTCACTGTCGGCAGAAGAACTTGTGTATCGGCGCTCCGTATCCCGTCTGGAGGTCAGGGAGCGGTAAGGTCTGCGTTCTTTCACTTCCATGGCAACCTTGTCTCTCGTCTCAACATCAAATGGAGGAAAAACAGCCAGTTCAGTCCTGATGATTCTACAGGATGAGACACAAACAAAAACACAAGGTTGGGTTAAAGATGCAGTATTTTGCATTTAAATTTCAATTAACTTTTAAAATTCTGTTTATTAGAATATACCAATAGGACACTTCAGTGAGCATATGAGCAATGAATCTGATCTGAATCAGTTAAAATACGTGTAAAAATACATTTAGATAAATGTTTATTACTACATATTATTATGTTGGTGCATATACAAAAAAGATTAAACATCATTCTTGTGTTTACTTTGAAATAATGAAATAATTTTACTGTAATCTCTAAGTATGCTTATCATTAAACATTTTTACATTACTATTAAATATTGTCAATATTAGAAACCACATTTCAAATCTTGTCATGTTTGGCCATAAAGTTGGATTATAGGGTCTTACAACCATAAGCATAGTCTCTAAACAATGCATTTTGAGCATATATTTAATTTCCGCACTCACCAAGCATTAGGGCAATGCAAAACCACACTTCCTCATTTGATTATATCCCTGTGTAGGATTTGACTACCCGTCTATTTTAGCATTTCACTTAGTATGACAGGTGCCTCAGACCAGGTTTTTCAGAAGCTTTCTGCTCACAGTTCAGAGACACACTTGTGAACAAATAAATAAATACAAGATGCAGCGTCAAGCACATTTCACTCTGAACATTTTTTGTGACAGGAAACATGAAGGACAATAGTAAAAAAAGAAGACTTCTGTACAATCTTTTAAAATAGCCCTCTCAGTCTGGGCTACATTACTCAGCACTGCAGCTTTTTGGAGCAGAATCCATTTTGATAAAATACAGCACAACAAATCTTGCAGCCGTAAACTTTACGACTCAAATCCCCCACCCTTCTCTTTTAACCTGCCTCTGAGAAAAATGCTGCAAGTGGCAGGTGTCGTTCTGTGGGCTCTACTGTTTATGCAATGTAAATCGCCGCTGGATGCAACAGTGCACCTTCTTGACTCTTATCAAAGGTATTAAACCAGCACTGGTCAAGACTAATTGGTAAACGGGTTATTATTCATCACAAAAACAGGGGAAAATATCAAAGAAATAATCCCAAATAAAAAAATTCACTCAGGCACATGCTGTTCTAAACCCATGACTCTATTTTTCTATGTTGCACAAAAGGAAATATTTAGCTGTTTTTTCAATACAACAAAAATTCTAATTCTCTGTTAAGTCACGAAGTCACAAGCAATTTTTTTAAACATTCCTTTGTGTAAAGAATACATTGAAATGTAAATCTTTCACTTTTGTGCTGTCCCTAAATCTTATTTGAGCATATTTCATAATGACAACAGGCCATGTTATTGGTTGTCCTGTATCTTCCCTAAGTTTGATTATACATAGCAGTGTGATTGAGATTTGAGAAGAGAAAGGTAAAATGTAAAGTAAATACAGAATTATATGGACTTTGTCAACCTGAATCATCAATTCAGATTCATCATCAATTCAGATCAATTCAGTCTAAATTATATAGACTTTATCAATCTGAATCGCCAATTCAGGTTTATATAATCTAAATTATATAAAAAAGGACAGTTTTTAAAACATCTCCTTTCAGATTTTACAGAAGAAAATCACATGAGATGACATGAGGGCAATTAAATTATCATGATCGATTACTTTTCCAATCCCAGAACACAAGGGAAAAAACACTTATAAAGCAAATGACTATGTATATTAGTGCTAAACTATATATAATTGTCTGACTCATTTCAATGAATTTGAATTTGAAAGGCATCAATTTGCCGGCTTCACCCCAAATCTTCATAACTCAGCCAATGGCATTGTGAAAACCATTCCACCATGATAATGAAGGCTTGTCTGCAACAATGCATGCGTCTGACAAAATCACGCTGCAGCCGTGTGTAAAAACTGAATAGCTGCATGCAGACAAGATAAACATATTTGCATACGCAGAGCGACATTGCCGCTGCAAAATCACGCAACCTGACATTAATTTATAGGTCCCCCAGTCCTCCACATACAGGATACGACATGGCTCTGGAGCAGCAGAGGAGGTCTTAAACATATCGATGTGGATATATGAAGTTGATTAGAGGTTGGGTGGTTGTCTTCTCAGAGGCTCGCTTAAGATTTTTCTGTCTGATTAATTTCATTTCCTGCAAGAGCTCAGATCCACATCAGATGTGTCATACAACACATGCTACACTATCTGCGATGTTAGGTGATGTTAGGTACACTATAATAGATTAAACTGTATGCTGGGCACAATTTACATCCAATGCATCTGTTGATAGGGAGTGTAATGAGCTGTTAAAAATAAAATACACAATAAAAATTGGTTCCACACAGTGGGTGAAACTCACAAAAATTAAGCCTTTTTGGGAAGGTTTTACTGCATTTACAGTATTAACAAGAATAAAAATCTCATTACTGTTATGAGGAAAAATATTTACATCTAAAATAAAATTGTATGTATGTATAATGGTATGCATTGCATTTTACTGCCTTTTAATTAATCATTGTGTCCGCATGGTTATCATTACTATAGTTCATTACTGGCAATTATTTATTTATTGTATTACTGGAAAGAGAATTGATCAAAATGTGCTCATAAAAATGTCAACGTAAAACAAACCTTAAATGGTGTTAAAAGGTTCAAAGTTTTTTTTGTTAAAGCAAAATATAACACGTGGCTTAGAAATTCCTTCCTGAGATTTACCCAATCAGTAATGTATCTAAGCTTATAAAAAACAACTCACAAATTAAATAATAAAAAGACTTATGAATCATAAAATCAACCCATGCATCAAAAATAGAAGGCTTCATCATAGTTGTGTTTGGGTGCAGATCCCCTTTAAAGCAAAAACAACAAATGCACCACAAGTGGGACAATATGGCTGACTAAGATAAACAGATAAGCTCTTTAAAGACACTGTAATATAAATGTGTGGCACTGCGACAGTAATCCACAGTAAACTATATCTAACCCCCCCAAACAGACTATTTTTTGCCAAGCCCATTGTGGAGCTGGGGTCACCTTTTGTAAGGACTGGCAGCTGAAAAGATGGGCATGATTAATGACTTGGGGACCTCTGCTCTGGAACCTCCGCTGTGGACAAAAACAGCTTTTCTCTTAAAGGCCCACAAGAGAACTTCAGCCGTTGGCCTGGAATCCCAAAACCATTTGCTTTTAGGTTACTAATTTTTTAGCATTTAGAAAGAGTCTTGTACCTTATACTAACTCATTCAAAGACAAAAAAGGCTTTATGGCAACTTTATGGAGTGTGTTTTGTTCAAGCATACTGTCTTAATTTCCTAAAGGCGCGTTCCAGTAAAAAAGCTGCACAGCACGTTGATTCTGCACATATGCCTTGCCTTGCTCCTGAATATTGGAGGTCTCGCGTGCACAAGGGTTTACACCTTTGGGGCCATGGGAACGCTTTTCAACCGCTCAGAGAGGCAACAGCCGTCACTTACTCTTTGACAGCTGTCTGCTGCAAATATATAACTCTGAAAAGGAAGATACGTTTGATTGACATTAAGAACTTCAGCAGCACCACTGTTTTTACTCTGTGTGTGTTTTTCCATGATAGTGTGTTAAGTAGTATGCATAATTTAGAAACAAATAGAATGATAAAGAGACACCAGTTTCTATCTAATCCCAAGAGCACTGTGGTGGTCAAAACAGAAAACACACAAGATATGACAAAAGAGATGACAGCAAGGCTGATTTCTGCCTTTGAATTCGCTGAACTGGAGCATGGGAGGCAGGAAGCACAGTATGTCTGTGATGAACCGGAGAGCTGTAGGTGTAAAAAAAAATGTCTTTTATAATAACTTTATAGTTCATTTAGTTAAAAGACCTCACTATAATAAATTAGTAACGTTCTATCCAGCAAACAGGGCTGTTTGAGTCACTGATAACAACAAATGTTTCATTTTGAAACTACATAAAACACGTTTAACCAATTATATTACCCCAAATGTTGCCCCAACTAGACTAACAAAGCTGTCCAAACAGTTTCATGTTGAATAATGTACTGATTTTGGGATATGCGTTTTCAGGCTCCCAGCATGCATTGCAGCATAAATAAATTATGCACTTACTGTTGAAGGATTATTGTTTAGCCATTTGCTTACTTTATGCTGATGTTGTTGTTTGTCACTACTGTTAATTATTTGCCATGCAGTGATGTTAAGAGCTCTTTTTACCTAACAATGTTTGTTGGTCGTCACCACTGAGGTCTGTGTGTGTAGAATTCTTTTTCGAACGCAAAGTCTACACATTGATTAAGAGTGGTGTCTTTATATTTTATATAAAATCATTTGTTGAAATTTCCCTTGTTGCTAATTGATAATTTGCTGAACAACAAATCTGTTGTCTTTTCTCAACAGTTCCACTAATACAATTTCCAAGAACACAACCAGCCTGTGGTCCCATTAACTAAAGTTTAGCGGCTTGCTGGAATCACCAGTTGGGATTTTACAGACATTATATTCATTTATATTGTTAATACTGCCAGTCTTACATATTGATCTAGCTGGAATTACTACACAAGCTACAAGTGAATGTATAATATGTTATTCTGCAGTTTTCAGTGCTTTAGTAAAATGTTATTGAATTGTTTATCGAAAATGCAATAAAAGCCTCCTTGTTGTTCAAGGTTTTGCCATGTTTCCTTTCATTTTAAACACAGCTGCTGCAAAGCACTCTGGGAAAAGTATGAAACGGCATATCTACAAAACAGTCCTCAGCTCAGGTTTCCATTTCCTTACACATTCAATGCCATCGATTGGTTCATTTGTATTCGATTGACACTTGTTCAAGCCTGGTTTGACGCCAGAAAGCGCACAAAAGGCTAATGTTAAAGAACATAATGGTATGTTATTGTTTTTTTTATATAGAAACAATGCATTGTTTTCATGCCTCAAGATAAGTATTTTCAAGCTCTTGTATGCTATAAGCAGAAAACAATGTGTGTTTGAACATCTGCTGTGGGGGAAGTCTTGGCAAAATGCCGTTAAACACAACGCTGTATCAGTTTCTCTTCTTTAAACTCTTCAAATACCATCAATCTCCATAGCAGTTTAAAGAAACGGGGGGTGCTTGAATATAAAAACTCTGTTATCATTTAGTCTCCCTCCCTCTGTTGTTCTAAACCTGTGTAATGTTTGATGAAGCATATCCTGGCTGCTCTTTTTTCATGTAATTAAAGTTAATGGGGACTGGGCTGTAAAGTTCCAAAATGACAAAAAAGCTAACAACATAAAAGAAACACATAAAAGTGGTCCATTTGACTCGAGTTATAATACTTTATGTGATAAACAGAAAATTGAGTGATTTTTCACAGAACATCCTGTCATTATGAGAGAAGCAGTAATGTCCAATTAGTTTGTTTGTTCTTCCAATGAATCGTTTGATCCAGTTCCCAACACTGATCCAAATGATTCATTCACAAAACAAGCCATCTCAACTCACTGACTCAATGAATCACTCACAATGATTAACGACTCACTGGAGTGGAGCATTGTTAGTGAATAAGGACCTACATTTCTGTTTTCTCCTCACACAAAGTAAATCTGTGACTTCAAAATACTTAAAATATAGCGCACATGTCATTTGGACCACTTTTATCATACTTCCATGGTGTTTTTTTGTAATTCTGGAGCTTGACAGCTCCAACAACTTGACAGTTCTCCTTCACTTTTATCTCTATATTAAAAAGAGAACTCTTCCTAAAAAGAAAGAGAATCTTCTTAAAAGATTCACCTTTGTGTTCCACAGAAGAAAGTCATTGAGTTTGAGAGATTGAGTAAAAGATGATTGAATTTTTCTTTTTGACCGAACTGTTCCTTCATGTGGTCAACATAATTTTGTCAAGTAACATTTGTTCCTAGATAACCATTGTGGGTCCTGGAACAACATTTCTATGAACCAGTCAGATTGTAATATTAGGTTTAGGCTTATTCAACTTATTTCCCTCTGATTTTATGGTAAGTTATGGTTACTGTTTGGGTTATGGGTAGGGTTTATGTTAGGACTATTTTTTCGTGACAGGAATTTTGTGTCATTCAACAAAACATGATCTAGGAACATGTTACTTGACAAAAGTTTAAGCACAGTGAGCTCCCTTATGCACCACTCTACCTCCCTGATGATATTGTGTTAAAGTTCCTGCATAAGGCAGCAAGGTCCCAGGCCTGCTGTGTGGTATTATTAGCTCTCTGTGTCCCTGACTGGTGGCTTCTTACTAAGACTGGGATGAAAGGGTGCCATCTATATGCAAATTGTTTCAGTCTATTCTTGCAACAATTAGTGTGTTTGACAGTGTGAAAGTGGAACTATTGAGCTCTGAATGTAAACTTGGTCATCTATCTGTTGAATTGTTAGAGGCTTGGAGTCGGGAACATTCCTAATACTCATGCCACACAATTGTCTTTGATGATTAAATGACACTACGTATTACAACAAACTCTTTCAGGGGATTATTGCAAACAATATGGTTTGCTGAACTACAACAAAAAACATCATTTCCAAAACCTGTTTGCCAATTGGTTCAGTCACAGCTGGCAAACAGGATTATTGAGAATCTTGCAGTATAATGGCAGTATACAGTAAGCATTTTTATACCACAGTAATGGTATATATCATTATATAACTATTTATACTGGAAAGTCAACCAAATGTCTTATATACAATTACAACATTTAAAAAAACACCACTATAAAATATCCAATATAACCTCCACACTCAGTTCACTGTATAATTAATGCAATAAATTGCACTGTTGCTAGGAAACAACAAACAGCCTACAGTTACATTGTGTATACACTGATGTGTCGCAAAGCTTTGCTTGCATCCAAAAGTAAATCACCTTCATTATAATCACAAAAACTGTATACAGAATACTTGCACCAGTGATCACACATTATATAAACTCTATGGCAGAAACTCAGCTGAGACTGACACTTTATTCCACTGTGTAATATATACCATCATATATATGCATAATATATATCCAGCTGCACTCACTTACTAACTTGGCAAGAAGACATGTGATTATTGCAATTGGGGTTGCCACGGTGATAACATCATGCATACCACAAAAATAAACTATGAGGTTTGAATCATTGTGACTATGAGGTTTGAATCTATGAGGTTTGAATCATTGTGAATCTGTCAAGGGTCAAATCAATCAGGAAATTCGACCTTGAGAAAAGTGAATTGAAAATAGATGCTACATTTCATACTTGATTTAAGAGTCTTATTTGAAACCAGCTAAATTTTTGGTTACAGGCTAGTGTAGGGTTTGGAGGGGTCAATAACCACATGGTATCGGTCTACCCGTCTGCCAAGTCCATGGTATACCAGCAAACTTTCCAATTTGGTCTAGGATGATTTAGGCTAGTTTGTGCTAGTCTAGCTGATGGACCTGCACAGACATCTTAAATGGAGACTCAGGCGGTCAACCAGCATGTATGTGATCCAGCATTCCTTACTGGGGCCAGCCAGTATAAAATAGTTTTTTCTGTTCACACCATAAAGCAATTAGTCAGCAAGTTCTGCTGAAAAAATGCACAAAGTTTAAAAATTAGATTATTATGGTGCAACCTGCATGCTTAAAACTTGACTTACTTGAGCTGGAAAGCTGGAAGATCCTTGAAGTCAAGAAGTCAAAGATCCTTGAGCTGGAAAAACAACAGCCAGAATCAAAGCTCTGATCATAGTTTACCTGTGCAACTGATGAACTGACATAATGATAGCTCGCAAAGCATAAATCAAGGAAATAAATCAAGCTTTAAATAAGCTAGACTATCTAACGCTGATGATCCACAGATCTTCTTCATTCCAGAGCCAGTTAACAAGCTTGTTTACAACCCCAGCTTCGTTTTTGAGTTCCTCCTACTCAGCTTCACTTACAGCCAAACAATAGCTGTGTTGGAGCCAAAGAGCAGGACCACAATTGCATCCCTGCAGGTTTTTTAAGTGTGTTGAAAGCTGCCGGTGAGCACCCCTCACTCTTTTCATGGAGTTTTATTCACATGTCTGTCCTGTGCTGAAAAGCCTCCTGGGTCAACAGAAAGGTTTGATTTCAATGAGAAAGAGAGGGAAATGTATTGGCACGGGGGTTGTTATTGATGCATGTGGATGAACCTGCATGAGTTTGCGTGCTTTGAGACAGTCTCCTTCTGGGATCAAAACAGGAACCCTGCTAGCGTTTAGAAGGAAATGCATAAAAGCTTTAAGGTAAACAAAAGTAGACTGGGAGTCTTTCATTTGCTGGTACCTCTCATGCATTTTCAGGCCTGATAGGGTGAGTGCAGAGGAGGAATTATGTGGCAAATCCACCCCAGTAAAGGGGTGGAGGTTGGGCGTGTTATGCGCAGTTATTCACTTTCCATGCTGGGGTACATCCTTCACCTTGACTGGGACCTACAGCATTACCCTTACACTATTCCTTCAGGGTGACTGTCAAAAACGTCTGTTTATCCATTAACAACACAGCAACAAAAGACGTCCTAAATCATTTTCATGAGGTGACCAAGCCAATAAAATCTTGATGGTAGGGGATGTCAGCAGAAAGAGAATTGGGGAAGGTACATGGGATTATATATAGCATGTGCATGTTACCGCATGTCACGAATGTCATGAATCCCATTTATAACTGTAGAAAATGTAATTTTGACTACATCTGCCCACCTCCCTTATTCCTTGAGAAGCAAATGAGCCAAGAAGTGAATTAGGGATGAAATACGTAAGTTTAAGAGCAAAACTGCATGGAAAGAGCTACATTTTTAGGTGCTGTCCCATGCAAACATGCTACCATTATGCTGATGTGTTCTGAGGGGTTGTTAGCATGTTACAATGCATTTGCAGAGAGCTGATAGATTGTCAGTTACTGGCCTAGATCAAAAAGCCCAAGTCTTTATGATAATCCGGTTCCTAGATATGGCTTGAGTCTTGCCTTCAATGGAAGTGTGTCGTTTTTGCCCATTTTAGCACCTGAAAGTCAAAAATCCTACATTTTATTACTTAGAAAAAATAGTTGCATAATAAAGTATATCAAATAGTATGTTAAAGCTGAAAATTAAAGGTTAAGTGTTTATAAAGACCTCTAATCCTAAGTATCAACAATATCAGTGATGCTTGCTTTAGTAAGCACTGCTAATACAAAAAAGAAACAAATGACAGTGTTGTGGTGGCTGCAGAGGGACAGGTGGGTGTTCTGAACCACTTTGGCTCATTAGCAAATGATTACTGCTCATTACACCCCTATGGCCAGTCCTGACTTGATTTATAACCTCGGAAGAGTTGAGAGCAATCCTAATACTCGCTTAAGCAATAATCAACTGCTTATAATCCCTCAGTACTAAGCCCAGAAACCCTAAACTCAAAACATGTTGACTTAACACAGCTGCCACTAAGAGGAAAAGGACACAGTTGCCTCGTTGCCGCCCAGCTGCACTATTCCCAGGAAGATCGCTGAGCCCCTGCTTTCCTTCTTTAACTTGCTCTCTCCATTGCTTTGTTCCACAAACCCTCTAGAGACAGCATTTTAGGGCATCATGTGCAAGCTCATGGGTAAAAAGGTTATTTAAATTACAAACTGTTTAATTTCCAGCAAAGTCAATATATTACTAGATAACATACTGTTACTATGATAAAAACAAATAAATCTAAGGCATATCATTTTGATTTAATGTAGATTGCAATCCCAGAATGCGCTGTGAGAAAAACTCAAGATGATCAATGAATGAAGAGAAATATTGATTATAATTTATTTCATACCTTAAGTGTATCAATTACTGAAATATTATACCCAATCTTTGTTTGTGCTTTGCATTTTAATACTTGGTGAGGTATGCTAACTCCCAACACCATTAAAATCAGTTGTGAGTCACATCTTGCACTAAAGCACTATTTCTGTGGCACATGAAATTACTCCCTATAAAGACTGTTCTAAAAAGCCACTTCCAGGAGGTTCCAGGATGCTCCCTTAATAGGTAGCTTCCAATTCAGGCACAAGACAGTAAGGCATCTCACCAGGCTTTGGAACAGAGCTCATCTCTCTTGTTAATAATTGCCCACAGGAGATCTCCTGTATGTATTGGACAACAAAAATAAGCGTATGCTAAAAGGTATAAAGGCGAAATGGCACTGAATATTTTTGCTTCACACTGCAGTGGTTTAAAAATACATCTTTCTTAGCTTGAAGTGAAAATGATTTGGCAGTGATGGGACCATCAAATGCCTCCATGTGTGTCAGTGTGGAAAGGCACAGTTTGTCCCCGTGTTGTGCCATACTATTATTTTTATATTTTTATTTTATCATGCAAGTTTGTACATCGTGTCAGCTGGAGGCCTGAGTGTTTGTAGCTTTGTATGTGACACAGGAAGTAGATTAGGAATTGGACATGGGGACAGTCCTGCCACTACATATAACACAAAAGGCCCTGACAAAACCAAAGGGACAAACTGCGTCTCCACTCACTTCGCATCAGAAATGACTTCAACAACAGCATGCTACTTTTTTGGAGGGAAACAGCCATATGCCGGCATACTGTGTCAAGCTAATTATCACTGCATTATGTAGCAGAAATTCCTCATCTTAATTTATCATAAATGACGTTATCACAAGTAATGCAACTAAAACAATCAATAATGTTAATTTAGCTTGCTAAAATAGGAAATATAAATATGAAATAAACTGTTGACTGATAGTCACAGTTATTAGTGCTATTAATCAAGTGCCACTATTACTATGGTCAAAGGGTAAATAAACTCCTATTCAAATAACTTGTCCTGTACAGTTAACTGAAATTAGGAAGTTTGTGAATGAGAAATGTGGTATTACCTGTCCAAATTAACTGAATGAGGGTTGAGCCATTGAGGCATTAGGCCAAGAGACTTTTGACTTAGCAACCAGCTACAGCAGTAACACACCAGAACACCCTGCATCTTCACAGAGCTGCCTAGCAACTGCATGGCAATGCCCTGGAAACCATCCACAACACCCCAACATCACGGCAGCAGGTTTTGTCAAGGCAAGCACCACTCAAAATGTGAAAATCTATTTTTTTTTATTTTTTAATCTATATCTGTATTATGCTTGTGAATGTCTTTTAACACTGAGGCAAATTATATATTAAACATCTTAGCGGTATTAACAGGTTAGTTAGCACAAGTGGTCAAATTCAGACATGCCACAGTGCTGCAGACATTAAAAAGGGTGCTGTATGGCCATCTCAAAGGACACTGTCTGGCCTAAAATGCAAAAACAGCTAATTATAAATGACATCAAATTGCCTTATTCAAAATTTTTATTAATAATGCTGGTCTTATGAGAAGCATAAATAGCTTTTCAGACTTCCAAACCACTGTCTGTTTTTAAAAGAAAGCTGATTGGAACGGTCCCCTGGAAACAGGGTCATTGCGCTGTTGCAGTGAATTATATTTGCAGAGTAATTCTTTGTAGTCACTGATGCTGAAACTCAGATCTGTCATTCGCCTTTCAGCTAAAAGATAGACAGAGCGATAAGTACATCTAACACTAACTTGAATCTGAGTGGTTATGTTTGTGTGTGATGCCATCAAGTCCATTTTCAGCCCCTCCCTTTCAATAACCTACAATATACAATATACTTTTTATGATCCAATCAACACCCTACATTTTGTTTTCTTATTGACCAGCATGTTTCACTCAGATATTAATCACATTTAAGAAGTAAAACTGTTGTGAATGTCATTTGTTGACTTTAAACAAGGCATATACTGTTACTATAACAATATGTAAACAAATAACCATGGTCAAAATGGCTTTCTGAAAATGATTGTGCTAAAATGAGACCCATGTGAGAAAACATTCCCCCTTAACACTTGCCAGAATTCACTCTGATTTAAGGTACGGATAAAACATCAAATCTTTGCTTGACTTACATCAACCGTTGGCTGACAAATTCAAACCCTGCCATCCAGAAAGCCCTTTATGGAGATATTTTGAACCACTGCAGGCTCCCAAATACATACACCAGAGCACACAGATACATTCCGAATTGAATATCACTGTGAGCTAGTCACGAGGCCAACCAGCTTATAGTCACACATAGCCTGTTGATCAATGACATCAAGTCTGGTCCACATTACAGCTATTTCTTAGACAGGAAGAAACTGTCTGACTGAAATGTAAAACAACCGACCATGGTTTGTTTTGCTTTATTGTGTAATTTAGGGGAGGAGTACTAAATTAGAATATTCAAAATGCTGCTCAAAAGTGATGAGAATTACGAGGCTTTCCAAGAAAAAACAATTTCCAAAGGAAATCTAAAGAAATGAATATCAACTCAGTCACAACAGGATGGCAACTGGATTTCCAGTTTGCTGCTAGAAACCTCAGTGGACTTAGAGGAAATTGTTTCCCAGAAGTTTTTGAGATAGCGAGTAGTTTCGTGAAAATACGGTGTGTTTAGGGCATTCAACAATGTCAGTTCATTTCTCTTCTCTCTTTCATCACAAAGATAAAATGGAGGCCAAGAGCTCTGGTTCGAATTCTCTCAACTGCATCTACCCTGAAAGCAGACAAGCAAAAAGACAGTGACAGGTTGATATACTACCCAGCGTCAGTTTTCCCCAAGTAATGAAAAGCCAAGCTGAAAATTGAGTCTGTACACCTGTATTTTCATGTCTACTCTGCCAAAAAAGGAAAAAATTTTTTTTTACTGCATTAAGAGCTCGCCAAAGGTTTTGTTTATTTTTTTGTTTATATATATTTTTTTTAAATGCAATATGAGGTTATGTTAAATGTGACAATGTTGTCAAGCTTCATGTCATTAATTTTTGGAACTATGGTTTGTAGTGTAAACACAAACTTGAATTGCAGAGTTTGCTAGTAGGATCTACCAAAACATAGTTTTTAATAGACAATTACAATACAATATCTAGAAGGCCAGTTACCAATCTAATGTCATATAAATAACAATATCGTAACATTTATGGCAACAAATACAATGAACAAATCAGTAAATATAACACCAACTAATGTTAACTTGGCTAAAAATATGTCCTGTTCTTGGGTTAGTCCGTACCACATACATCCTTCATAATGAAGCAATTATTTGTAAAATTCTGCACTGCACTGAATAAAAATTATTAGTGTGTTGCCACAATAAATGTGTTTTGCTTCCATCTGCATATTGAAAACAGACACAGTCCTGCTGATATTATGTGAATGTCCTGTTATACGTAATCATTAAAGAAATAGAAATTTAACTACAGATCCCTATATTTGAACCAAGTGTGGCAAACACATGACCTGCGTGATATGGATCTTGTAATGCCGTCAGGGGATTTCAATATTCTACAAACAGCTTTAAACTCATTGCAAACTTAAGAATATCCTGTAAAGTAAAACTTTACATAGAGTAACAGACAGGGTCCAAGTGTTAAAGCATACTGTGAAAGTGGATAGCTTAAGATAGGATACACCACATATTTAGCACACAACTCTCAAATTCATAAATGTTTGCTAAGCTGGATAAGCTGGAAAAACTGCTTCACACTTATTGCAAATTTAAGGATATCTTGTAAAGTAAAGCTTACATAGAATAACAGACAGCGTCCAATGTTAAAGCATACTGTGAAAGTGGATAGCTTAAGTAGGAGCTGTACATTGAGGATGGTGTTTTAAAGACATTTTTAACTGCACCAACTTGCTAAGAAACTAGGAAAACAGCAAAAACACAGAATTACTAAGTAGCAGCCTTTGTAGGAATTCTCATCTTCCTCAAAGTGCCCCCTATGAACTAACCACCAACAGCATATTCATCCTGCAATGCCACTTGATTGTGGATAGGGCGAATCTTTCAATACCATTTGGGCAGCTTGTTGCATGTTGCCTTTGTAAAAATGCTTAGCAAGATAATTGTCTTGGAATTGAATTATAGGATGTATTACGGATGGCAAAGATGGAGGAAGCACACATGCCACTTTCATTATTTTATGCTTGGCATCTGCAGTTACTAAAATAAGATTTAGAAGAGCTTTGCAAACAATAACAAGATATGACAATCTATGATGGGAGGCCACGTTCCACGTCTGAAAATCTAATGAGCGTGGAGAAGCTTTTCAATGGAACAGGCTAATGTCTTTTCAATGGTTCAGCTATGACATCACAATCCAAAACAAACATATTAAGCCTATAAGTACCACCCAGAATGATTGGCAGGCGAGCATACTCTCAGTGTAATAATTACCATCATTACCACAATAAAGGACATGACTGTTTAAAATGTGCCAACAAAACATTTGAAGTTTTGAAGATTTTAAAAAAGGGCTTGTTGAAGCTACATACTCGGTAAATGGTATTGGACTTTATTGTTTTGCACAAACAAATGAGCCAGTCTAAATATGTCAAATTGAGAATGACATTTGTGAGTTGCAGCTGAAGAGAAGATTTTGGATCTTGACAAGGATATGAACTGTTGTTAAATAAAGAGCTAGGTGGAAAAAAGACACTTTGCGTTACAAGGAAAAATGACAGCATACTATTTTTAAAAACATGACAGTAAATAAATAATGACAGAATTGTTATTTTTAGGTGAACTATGCCCTTAAGGCCTCATTATGGATTCATGAAAGTGAAACATCCTTTTAACCAACAGGTCAGTGCACTGTATCTTTTCTATATTAATCTAATTCTCCTGGCAAATTAGGATTGATCACTGTAGCTCTGGGCCACAGTCATCATCCAGGATCTAATCAGAGCACAGAAGGCTGGAGAGGGGTACTGGCTGGGGCCAGAATGCTCCATAAATATAAAACATATGAAAAGCGGCGAGCGGCCATAACACCAAGAGGGAAATCCGATTAGCCCCCCCGATCTCCACAGGTGTGCTTTCAGTTTGCCGCTTAACTGCCTGGCTGCAGCCCGCTAGCATGGCAAGCTAACACTTTTCACATCTATTGTCTGTCTCCAGCAGGGGCTATTTACTCTATGCCTGTGCTTACAGATGAGCAAGAGGGGGTCTCGGTTAACCAACTTACAGGGGAATTGGGAAGAACAATCATTTGGGAACATTTTCAGCTTCCTTTAGTTTCTTGGTCTCAGATTAATCTGAATTCATATGCCATGCTTCTCTTTTTCACTAATGTAGTAGTTCTGTAGTAGTAGTGGGTCACAACCCATAAATGGTCACAGGTCTGTTCTAATAGGGCCATGGGCAAAAGATCTCTCTCTCTCTGTATGTATGTATATACGTAAATAAGCTGATCAGGATGTTGTTCTGGACTGAAAATCTGTTTTGTCTGGTAGAGGAAGCACTTGGTCAACTCTTTGGTAAAAACTGGCCAAAAAAACATGAAACTATGTGATATAAAAAGTACAATCCTGACTGTGTTAGGTCACCAAATCTAGGTTCTAGAACTAAGCAAAATTAGTTGAGAAATGCATGAATTTCCTCTTCGCTTTCCGACTATGTCACAAAACCAAATGGACATTCCACAAGCAGAGTTTTGGAGTTTGGGTTCATCTAGAGAAGTTTTGTGAGGGTGCAGAGTGTGCTGACTCAACCATTATATTGTCACTGTGCTTTGTGTGTATGACTAAAAGTTAATGGGCTGGAAAAATGATTGAGAATGAAATGATTGCAGGGCTCCTGAAGGGATAAGTGAAGAGATAGAACTGCTGTTAATGATAAAAACACACATTTGTCTGCATTGTTGAGCAACTGAAGTCCAATGCCAATTTATCGCCCCTCATCCAGACCAGATTCTAGCTATAGGAAGCGGTTTCCTTCATCCTTCAGCCCACGAATGCATTTCTACAATAAAGTTTCCTAGTCTAAAACTGAAAGGGATTAACTATAATGCACATCAGCTTTCTGCGACAGAGCTCTGTGAAGCTGAGACAGGTGGGAATGTGCTGCTGTCTATGAGACTTCTACAGCAGTGACAAAAATCCCAGTCTTTTCTCGATGACTGTTACTGATAAAAGCTGCATTCAAAAATGCCTCTACTTTTGCCACTATTGACTCTACTTAATGCACTGCCTTAAGATCTCAAAAACATACCGCAAACTTGTTTCTGCGCTCATGACGGCACAGCCACTGGCTGTTTGGTAATTTGACCATGATCTTCCTAGCTGGCATTACAAGCTAAATATTTTCCTTGTAATCCAAAAGTCAGGTCAAAATAAATGCCCAAGTGATTATAAGGCATGATCCACAACCCGTATGTCTATGAGATTCATGTGCATTGATTTCGACAAGACTACAGGAATGATCTCAAAAGAGGGGCGACACATTATGAACTTTAACAGCTTGAATCATTCATATTAATTAGCTGACATAACATTTGGTAGTCCTAGTTGGCTTGCGAAAACACTATACTTTCGTAAAAGCTACGGTTGGATTACTGCCACGTTCACACAGATTCCTGCCAATTTAACTGGTCTTCTGCTTGGTTACAAAGGTGTATTCAGTTTATTTGTTTGCTTGTTTTTCATAGGAAACATCATATAGACCTTTAATGGTATTTTTCTTTCAAAAAAATCCCTCCTTTTCTGTCCCCTGAATAAAACTGTTTTGTAATTACACCGATTCAGCTAGTATAATTCTTCCTCTCAACCATACAAGGTCAACCTTATCATCTAAATTAAAGCCATGAGCCTTTGTGATAGACGTTAAACACAACCCTGAAAACCACTGCTGTCTTTTTTTTTTTAAGATATTGCATGGTGAGAATCAAGTCTAACATGTCGACATCTGCTTGGTTCTCTGGGGACGAGTCATGGCTAAATTTAACTAAAGCAACCTGCAATATTACATGATAAAATCTCAACAACCAAGGCAGAAGCAAATAAAAACAAAGCTGTCTGTCACATTTCATTTACAGTGTCACAAAATACAGACCACTAACCCCAAATTTTCCTCCTCCCTGAGCAGTTTGAGAGCCACATAGTTGTAAAATTAATTTAGGTATAGTGCATTAATCAATTTGAGCAGAACTGTGCCGACTTAGCCCATAAATGAGTATGCAAGGTGCAAGTCTAGAGGTTCATTTATATACAGCAAAGCCTAGCTCACTCGTGGCATGCCAAGTTATTAAGTAGGGGCCCCACACTAACTCTTTAGGGCCTCCTTTCTCCATACCCCCAAAAGCTGACTGATTACTACAGAGTAAAGGGAAGCCAGTTATGAGCCTGAATCCCACGGCTGTACTTTGCATTAATTAGCTTGTTCACTATAGCCCTTGAAGACCCTCTAGCCCCTTCACACACTTTAGACACATTTACTGTTTAAAAAAATTGCTTTGCACAGTGCAGGGGTCCATTAAGATTTCACTTCTCGTAAACGATGTAATTGCAATGTAACCAATTATTCACAAGCCAAACTAAAACTTGTAGGTTTCAATTTGAATTTAAGAGATAGGCCTGGGAAATTAAACCATAAACTTCATTTGGGGTGGTATCTTAATAAAATCTAGTAACTGTGATGTACGCAGACATAAACATAAGGAACCCTTGTAGACCTACAACGAAGAGCCCCAATGGAGGTAAAGCATAAGGTTGTACATCGCCAGAGGCGCACAAGGATTCACAAAGGTAAGCCCCTTTTACGAAGGCACAAAGAGAAGAGCACGTAGGAAAGAAGGACAAAAAGGCTTTTCAAGGGTGTTCATTGTCTTGCCCAAAGTGGGGTCATGAACGGGCCATGTTGAGCACGGTCGCTCTTAGAGACTTTTCACTAGACACATTACACCAACATCTTTTCAGCACAAAGACTAGCTTCTTTCCTGCTCCTAAATTCTCCTTCACCAACTACTTTTAAGATGTATTAAAGCAAGGTACAGTTCACCCAAAAATAAATTTCTGTTTTTATTTGCTCAACATACTTGACAAAGCTGTTCTCCTCCTGTGTAACTCTCAAACCAAATATGCATGAATTGGTCATCGATTAAACACAATTGACTTTCATAACCAAACATCATTAATGTTTGAACTGACATGCCTAATGGTGCCGTATTTGATTTTAGAGCTACAGCAATTTTCAATGCATAAGTCCTTCAATGTTTTTAATGTAAAAAGCAAATATGGTCACTTGAAAATGTTGTTCTATGAAAATGACCAATGTACAGATTCTTCAGAAACTTCACCTTTCACAGTACATGGAAAAACTATTGGCATATATGGTAAAACATCATGAGGGCAGAGCAAATCACACAATTAATTTTTTTGGGTGAACTATTCCATTCAAAATCAACTTTTGAGAGGCTTTAAAGCCATCACAAGCAATCACAAGTGTCATGGCATTTAAATAAGAAACCCAAGTAGACTGGTTTGGCTACGGTGTAAAACAAACTAAAACAGAAAAAGTGTGAACAAACAACTCTTAATTAAGGTGTTTCATGATTTTGGAGTCTGTGCGAGGCTGGCAGAGCATTCAGTGTGGCAGGCTGTTATTTCACCGTGCCCTTCTAATGCAGCAGGATGCTACGGCAGTAACCGGAGCCATCCCCAGAGGCCCCTCCTCTTCCTCCACCTCGGTTTTGGAACCAGGGCCAGCGCTAAATCAATCATCACGGGAACAGAGCTACCACCCTCCCACCGCACTCTGCAACACAGAGCTCTGGCCCACTGCCGTTAGCTAGCAGCAATGCAGGAATACAAAATGCTAACAGCCGTGCATCTGATTAACAAATCACTCCAACTCACTAGTGGTTTTAATTCCTGAGAAAAGTAGAGCCAGGGCTACTAATCATCCTGACATAAGAAAACACGCCCCACGCTAGCTGAATATGCCCTCCCCCTAGTTAACTGAAGCAAAAATGCTTTTCTTTACCATTCAAACTGCTATGAATGGTAACGGTTGCTGGTTTGATTGATTTATGATATTAACATTGTCACCATGGTTTTATACTCAGAAGAAATCACATTCACATATGTTGTTTTTAGACCAATCTGGATTGCAATAAACCAGCCTCACTGTGAACACCAAATTGCATATAATTGCATATATATATATATATATATATATGTATGGTGTGGTACAGCTCCCCAGGGGTAACAGAACAGATACATCAAAATAACATTACATGACACACATAATTTCATATTCATAATATATATTGAATAGACACCTGATATAACTGCATGTATTTAATTAATACGTTAAGTTAATATATCCAGAACAAGGTACAATAACACATTAAAGATAAAATAGCAGACTATTTTAGTAAGACTAGTTGATGTCTTGTATGAGAGCTACTGGGATAAAAAGTTATTAATAATACAAAATACATGCCAATTAGGGCTGGTAGATATAGTTGAAAAAATATATTTCATATTTTCATGCTATGATGTTCAGAAAACATAATTTTGATCCAACAGCCATTTAAATAAATTCAAAAACTGTCAGGCAAGATATAAAATAAAATCTAGTTAAAAATAACTGAGGCATGTCTTCCAATCCCCCACGACCCCAGTAGGGATAATTGATAAAGAGAATGGATGGATAACTACATAAACACTAGAAAGAGTTTTATTTATTAATTTTACAGCATATAGACCAATATAACAATACATAGCAATTAAGTAAAATATTTACCTACCTGCTGTATATTTATACTACAACAATTTGAATACATACTACAAACATTAATGAAAGCCATGTGACTGACAGTGTAAATAAATCAGAGTTATGAATAACCCCATCTGATTCTGTATTTTTGGACACCATCATAAGACAGAAAATGATTAACCTTCATAATACTTGGTGCGTTTCTATACATGATTATGCTGAATTAAGCTGATGTGCAAAGGTAATTCAAACAGCTTCTTATATTAGTGAAAAGATCACAAACAGGTCAAGCAAAACCCAATAAACCAATTTCTGCCTATTGCACCATTTTTTGTGCATGTAAACACATTTGTCAGCAGTCTGTCATCTCATGTAATGTGTGCTAACCTGACTGCATCTGTTTTGATGTCAAAGGCTGATCATTTTAAAATCTCATGTAAAGGGTTTTCTCGCATTGCTACTTTGATTTGCATGGAAACAAGCTGCACTGAGCTGATTTTTATGTGTTTTGATGTGCATGTAGACACACTCGATGTTCAGATTAAATACAATGTTTAAAAAGTGAGAAAAATGTTTTCAAAAACACTTTGGAGAACAAGTAGTAGTGTATCTAGTAACAGTAACATCTCCAATAGTAGATGTTACTGTTCAACATCTACTATTGCAATAGAGCAACAGTGCAATAGTACAAATTATATAACCATTAAATGTCGGCCCAATACAAAAATATGAATTAAGTTACACTTGAAAGTCTTATATCTGTGTCAACTCAGAATAACATTGGAACAATAAGATTTACTCATGTCGGCATTCATAGGCTGATCTTGCTGAATCCCGCTTGTTTTCTATTAAGAGCAAGACGTGTGACCTCATCCTTGTGTCAAATCTATTTAAGGCGATACTGCATCAACTGTATCTTTTACATGCTTGACAGTCTAACACGCCACAATCAAAAACATGCAGTTACATAAAATCTTTTACAAGATCAGAAACGTCTGCTGAATACTGCCCTCAGACTAAGCAAAATGTCCATCATAATTCTACTGGCAAATAAATTCATTTATTTTGCCTGGTGTCTTTTAAGGACAACAGACACCAACAGAAAAATAAATAAAAGTGAATTCAAAACAAGATTCTGAAAGGCGCTGAGCCAGCAAACAACCCCAAATGTAAATTAGCCTTTGACTGCATGAAGCTAAAACATACATCAGCCTTCGACTCCACGGAGAGTGAAAGAAAACACGCATTTACATTCTGATTAGCATGGCTCTCTGCCCGTCTGGTCAAATATCCTCAAAACAGTCAACAAAGATTATTGACCATTTGGGGCAAAATGTCAGATAACAGCTCGTCTGAGCATACTTTGAGCTGAGCACAACCGCACTAATAATCACCTAGGGTGCCACTAAATTTGTCTCTTTCATCTCACCACTTTAATACTTGCCATGGTCACTGTGTTTTTTCTTCTGAGAGGTTTAGTAAGCCTGTTTTTTTAAAGGGCCCCTAGACAGTGGGGCACTGCATGCATGCTACAGTTAAATGTTTATATTAATTACTTTAAAGACTGGTTAACTTGATATCACTTCGTTGCTTAGTAATATCGGTGTGATGATACTGTATATAAAATTGTTAAACAGCAATATTATGGGAAAAACATGTTTATTACAGTATTCCAGAAATCTTCATTGGCACTGAAGAAAAGCTAACACTCACTTTAGTGACAAACTGATATTTAGGCCATACAATATTTAGCCATTTTGAGGTTTTTGAAGATATTTTAAGATAAATTTGCCCTGCTTGATTAATTAGAAAAAGTGACTTCTGGAGTCAGTTTTCTTATTTAGTTACTTAGTTACTTGTTCATAACAACCCCATAATCTGTACTTCTGTTACAAATATAAATGATACTTCAAACCATTCCATTTAATGAGAAGTTACATATACTGTAAAACGCTAGTTGACCACCTTATCTCATTATCACTTAAAAGCTTTTGAGAAAAACAGCAGAATAAACAAATCCACACAAGAGAATTCAGTTTGGGTTTGTGAACTGGATCACAACACAGACTGACAAGAGTTGAAGTACAGTCTCAAAGAAGACTTCAATAACTGTCAATCAAAATGACTGACATCATCACTATCGCTCACATAGCTCCATTAAGTGCAGATGGCATTAAGATCCCAGCATTGACCCCAGGACACAACAAATTCTCAACAGAACCCACATTAGTCCCATCAACAAGCTTTAACACTGAAAATCAATATTACTCCTTCACATGTATCTTTAAAACTGGCACATAATCCAAAAATATATCTCAGCGTCCATGTTTACTGGATTCTGAATGCACAGTAAATAATGGAGTGTTATGAAAAAGCAGATGTATTTGTTCACATCTTCACAGATGACATTACCAGTTATCATCAAAAGAAATTTCACCATAGCAGAAAAATTGCTACTCCCACAGAGAGCACTTCTTTTTCAACCTCTATAGAAGCGCATGCTTCTTTTGTATTCTGTGTGTTTTATACACAGCCCTGTATGTGTCTGTGATAACACAATGCATAAAATCAGTGCATTTTGGTTTGACCTTTGAAGATATATTCTGATTTTCAAATATAAGTCTGTAATCTGTCTGCATCAAAGAACAACCTGTTGCTGTTTATAAGAAGAAAACTCATTGATTATCTTTGGCCACAACAATGTGCTTATGAGGTCAAACAACCCCTTTAAGTATTAAAAAATGAAATGCTTATGATAAGAATACTGAGATTATTATTATACATAAGCATATGTATTATTAAAATAATCTTTAGCTTTCTATAAATGGAATTGTTGGATTAGCTTTAAAAACTGTGGAAAATATATCAAAATAATCTCTGAAAGGTCACGTAAAGACATGAAGTTTTTATATTTACATTTTTTCATTTAGTAGACGTTTTTATTTGAAGCGAATTACAAAGAGAGAGCATTTAACATTTTGCTCTAAGAATCAAAGTTTTTAACGCACTGTACTGACCAGGGTTGGGCAAATTTTAAAAACTTGCTCCTTTTTAATTAGTTGAAATTTAAATTCAATTGGCCATGTCCCACAGGATGTTAAATTGGAACCTGAATTAGAATGACAGAAAGCGGAATTTTTAGAATTGCAATTCAAAGAAAGTCAACATAGCCAACACAGCCTTGATCTTGAGGATGCTCTTGTTAGCTGCTTCATGCTATTTGCACTTATAAACACAAATAATTTCATTTTAAATTAAAGTGCTAACAAATAATGGCAACGAATGCATTCAGAATGAATGTTGTGTTCAAACAAAGATAAAACAAGTTTTGGTTAATAATTTACTAAAGCAAGTAATTGCTAAATAGAAAGGCTATTTTTTTTGTATTTCAAAACAGATGTTAATTGAATGCCCAGGCACATGGACTCTTTCGACTAGTGACTGCCCTGTTCAATCCAAGATCACCATCACCATACTGACTTACAACCATACACAGAACCAGCCATAACTGCTCTCTATTCACAGTAAAAATAATCATTCCTAACCACAAAGCAGGCAGAAGACTAAAAGTCTCATACTAAAGACCCATGGCAGCACAACACAGAAATAAAAGGTCAGATGAGGCAGATCAAGTCTCTGCGTGAACAGCCATAAAGCAACATTTAAAATACTGTTTTAAAGATGTTTTTCCCCTTTGTTACCTTTGGATAAAACTCACAAGGTTTCAAAAACGCAGTATGTGTTTACAATTAGTACCATTACCCCGTACCATTACCCCTCACATTCTACTGCGTTACTAATTATTAACTAATGCTCATACTTAGACGTTTATTCAAATGATCATATCAAATGATAATACCCAGAACACCAGCACTGTGGCAGCATTTTCTTCAGATAGTGTAAAACACTAGTTTTTACCTTAACTGTCTGACAGAACAATAACTCAAGTTTTTTGTTTTATACTATAAAACAGCCCTTAAGAACTTGTGAGTCTTGTAGGCGCCCATAGGGGACAAGCTGTCTTACTGATTCAAACTGAAGTATAACAGAAAATACAGCATGTTACTTTAGATTTGGATTTACTAATTTGAGCAATGCCGAAAAGGGCAGTTCCTGCCTACGGATACTGCTGGGTTGTATTAGATCAAACACGTTACAGCAATACAGTGGGTGATCCTTTTTAATAACAGAACTCTTTCCCATTTTCTTTTCATTTGCACTCTAAATAAAAATCCACACTGTGCCATTTGCACATATTGTATATTTTTTACAATATTCCCACCTAAACAGAGTTAAACTTTAAGTGATAAAAATCTAATTTTTACTTTCACTATAAAAATCAATTTGATCATCTCATCATCTCCTAAAATGGATTTAATGCTGAGTGCATGTAATAAAGTTACATTGTCTTTTAATAGTCGAGTCTGGCACATGCCACTGTAGGTGGTCGGCTGGTCACGCGTTGGAGATGCACTGAATCAGACACACTGGCTTTCATCAGAACTGCAGGAACATGATCCACTGAAACAGGAAGCATTCTGAGTGCAGTTCCTGCAGGGAAGGTTCCGTTCCACTCTAGAGCTCCAGGGTTTCTGTTCTGCTGCAGAACTCAGTGTTCTGACTCACAGACATTACTGTTTAGACAATAAATACCAGTGATGCGCTAATGAGTAATGCTGGTGACTAAAACCTTTTATTTATGACCTATTCACAGTGGGTCATTTCTAGGCCACTAGCAGTACCAAACAAAATAGCAGAAATGAAGTGCTGAATAGCATGCAACAATAAAATTTCTGTAATATCCGATATGTATGCTATGTGCAGTAGTATTTTTTGTATGTATGAACTACCTGGGTAGCCTACCATAAAAAATATATCGTTCCAGTGTGCTGAGTTAAAAGAGACACAAATCACAAAAAGAGACCATTTTTGACTTATTAAAACTTTTCAATTGTGAGATGCAAGTGTAAAAGTTTATCTTCACAAGTCAAAATACGAATGGCTTACTTACAGTCTCAGCACATTAAGCTAGGAAAGAAGTAAGTCTTTCAACACCAAAAATACAAAATTCAACTTTAGCGATCTAAGATGCTAATTATAACAAAGGGTTGTGGGTTTAATCGCAGTTGGGAGAAACTATAATCCATTACCCCATTAACCTTGTGCAAAGTATTTAACCTGAGGTTAACCAAAGGGACAGACATGCATTTAATACTCTGCATATAGCTATGAATACAAAGCGATAAATGACAGTCATGATAATCCAGCAGTAAACCACCAGCTGTTGTTATGTTGTTATGTCGTCTCTTGGCACTGACCACAGCGGTATCGTAGGACACCAGACTGCAGTGTATCTCCACTGATCTGAGAGCACTGGGGAGGTAAACAGAGCAGTGGAGTGTGAGGAATCAAAACGGACATGCTTCTTCTAATAACGGATGACAAACCTTTTTACAAACCTTTCCTGATTCGGTTTCCCTGAATCCTGTCAAATTCAATATTCTTTTCACGAAGCTAACCAACATTCAATACACAGGCCTGCTGAATGAAAGTAAAGGCAAACTAATTTACTATGAATTGCTGGTTGTGTTCAGATCAATAAAAAGCAAGTACGCTACTGCAGTAGGATTTCTTCTTTTCCATTCAGTTAACCCCCAAAGGTGACTGCTTTTATAACTTATTCAATAATTATATTCTTCTGCACCTTGTGAAACAATTGAGCAACTTTCTCATCATTACTCAGCGCTTACAGAAAAATATGAGCCAAACTCTCAGTACATTTTAATAATAAGTACCATTCTGCTAGAACAACCTGCCTTGAGCCACATGATGCTAAATAATTGTCAAATTTCTTAATATTCATCAAATATTTTTGTTATGAGTAGGAGAGCTTTAGGACAGTCATATTTGAATAGCATCTCTGATTTAAGTCTAGGAATGGCAACAAGTTTACACAAATCTGTTAAAATCATATCTAGCCCATTTCAATAAACCAATTAAATGTAATGCAACAATTTGCTGAATTGTTAATTTGCTGAATGAACAAGTCACTCTGTGACAATTAATGTAATGTCAAAAGGACAAAAAAATATTAAGGGCATTGTTTTTGTGATATTGCCCAGCTCTTGCAGTAGCTCATGAATCATTAAATCTAGGATTTGACCCTACAAACTTTTGACAACCTACATCTTTAATCACTAAGCCACAATCACCCCAACCACAACTATGCAATTTATCTGATACATTCATGGCTTGTTATCTCCATTTATTATTGGAAATATGTGGAATAGCATCAATATGTGTTTATAGTGTTTGAAATAATTTTTGAGTTCAACCCTTTCAATCTTCCTGGACTAACCACCATAAAAAGGCAGAAAAATATTTAAAAATGCTTAATATTTTATTTGCAAACACCAGACAGGTCCCAGGGCTTCAGAAATGTTTCACTTTTCAGTATAATCCTTATTCATGCCAAGGTCAGACTGTGCAGTGTTTGAACCAGTGACGTGGTGCCGCTGCTCGAAACATAAAGAGACATGCCACTCATCAGTGCCATCAGTCAGATCAAATGTGTCAGCAGAGATAAATAAGAAATGATATCAAAACAAGCAATGGTACAAAAAATGAGGAAGATGTGTGAGCCAGAGCTCCATAAATCTGTCTGTGGATCTCATAACAAGGTAAATTCACTTTACATATACAATGTGTGAGACCACAGGGCACACAGAAAAGTTGTTTTTTCAAGTTCTGACTGAGTTCAGTTATAACCTGTTTCTCCAGAGTTTGGAATATGAAACAAGAACTTGAATACCGGATACTGGCTTATTCATTATATTAAGCCATTACAATTGTGATTGTTTTGTATTTGGCTGTTGTCTGAATCACTTAAATGTCAGGTATAATAACAATGTATTTCATTAGATGACCACCTCACAGAGGTACGAAGGTTCACACCCTGGTATATATTTTTAGCAGATTGAAATAAAGGAATGAATAGGAATGAATGCGAATGAATATTAATGAATATTAATAACCCCATTACTAACTCCATTTTGTCCCTGGCATTTTTATTAGTCAATTTTCATGGAAAGTTTCATGAAAATGGATTTTGACACAAATCTACTGACACTTACCCATTCTGTAATTTTTCTGTTCTCAGTTGCGCCCGGGGTTTGGGTGTCAAATAATGAGTGTCAAAATGAAAGTGGGTCAGGGAGAGGTAATACATCTGATATCGCTCATATAATGCGCCGTGAGATCATCTCAGCGTGTGTAACCGTATCAGCAGGTGTGAACCAGAAACCGCCATTAAACATTAGCAATGAAATGATGGCAGAAATGAGCATCTCTGGCAACTACTGTTAGTAATTTTTTGAATATTTATTTTTTCAAGAAAGGAACAAAAATTTGCCCAGAAGTAGTTTTATTCTACATAAGAATGGTTAGTGAGTCAATGAGTCACACTTTGGCTAATCAAATATGGTTCACTTCTGAGTGTGTGCGTGTGTTTGGTGCCCTAACACACATACTTAATTTTCTTTCCCATCACATCAATTTGTAGCATAGAAGTGGCTGGAATTTATTCATTTTCAAAAAAATGTTCTCTTTGGTACAATACAATGTACATGGTACAATTTTGTCCATGGTACAAACTGTGGCTTTCCTACTGAAAACCAGCCTCTCCTGGTCTTACTTGTTTATGTGGTCTATTACTAAACAAAAAAGCCTAAACTTACTGTTTCTACATAGGGTAGCATTAAACAGTGTAAATACAGCATGTCTCATCTCGCCAATGCAAACTACTGTTAAACAGTTCATCTCCTTAGCAACATTCCTTTGAACTAAAGATGCAATCTGAAGTCTGCTGCATGAAAGCAGAAACCCTTCAGAGTAAAAGATGTCAACTAATTAACACCTTCCTCTTGAATTTTAAGTAAATGGCTTTATGGGGATGAGGCACGATTTTACACCTCTCCACACAGGAGCTATCTTACCTTAGCAGTCAGCGTGAAGACATTTAAACAAAGACCTCAGAATAGAACGCAGCCACATAACAGTTACAGCCGTGATTGGATAATCGGTTCCACTTCGGTCCCTAAAGCTTTTAGGTTATGCTAGAATATTTCAGTAAAGAAGCCGCAGGATGCATTTTCTGCATGTTGTGGTGCTTGGAATTGTGATTTCAAGATGTATGATGGAGATCAGATGCAACGTTTGATGACTATAACACCTAACAGTTCACGGAAATAAGGCTGAAACTGCAGTTACATAATGCTGGCGTGTTCAACATAGCGCAGTTATTTGATGGAAAAATCATGCTAATGTTCTTGCATTGCTGATCCTGGCATCAAAATGTCTCTTTTAACATACGCTACACTGTATTACTGCAAAGGAAATGGAGGCAGAGATTGTGTAGCATAAATAGTCGACTTACAAGGCTGATCCTTTTACAGAGTTAGAGATAGCTAGTTGTGTTTTGCTTGTTGTGTTTCTTGAACAAATATTTTAAGTGAATTAATCATTTTTGTTCACTTCAATAGACATTTCACGTTAAACTTCACTGGCATTTTGGAAAAGACAAGTGTCCACTGACAGAGCCTCATTCCTCATTTGCATGTTACTTTGGACAAAATCTGCTAAATTAATAAACATAAATTAATTCAATGTAAAGCCTTCATTTTTGACAGAGAGAGTGAGTCTACTCAAATGTACACTTCAGGACTGCTCCATCTCCTGAAAAGTGCCTTACTGATCACCACCCACTGATGTAAAGATCAAACCTACAGAAAGAGTCACTGAATAAATAACAAACCAATTCCTGTAGCTCAGTGGAAGAGCATTGTGTTAGCAGCCCAAAAGGTTGTGGGTTTGATTCCCTGGGAGCACAAGTAATATGAAAAATGTGTAACTTGAACTTTTGGATTGAAGTGTCGCTTTGGAAAAAAATGATCCAAAATGTGTAAATGTAAGTCAGCAGAGGCAATTATTCACCAACAGCTTGAAGTATAGATATTTTGAACTGGTCAAATTGATGATTCCTCTCAGACAAAACATATAATGTTATGTGCGCACAAAAATGGTGTGTTTCCCCTTTAAAGGTCAGTATTCCTCAATGGTTTCTTCGTATGGGGAAAAAGTGAGAGGATAAACTCTTCTGACAGCCTACGATGCATTATGTATGACTAAGCTTTTTATAGAGATTGCTGTGCCACTGAAACATAATTACATATCTCTATCCATCTGCACACAAGTCTGAAGAATGCTGCTTTTACTGGAGATTTGTGATGCTTCACTAACCTGACCATCGCTGCTTGTTAGCGAAAACAAGACATGTATGCTTAATAAAGTGGCAAAGTTGTCACTTAGTAATTTGTCTTCAGTATTATTGATCTAATGTTAGATTATTCTAACAAGTGCAGTAATTTGGAGATTTAGAGAGCAAAGCCACATAAAATGACAGTATCATTATAACGCAATCATTTTAACCCAAGTAATCCCAAAAACCCCAAAAATTATAAAAATCCTTTTAAAATAAGGAATAAAATCCATGCAATCATATCGAATGTGCTCAGAGATGCAGGTTTGAGTCATGACCCCAAACCTCCTCACTGTAATCCTCTACTCAGTGTTTCTGGGTGGTTACTACGGCGCTGCTATTGCTAAGATGTTATAGGGTGGTTGTTATCACATTCCTATGTAATCACAGGACAGTTCTGGGTGATCGCTAGTGGCGAGGCTCAAGTCATAAGGGCAACTCTTAAGTCACTTTGACATTCTGGTACTTTCTAATTTGTTTCACTTCCTTAAAGTTAATGGGCCTTTTCTATTTTCCCACCTACCAGGCAAACTTTAACATTCTAATTACTTAAAAAAGTAAAAGCACACCACCTTTACAAAAAGGATTTAACAAACCACTTTGTGAATGATGGGCATTCAAATTCTGCTAAACTTTCTGCAGCCCATAGAGTTATGCGCAAGATTTAAATGCTTTGAATTATGGGATTGTTTGAATCCCTAACCTAAAGTAAATAAGTAAAATCCCTAAGTAAATAGACCAATAGAAGTAGCTTGTTTTATCAGGTTCCACTAAAAAAGAAACAAAACAATAAACATATATATGCCCTCATTAAGAAAATACAAAGCTAGATCATCTTTAATCCCACCTAGCCCTGCTGAATTGCACTGTTGCACTCCTGTGATTTTAAGACATGAATTAGTAGCATAGCTTTAACAATTTAGGCAGTAAACATATAGGTGGAGTCAACACAGAACTTTGTTCAGTTGTGAATTTAATTTTTTATTTAATTACAGCAAACGACTACAGAATGTTCAGTTCCCCATAAAGATAACAATAACATACAAACAACAGCTGAAATATTCACATTATTATTCAATATTCACAATATTCAGTGAGAGGGGAACATAGGTTGCATTGATGCAACATTGTTAGTTTCAGAATTTCAATACATCAATACGTGCCTGTTTTGCCACAGCCTTACTAATTATTGATTTTATCTTTCTAGGTCAGTTTGGACTACCATAACTGTTTTAAATTATGAAATTAGAACAGAAATGAGAGTTGTCATCTCATCTCTCCCTTCACAGCTTGTCACGTTGAGCCACAGTCAATGACACATGCCAAAAAAAGCGCTGAGCCACCTTCCAGGCAGGCTTGTGGGCCTGATTAATATTTATAGAAAACAGCTTAAGGGCAGTACCCTTGAGAGCTATCATTCCACTTTGCTGCCTAACACTCGCAAAATATATTGACAAGTCCCTCTCAATGCTGGCCCTGCCCCTTGAAAACCTTTCTAGTCGTGCATATACCAGGCCTTGAATCGGTGCCAGTTTGCTTTGCAAACAAAGTGAGGAGAGCCTCTGCCTTCTGGCTAGCTATGTCGGCCCAATTATCAATTCCCTGTACTTTGCCATGTAATAAAAGTTTCTTCAATGAACACGTCAGAGACCATTTAATTATTTAAATATATTTCCATGGTAGTGTTAACAAAGAAAATTGTGTATATAGGCGTTTACTAAAAGGCAAAAATCATTATTACTTCTATACATTTTTGACATTTTCAGATGGTAGATTTTTTGTCCCCTGAAGCAACTGTGCATGAATGACACCTCAGGTTCTGCAACTTCATGACAGGTGTGCTGTTACTTTTATAAGTGATCTACGTTTAATTCTCACCCAATGGATTTTCACCTGTCGTTGCAATTGTGGTGACAAAAAAAAATTACAAAGTTTGAAGCCTTTTTTCAAAAGCCACATCCACCAAATCAGTGTTCTTTCCTTAAAAACATACATTTGCTAGTAGAAAAGTTAGTTCTGATATTGTAACATACAGTACTGAGTGCAATATCACAGGGTAAAATTCTTCAATAAATTCAGCCTTAGGCATAGTGAAAAATAAACAATTTGAAAACTGGATCTTGTTTAAAAACTTTTGGAAAACATTTAAACTTTAGCAGAGACAGCAACCTCCTGTAGTGTGAACCTACACTAAAAAAATCAACAAAACAAAAAAAAATAAAGCAATAAAACTATTTTTTGTTTAATATTAAACTAAGTTGTTAAAATCGTAATTTCATTCCTAGGTAATACATTTCTTTTGGCAAGGAAGAAGATGAGAAGTGTTCAGAGTTTTAGGAGTAGTATTGTAGTATGCCATACACTGATCAAATGAGTCAGGAATTGACAAAGTGAGATTCTAAAACTTACAAATAATATTCCTTCCAGTTTGTTTGCCATAATGAAAATAAGATGGTCAACTTGAGTGCTTTGCATTCTGGATACAGTGTGCTCTGAATGTATACTGTATACTTTGGCAAACATAGCTGATCAACAGTTTCCATCCAGAAAATCTGCACCGTGTGTACTGCAAAAATCCCCAGAGTTGTGTGGTAGTATGCCATGCCAAACATACTCAGTGACAGAGAGAGAGAGACAGAGAGAGGAGAGAGAGAGGGAGGTTTAAAAGCAAATTAGAGATGATAAATATTTCTGTCTGACTGGCTTAGGTCTTAGGGAAGTGGTCTTAACAAAGTGCTGCTCTCACCATGCTTTACGACTGATACACCATTACAAATAAACAAACAAATTGAAATCCACAAGGCCACTGCCAATCAAATGAGAGATAACTGTCTAGATCGGCTTCACAGAATTCAGATGAAATGTTTGAATTTAACGATTGTCTAGACCAGAAGAAAGTACAGTATGTTAGGTGAATATTGTGACAATTTGTCTGTCAGTTATGAAACATCTTTATTTTTAACTTTGTTATTTATGGAACAAACAAAACAGAACAAAAACATTGTGTGAAAGCAGAAAAGTGGGTCATGTGCAATAGCCCAAAAATGAAAACATTAGGCCTTTCTCACAAAACACAAGAAGAACAAATTTCATGTATTTGCAAAAATTGTTGCATTTATTTCAATGGAACATATATGTAAAAATGGATTATTACATATTCTACTAATGTTTTATGAATAAGGGCCATTGCTCCTAATTCAAACTAACCAAGCTTCAGTTTTATAGAAAGAAAACCAATAAAATGCCTGTGACTTATTTTAAACATACTGAAATTGCATCAAACTATCTGGTAATTCAACCCACCAAGTAAAGTCTGTCTGTAACATTTTGAAAAGGGTGTCTCTGAACCCTCAAAATCTTTGAATTTTTTTGTTTCGTTTAGCTGTGGCTATTTATTCCCATTGTTTAGTTTCATTTTTCAATTATAGAACAGATTCAATTTTCACAAATGACCACCTATAATTATCTACCTTTTCTGCATGACAGCACCCCCTTTATGAGAGCCAGGCCCATGCACAGGGGCCAGATTCCTTTGTAAGCCTTTTAATTGTCAGACTGTAATTGCTGTTGTATTAGATGGGTTAGCATGTCTTTCATTACAGAATCTGAGCTGCTTTCCCTTAAGACGCCTTTTTATTTTTTTGATACATGCTTTGTATTTGACTCGCTTGTCTGAGGAAGAAGAGGTCAAAAGCTGGAGGGATAAAGGTTGGTGACGTCAAGATTCAAACGTATCTATTTATTTTTTTGTCCTTTCTTAGCCCTGCTTTTCTTCCCTTTCAGTTTGCCGAACAAGACATTTCTAAGAGCACTGTGAGCCAAACAATCGACTGGATGGGCTGTGCAGACTAAAATAAAGCAAAAGGGAACATTTTCACAGTGGGACAGTGCTCTAAATGTGTTTCTAAAATAATAATGTAATGTAATAAAGGCAGTACAGAAAAAGAGCCTTTTTCATTGCAGTGAGGCTTTTTTTTGAGCAGCAAAGCTGTGACAAAAAATAATATAGTTTATTGTGTAAATGCCTGTTCACACAAGTCTGAAGTGACTCTATGTCAACAAAGCAGTCTAAAAATCGCAGTAAATATATAGCAGCCTAAAATCTTGTTTATTTGTACAGAAAATACTTGGTGTGAGGCTCAAAGGTCAACCAGGTGATACTTTTAGATGTTGAAAAACACTTTCTCCCATCCTAGCTTAACATGCAGAGACAGCTCTAAATAATCCATTGGTACTGCAGGTTTAGAGTTAAAGTGTAAAACTGTGGAGCTATAAAAGTGTAGCTGTATTTGTGTGAGCATCTTTTCCTGACACAGTAATGTTTTTCAGCCAGTCGTGTGATTTTGAGGTGGGGCTACCCATTTGTCCAATCAATAGCAATTTGGGGTAGTTTTTTTTTGGGAAGCCATTTTTAGAGGCCCAGCAATTACACACTTAACTTTTAACATGAAAGTGAACCACCACAGCATAAGATAGTCTTTTTTGTGTTTCTTTCCCTAAACTTGCAATGTAAAACAGTGGGTCAATGAAAAACTGTGATTTAATTGGCCAGAAATTACTCAACACTTAATATACAATATCTGAAGTAGCATTATGTGACTTTGGGTGACTAATGGCTCAGAACATTACGTAGTAGTTCTTCCAGTAAAAACATCTAATGTAATGAGTGCTACAGCCTCTATGACATTTAAACTTAGCCTTCATTTATGCTGTCCTTTCAATGGAAATCACTAGGGCCTAATTACCTGCAAATTAACTGCCATTTCACCATCTTGCATAAGATTATGTGCCACATGATGAAACGCCACCAGGGAGTTTAATCTGAAGAGAAGAACCCATACATGCAGAAAATGTAGCTGCCATTGTGTTAGTCTGATATCCGTAAAATGTGAAGGCTGTCCCATATAATGTAACCAGCATAAGGATGTCTTATTTAAACGTTTGTTCTCTCTTCCCAAAACCTGTTATTTGTCTTTCTCTCTCTCTCACACACACTCTCTGTCTTCCTCTCGCTCACATACATACTCATCCCTGGAGTGTTTTTTTTTAAAGGAGGCAGATATGCCACAGGATGGAGTGAATTTCATCAGCGGCCCGGGCTTAGTCACTGCTTTTATAGTCTTGTTCTCCAGAGCTGAGGTTGCAGCATGGCCACTGTAGTTCAAGCCTCCCGACCGAATGAGTCAATCGTGTGTGATAAACACAAAATGTGACGCTTCTTTACTTGATGACACAATCTAAACTTCATTCCTTAATCATGCAGACAACTGAGCTGTGCTTGCACATTTACAGATGTAAGGGATGTGTCATTTCTGCATCTAGGAGACAGAGACAGTTTAAAAGGTTAAAAAACTGACTGTGTAGAAGTTCGACAAATAGTTTTATTGCCACAGATTATCAGAAAAAATGGATTATGCATATTAACATAAACAACAGGCAATTTCCAATATTAACTTCATTGATTTCTTCAAACTTGTGTTGCCTGCATCAGCATCATAGATCAACGTGTTGAAGCATATGCACCAACCACTAGGTTGCAGCTCTACTGGCCTCTTTTTGTTTAACAGATATAGTACACAGAGAGAGAAAGAAAATGATCAGGGCAATAAAGGGGGACAGGAATCAGAGTCTGAATCACCCACATGAACACCAAGGCTCAACAGGTCAAGTGCTAACCACTACATCAAAGCTCATACTAATATATTTACATTTTAAGAAAAAAACAAAATAAAAAAATCAGCAACAGTAGCATATTTTTTCAACTTGCAGCAGTTTAAACGTGTTACTTAAGGTTCAACACAATAAATATCCATCCATTGTCATTAACTGACTCTTGATTCAGAGACTGGATTTTATATAAGAGACTTACAAATTTTAAGCCATTACAACAAAAAAGGAGAAACTCCTCAGTTACTCTTTATAATAACACCTCACAAGATCTATAACCGAAATACTTCAGACAGAAGGCCGGTTCTCAGAGGTGTGATTTCAGACACCCGAGTAGAAATATATGATGGGCGTTCAAGTCTGTGATAGTAAATTAAACTCCAGCAACAAAAGCTGAAACCTGAGTCTCGTGCAAGTAGATTGAGATTAGCTTTCAGTAATTTATGTGAGTCATCATAGAAATTGCTACATGTGTAGCGTGAAATGCAGGGCACAATGGACACATTGTTTTTCTTACTGCAAGAAAGGTAACATGAACCTCCATCCTCTTTGGAAAGTGGCTCAAGTGCACATATTAAGGCCCCCCTTCTTTCACACAATACCCCCTCCCAGAGACCACTTCAGGAGCTGATTCTGCCTGATACAGCCAATGGAGATTCTCTGACAGCAACAAGGAAAAGGCCTCTATTCATGCTAGCTTTGCAGCCAAGAGAAAATAAATCAATATGATACAAAAGATGTTCATTAACGTCAGTTGCTGAGGCAAGCGTCATTACTATTGCTAATACTTAGGGATTTGAACAAACCCCTAATCTAGTCATAAATTCTAGCACTTCACTTTTGAAACATTTGTGCTTCAGACATGAAAGAGACCTCAAAATGTGTGCCTTTCTGAGGAGAGGTGTGCTGTTAGTTTTCTACATTTACATTTTTAAATTGTATGCATTTGGCAGATGCTTTAAGCCAAACAAAGCAATTTACAGTGCATTCAAGAATTACATTTTATCAGTATGCGCATTCCCTGGGAATCAAACCCATGACCTTTGCACTGCTAATGTAATGCCCTACCAGTTTAGCTACAGAAACTCTTTTCTAATTTATAGGACTTGTAAATTTTGAATAACAAAACAGGTAAAAAGTTAACATGTACTTTAAAGGAGGGGACTGACTGGGACAATCGTTTGACCTGGGCCAATAAGCAACCACCTGACAACATAATACACACTAGATATGTCTTAGAAACACCCTGGTAGCTACTCACATCATCCTAGCATTAAGGCAATTTGTTTAGCCAAGCGCTACTCCCAGGCATTGTAAAAATACAGTTAAGCTTGCCCTGTACCCAAACTACCACAGAGGTGAGACCACACAAAGGGGGCCTCGGGGGGAACAGGGGAAGGCAGATGTTTTGGGCTCACACAAAAGGCCTAGGGGTCAAAAAGCCAACCATTGACTTATTAAGTATACTGAGAGCATTCATCATCTACCTTTTCAAACAACTGGCCAATAAGGAAAATCAGTTTGTATTAAACACAACCATGTGAATCTTTTTCTTTCTCAAGATGAGTAATATGGTCATTTACAGGCCACGATGTGCATTTGCATGCTCAAGCAAAACAGACAATGCCAGAGTACAAGGATAAATGAAACCTCAAGTCTGACCTCACTTTGGCATAGCCCCACTGCTAGTGGCAAATAGCCAGTAATTGATGAATTACCCAAGATTCAAAAGCATTATTTCTTTCGCATGTCAACCAAAGCGAGCTCATCATTTGTTTAATTACCTCCACTGTTATTTTTCAAATTTACTCTGATCTGTATTCAGAGGTTTTTCTGATGCAGTGAGAACAAATATGGAAGTTGGCAGATATCCAGAAGAACATTCTATTGCTCAAAGGTTTCTCTTATTCAGCTCAGGGCACTTTTGGTTTCTTATCTGCATCAACTTTGTCTCAGATCTTTCAACTGAAATTTCTTAGGAACTCTAATTTCTTGGAAGGACATATTACAACTTTTGGTATGTTGGCAAATTTAAAACAATATTAGACATGGCTGACATCTCTTTAGAGACTCTGCAGGAGACCCATGTGAGATTACTAGGCCATTTTCTTAAAGGAAAAATCAGAAGAGCAGAAGCCTAAACGAAAAGTTTCCATTTGTTCCCCATATACTGTAATTGAAATTCTGTCTTGGAGAAACAATTGGGATATTACAGAGATCTCACCTGTAATTTTTCTTTTTTATGAGTTTTCTTACAAGAAACTGTGTCTTCCTCATCCACTGGGAAAAATTAAAACCATCAAAAATAGATGCTTCTTTTCAAATATGGAATTGCTGTGAAAATTATTTCATTCTTTGTGCTAAATAGCGAAAAATCGGGGGGAGTATACCTGGTGAAATTGCATGGGAATAGGTGCCCAGACTAAGAAGCAGGATATCTTGAAAGTCATTTGAATGTAAATGTGGCAGCTGTTGTCCCTGATCCCACTTTTAGAATACACAATGTCCGGACCCACTGGAGTGAAGAAAAAGCTTTTCTTTCCTCCAACTGTGTTAAAAAATAGTAGTCGTCGAAAGAAAAGCTAGGGTCACATTTCATAAAAACACGAGCTACACTTCACATTTAAAACGTGACGCCACAAAGCCCCGACAGCTGCGTAGCCAGACCAAGAATGTGTCTCTTTCAATGAGAATTTTTCTAAGATTAACTAAGTTTCACTATAGGAAACAGGAGGGAGAAAATTCTTCCATTCAGCAACTTGTATCCCTCATTCAGCAAATCGCAACAGCTCGGTTGACCAGTCACCGTTGAGTGATTTTGGAAATGAAGAGAACTACAGTATTTCCCCCCTTCTTCCAACTTTCAAGTCCAATAAAACGTTGTTATCTCGACAGGCTGCCATTAGCTGTATGTACGATAAATCACAGCATGTCAGACCGCAGCCTCAACTAAACGCAATGCTCCGGGCAAGCAAATACACCCCTCTCCAGCCTCGCACCATATGCACTCACCATCACACTTATAGAGCTTGTGTTGAGAAGGTGAACGTGTTCATAAAGCCATCTAATGCATGAACTGTATTGAGTGATGATGATTTATATGCTGTCTGAAAGCGACAAAGCAAGTCATTTGAGAACAAGAAAATTAGTGGATTCTTCCCAAAAACTACTGATCATAACAATGACCTTCATGTCCAGTAGAATTTACTCTTTCCTGTCAACATGTAACATTGATTAAACAACAAGGGCAGAAAACAATGATGTATTGTTATGAATGCGGTATCGCAGGAGTCATGTGTAAGACCTTTTGAGTGCTAATTACCGGATGGCACATAAGCTGTTTGTCTTCACAAGAATTCATTACATTACATTATCAGGCAATTAGCACAATTTGAGAGAAAAATGAATAGTAAGCATATTTTAAATGCAATCTAAAGCATCAATATTTTCTACTCAAAATTGATTTGATTGCACTTTACACCTTCGTGAACTACAATGAGCATGACATTTACATGAAAATGTTGTATTTATAGAAAAATGCATACTACAAAAAATTGTATTTAGTATTAAGTATTTAACATTTCTCTGCTTGTATCTGCTTTTTTTATAAATCCAACTACAACCAACATACAACACAACATGCTGTCCAATGCAATCAGCTGCAAAAACAAAATCCTTTAAGAAAAACTGAATGGTCATTGAGACAAACTGGGTTTTACAGTTTAGGTGTAAGTCGTTGCTTTTAACCTTGGTAAAAACACATGTATAATGAGGGAGGGGTGGTATTTACAGCACTTTAAACACATGCACAATTGCATTAGCAGCAAAATAGTCGGAAAGGGAGGGCGGGGGTCACACAACTTTCCCATTGATCTCAAATGGACTTAGCACCCAGTAGGTCACGGCTGTAATGCAGTTCATTGATTTGGTTTCTCACATATACACTTTTTTAAATCCACCCCCACAACACAAAACAAACAAATACATACACAAAATTATTTACTATCCAGCAATGTATTTATCATGAACTTCAGCTTGTGAAAACATTACTTTGACTACAGCATCCTAAATCATGCTATGAGTAATGTTATCTCACAATGATATGCTGTATTATATAGTTATTTTTTAAGGAAGTAAGCTAGCTTAGAAAATTGAACTGTTATATTTTATTACCTGATTTCAAATAATCCATACAAATAAAATGTACTTCATTATATTATATTCTAGTTTAATTTGGAACCTGATGTATGCTAATTAAAAAATAAGCTTGTTAGCAAGAAAATAAGAAAATAAATAAATAATCTCACGATTAAGGCATTAAGACTCTGACAGAAAACTTGACATTATACACAGTCAGTCAAAAATTAGCATTTTTGTATTCTTTCGTTGATCTCATGTGTACACAACGTTAGGCAGGTCTGCTCACTGATAGCCGTGCGGATAGATCTGCTACAAGCATCTCAGAATCTCAGAATGCCTGCTGAATTATTTCTTCCATCACATAGTACCTACATACTGTTATACAACTCCATGTATTTAGGAATGACTGCTAAATAATTGCCAAAATAAGTGATATTTGTAGAATTTAAAGGTGTAATTTCTATGTCACTGTCACCACCAAATGGAACTGCAAAAATCATGGTTGCCCAAACACATCACTCACCTTTCGGTTGGTCAGTTAAAAAGACCGCCCAACCTCCACACTCGCACCATTAAATGAGCCAACATTGTTGTTGGGGACACTTAAACAAACAGAGCAATGTTTTGATAGTGTTTACACACTTCTAGGGAAAATCAACCTACAAATGGTCTACCTACAAATAATGCTTGTCTCTGTATTCTCTGTATTGTCTCTAAAGTATAATACTTCACTCTGTTGTCAAGTGTTTTAACATCTACAAAAGTACACACACCAAGTTTAATGGCATATTAGGAAGGTTTTGGCTTGCTAAACTGTGCACATCACAACACGTGGACCAAAAATGGCTTAACTTTTCCTTTGCACTAATGGTGTATCACATTATGTTTCTGAACAGTGGTTGAGCAAGAAAAACCTCTTCACTGCACAAGAGGCTTGTGAAGACAGAGATCAGATGAGTGCAGCACTGCAGGGATAAAGAGTCTTGGCAGGGGTGCAATTCTGGAGTTCCGTAATAAGAAGGAAGGTGCAACAGAGGAACAATGAGCAACACTTCACCACACACCGTCTGTCCACCTTCCATTGAAGTCTACATTCACAGCAGCTCAGCTATGAAGCCTTATTACATGAGAGACTCCATATCTCTACTGGAAAATCCACTGGGGAGCTTCAGCAATTCATTGGTTTGTTTCCATTGTTTCCTTGTGGTTTTTGTGATGCCTTCAGACAACTCAGTAATTTATGAAATGAAAACAAAAACCTCTGGGAAATCCCTTAGATCAGTTGAAAGGTGGCTTTTTGGATTCATTAAGATAAGCAGGATAATATGAAATATAGATTATTAATGCAAGTGATTACAAGTGTTACAATACTTGTCTTCATCTTGGTAAATTGTCCAAAAATCAACATTTTTAAATGTTGTTTGTTGCATGTAAATGTTTTTGGGGAAAACAGGATTGACTGTCACCCAGAATAAGCTGAAATGTCATGAAGCATGAACACACGTTCAATTAATTTCATTTGACCAAAATCCAAACTCAGACATGCTAAGAATGACACACCAACATCCAATGCGGATAAAGAAGACATTAAGTAAATAATGTCAGCATATCAGTTTTGATTGTAATTGTGATTCTGAGCTATTCTGTTAATAGAAATCACTTGTGGTGGCCTTCCACGGGTCTTAAACAACTTCAAGCATAACAGCCAGAACAACACATGGCCCTTCTCAAACCCATGGCGACCCATCAACTTCAGACTTATTTAGTGCCATGACACAACACCCCACACCAGAGAATTCATCCCTATGGATGCATAGCTACATAATCACTGCAATCACTGCAAGATACTTATTATATTCACCAGGTATAAACAACTCTGGCAACTCAGAACCACTAGTATCACATTTCTTTACAACTAAATTCATGTAATTGATTGTTTAAAAATTTATATTTCACTGTAAATGAAACTTTTTTTAAAGCACAATGACCGTTTAAAGTATTTGGACACTGACGTAAAATGTAAATATATACCTATCACTGCATTAGATTAGAAATAAATATCAAACCAAGTGTCATCTGCAAACAAGTGTCATTTCTGTAAACTAACTTCGCTTTTCTGATTATTGCTATTATATATTATTCTATATTAATCTTAACCATCTGGTCCCGATGAAGTCAGTTCCCCTCAGATTCACACAGGTGTCCTTGCAGAGCAACCACAGGTTCAGTTCATCACATTATCTATGTACATGTTCCACTAACATTTGCCAAACAGGACATTTTTTTCTCTCAAAGAAAATAATGTATTGTTTTATAACAAAAATCCTAACAGATGTTTTTTGATGAGATGTTCTGCTTGAAAAGTGTGCTTGTTATCTAATCCAATGGCATTCTTTTGGGACCATTACAAATCTAATGTAATTGCATAACATTAAGCATTTAAGCATTTATTGTCTTTTAAAAAAATACTATGTTGTATTTATCTGCATATGTGTTTTACTTCCTTAAAAAATATTGAAAACACAGTGATATGAATTCTTATTTTAAAGTAACACTGTAAAAGTTCAACTGCAGAGATACTGCTATTTTACACATTTTATCGGCAGTAAGTACTTGAATTGGTTGACTTTTTCTCTGAAAATGAAACTTCACAGTGAACAGTAAACGCCCTCACAACAAACACACCCGAAATGTTTCGAAGGTTTCAAGGGTAAACCAGGCTGTAAAAGCCCATTTGTTTAACAGGATGAATGTGGAAACCCAGCATCCCTGCTGTTTTAGCCCATACAATCTTAAAACGACGGTGAACAGTCCCATCTAAGGATCTGAAACACTATCCCTTATCTATAACCATGCGTTACCATTGCATCCCAAACTACCGCTGAATGCTCATATGGTGAGACATGCAGCGGTAGGCAGGTACACCCTCGGCCCGTTAATATGGGTGTAATGTTGAGCACAAATGCTGAGAAACGACCAAATGCATCAGTTAATGCGAATAAACTTATATGTACCAGATTAGAATAATCTTAAAAATTAAAATTAATTTCAAATACATGTAGGTATATTAATCATTAATTCTTGAGCAATAATTAATGGTTTTACATGTAATAAAGAGTGCAGCCAAGCCCTCTATACTTTGCTCGGTCCATTCACAGTGCAACTTTACAAGATGATCCATTATAAATTAAAAAGGTTTCGCGTAATTGTATATAGCATCCATGCGCACAGCCCAAGACAAACACAATATCACTCTGTAATGCATCACGGTCCGGGTGTTTTTTTTTTTTTTTTTTTACACGCACTTTTCCCTTAAAAAGCAGCTCACCATTTCTGGAAAAGAAGGCGTCTATCCAAGCGTCTCGGAGGTTACAGTCGCTTCTCAAGTAACCGGCGCAGTCTACGAAAGATGTTAGGATCTTAAAATAGGTCTCTCATCATGATGATCTCCCGTTTGGAAAACGAAAAGGATGCAAATTGTCTCATGGAGAGACTGAATAAGGCGAGCCGTACGTTTGCTGCAGAGAGCTGGAGGGCGAGTTTCGTCCGAGTCCTGTAGTGCTGAATCCGGGAGCGCTCTGAATGAAGAGCAGAGCAGCAGGCTGCGGGCTGGAGGGAATGCCGAGGAATGACAAGCGGCTTCCACCATCCAGAGTCGGCTCGTACCATGTGGGCAGACGGGAGAGGGGAGGGGTGGGTGTTGATGTGGTGAGCGCTACTGGAAAGCGAGCCCAGGGCCACTACTATCTCAGCGTGGCTTTTATACCTTTACAGAGAAAGAAAATAAACATTATACATAAAAATAGCAATGCAATTATGTGCGTCATTCATAGACACAACAACAGGACAGTAACGCACAACAGAAAAACAACACAAAAACAGTATAAATAAAAAAATAAATATACAAAAGTATTGAATATATATATATATATTCAACAAAATATTAAATACAATAATTAACTGTTAAATAATATAATAATACAATTACAAATGTTATAAAATGTTATACAATTACGCATATGTGCACTTAAGTATGTATGAGACCAAAAAACAGAAACACAAATGGATCAAAAGTATAATTTTGCAATTTTCAGAAACGCAGTTCTCACAGTAAATCATTGTCCATAAAGAAACAAATTTGAATATTTAATTTTTGTTTTATTCATTTAACAATAGAAAACTTCTGAAACACAGAAGATGTACACAAACCGTTTTGACTGAGATTCATATCTCTTAAATGCTGTAATTCACTAACAAGAGTTTTTATACTTCAGATTACATTTAATCACACACAAGCAGTTTGTGAAAGAAAAACTCACTTTTTCAACATCTTCAAGCCAAACCTCTGACATCAGAAATGTGTAGGTTAATACTGAACACAACCTTTGTGTTTTACCTACCTCACAATTCCTTTGTTTGGCCACGTTAGTTAAGTCCTTCTTCCAAATCCAAAGCTATATGAAAACTCTTCTTTTCTTCCATGTTCTCTGTAAGGTTAAAAAGAATGGTCAAGGGTCCCTATCCCTCCAAGTATGTTTGGTTGCCCTGAAAACAAGTAAGAGGCCAGGAGGTGGTATGTGTAGGGTTCAATTCACTGCATTATCCTCTGAAAGCTAATCTCAGGCCAAGCTTAGGGCTTCATACTGCTCCATGCCTGTGAATGGGTGAGTGAAAAGTTAAATATTCTTTCACATGTAAAACTGCTAGGCCAAGTTGGGATTGTGATCATGTCAGTGTGGGATTTAGAAACCCTTGGTTGACATAGGCAACAGGAAGACGGGGGTTACCTCATTATCAGAGCTTCCATATGGGTCCTATGCACTCAGGCATACAGAGAGCTGAGGGGTCTTTTTGTTGAATAATAATGTCAGGTAGTTTGTGACTATGCAGAAACTTAAACTTTTATGCAATGAACATTGCTGTGAAGTTCTAAAATGCTTTAAAGTACATAAACAAAACAACAAAACAAAAGAACAAAATAACCATACAAGTAATCTATACAACTAGCAGTATACACTTTTTTGCCATTTTACCAGGTACATCTGTTCAGTTGCTTGTTAATACAAATTTGCAATTAGCCAGTCACACAACAGAAACTCAGTGGTAAAAGTAACTGAGAATGGTAACAATAGTGCCACTACAGACAGATGAGAACATGAAAGTGGGCAAGGATCACCAAAATTGGCAATATAAGATTGGAAAAATGTTATGTTGTTTGATAAGACTTGCTTTCTGGTGCAAAATTCAGATAAAAGGGTCAGAATTTGTAAACAACATGAAAGCATGGATCCATCCTGCCTTATATCTATGATGTGTGGGTGATATTTTCTTGGCACAACTTGGGCCTTAGTACCAATTGAGCATTTTTTTAAAGCATGTCCATCCCTTTATGACCACAGTGCTGACAAATCTGCAGTAATGCTATCATGTCAATATGGACCAAAATCTCTGAAATATTTCCAGCATCTTGTTGAATCTACACCATAAAGAACTATATCTGAAAGAACAGTTCTGAAGGCAAAAGGGCGTCCAAACCCAGGACTAGCAATTTATACTCAATTAACTGGTGGGTAAGTGTATATTTTTGTATATATAAGTCTTCTGAAACCATATGATGCAGAAGGCTTGGGTGAGGAACAGACCAAAGGACTATTTATGCAGAAAATGTCTCTCTAGTGCAGCTTCACAGTGCAAATCTCACCCAAATTTAAATCAGTGCATGTGGGAACCGACAGTATCTTGGCATTAACAACATCACTATAAACCAGAGGTTTTCAAATATGGCCCTTGAGGTATACTTTCCTGCAGATCAGTTATAACTCTGGTTAACCTCACCAGTCTTTAACTTTCTAGTGATATTGAAGATCTTAATTAGCTAGACCTTAAACACCTTGTTGAGGTGTGTTTGATAAGGGCTGGAGCTCAACAGAAAAGTGGACCTCAAGTGTCACAGTTAAGAACCTCTGCTGTGAGCAGTCTTTATATAGATAAAGAACAACCTAATAATATACTGTATGTACAATAACTATGTACAGAATAAAAACAACATGAAGGTACGTAAATGCTGAGTTAAAATAACTTAAGCTATTTCTGTAATGTGTGATATCTGCAACCTATCTGTGAAGAATATAGCCAGAAAAATTTACAGGTGTAGAACAAAAAATAAATTTTGTATTATCGGCAGCAGCAGTATTCTGCAAGTACTTACCAGGAGGTAAGTCCAGTGGCTGGACTGGAATTTGTAAGTATATGAGTACAAAAAGACAGCAGGGTTATACAATTGGAATGTTACACGATCAAATCTCCTGTTATCAAATCTTACCTTCACCTGGATCAGTTTGAAGGTGCCTGAAGGCACCTAGAGCAGCACAGATCTGGATTCTCTCCAAGCATGAAACCCCAAAGGACGCACAGGCTACAGCATATTACCAGGTCATTGCAAAGCACTGCCCTTCAGGCACAGGACACAAAAGTCAGGACAGCATCACCGCTGTTGTAGTCTGGTGGTGCATTCTGTGGTCAGACTTTCAGCAAAGTAAGCCAAGAGAACAATCATTATCCCAGCTAGCTCCTCTCCAGAATCAATGCAACTCACTTATCAAAAGAAGAAGCAGTCTCTTCTGCTGGCATCTTCTTTCTCGCTTTATTTGTTTTTTGTAATATAACAGTGAACTACAATTTGGATGATGCCCAAGTCCTTTGTGGTTAAAGTTACTGTGTAGAAAAGTTAAAAGTTATTGTGTTGAGTTACTGTAACTTATTTGATTGTTTTTCTACATTCTTGCTCCAGGAACCATAAAAGCACAGTTATGAAACTTAATTAAATACAGATTTATTTGTATAGCGCCTTTTACAATACAAAAAGCTGTAATTTCAAAGCTGCTTTACAGGAAATTAAAGATTGTCAGACAGGTGTTTTGTTAAACTTGATTTTAGAATTTCACAGGTACAGATTATGCAATTGGCTTATATTGCACATGCATTTAAGCAGAAGTAATGATCCTAACAGTCCTCAGACGTAACGTTCCTTGCAGTTCTCAGACAGGTCAATGTCATCTATACACAGTGTTGGGTCATCTGAAGTCATCTTAAGTTGCTAGATTCATACTGGAGCTGGCGTGAGCCTTAGTTATCCCAGGATAGGTATCCTGAGGTAGAAACAGGGGGCAAACAGAGAATGGCATAGCTGCTGTTTGTAACATTAATAGCACAACATAATCGTAGGATCATAGGGTTTGTTCTATGAGAAATACAAGATTATAAGATGGATTCTGTAAATGCTTGGATAAACAGATGGGTCTTCAATCAATATTTGAATTGTGAGAGAGTGTCTGAGCAGTGTCAAAGTCTATTTAAGGGTTTAGGAGCCAAATGCAAGAATGCTCTAACTCCTTTAGTGGACTTTGCAATTGTAAGTACCACACAAAGTCCAGAGTTGTGTGATCTTAAAGAGTTGTAGTGGCTTGTAGCATGATAGAAGATCAGTTAAATATACAGCAGTTAACCTGTTTAAGGCCTTGCAAGCAGCAATATCTTGTATGTAATACGGAACTTGACCACCAAGAACTCTGCAGATTTCATCAGAATGTAGCGCCTATGATTGACAAGTATACACACCCAGCACGTTTGTGTGGAGTAGGCTGTGCAGTTTGCCATGACGGCATTCTAATGAAAGCAGGCACTAACAATTGATAGCGTATCAGATATTTGAAATGTCCACAATTAAACTTACTGCGGATGACGAAACGTCTCTGACAATTACCTGTGGCGACAAACAGCGCTGGATCATTTCAGATCGGTTTGCCACAAAAACTGAAAGGCGAGTTTTACATTGTAAAAATCATGAAAAGTATCCTAATACATGCTATTTCCTTACAAGAATGTAAAAATGTTGTATAGATCTTTCATTTTGATATATTATATTGATATAATATTCTAAATAATCTATATTTCTATACAAAATATATGGTCTTGACATGCACACTGTCTGTTGGTTTAATTAAACATTTTAAGGGGGAAAAGTATAATAAAATGGGATAAAATAATAAAGACAATATACTCAGGTAACATTTTTCTTTAAAATTCTTTAATGTGTCTACTGAACCAATTAAAACTATTTCAATTTCATGCTAATTAAATAGAATACTCTCTTCTGTTGTTAACATTTTTAAAATTATTTTTCATTTAAACATATGTTCATTTAGATCTAGTTGTGGTTTCTTCAGGAGGCTTATATACAGCCAGCTTGAAGGGTCTTGGGACGTATCCTAGACATATTTACAAATGTATCCCTTACATTTGATCTTGGTGAATAAAAATCATAAAATGATTACTACTAAAGTGTGACGGCATGTTCTGTTCAGGTGGTGTTTGTTTATCTGGCCACTGTATTAAACATAAACCATTTGAATACCTATAAATTAGAATGTTTCCATTTTCACTTAAGGTTAAGTTTAGTGTGTGAACAGCACTGTTGTAACAAGTACGGTTTGACCGTATACGGTTTGACCGTATCTAGTGTAGTAGTGAAAATGAAGGCCATACTGCTAGTCATTTCATCTAGTTCATTTGTGTTTAAAAGTGCTCAAACAAGTGGGAAAGATCAGTCCAGTTATTTGTGAATTTCTCTTTAGTGATTGGGATGATTGTTCTGCCCTGTCAATAAAATGGTTAATATCTCCAATATGAAGTAGCCACAAAACAAAATGATGATCAGAGACATTGTCAATTTGAGGTATAATATCTATATCAGTAAGATCAGTTCCATATGATATAATTAAATCTAGTGTATGATTAAAGTGATGAGTGCATCTTTTAACATGTTACATGACTCCAATAGAGTTTAGTATGTCTGTAAATGCAAATTCTAACGCATAATTTGTGTTATCTTCACAAATGTTAAAATCTCCAACAAGTAGTGCTTTGTCAACATTATGTCAGAGAGAAAATCTGCACTCAATTAGAAACTCTATGTATGGCCCTGGGGGTCTATACACAGTAGCCAGTAAAAGAGAAAGGCAGTAGTTTTTAGCATAACATTTAGTACAAGCACTCCAAATGAGTTAAACCTGTGTCCTGTTGGCTGAGTAACATTAAGAGTATCTTTATTGCAACACCATCGCCATGGCCAACCAGACGGGGCTTGACTGATATAATCATCTAGTTTAAGCCACATCTAGTTTCAGTTAGTGCCTCAAAACAATCCGTATACATAGTGTTTAATTGCCTCCTTTTATTCAACCTCAACCTATTCAGCCTCTAAATCAACAGATGTTTTTAGATACATTTACCTAAGGCTTAAATTCTACATTGCCAATAATATTAGGCAAAAGCAACATCATCCAAACGTTACGCCTCCTTCCCAAGTCGTCTTGCCTAAAAGCACAAGGCCTTTATCAGATAAGAGCCATCTATCTAAAGCACCTGTACTTACACATTTAGGAGCTATTTGCACTGTAATTTTGTTGGTAATGGCTCTGTCATCTGTAAATGCAGTTTCTTCTTTGGTAAGCATCATCTCAGAATCAAATATACAATTTAAAGTTGAAAATAGACAGTTGATTTTCATCACAATCATTTTAACTTTGATCCAGGAAAATTGCATGCGTCCTGATGTTATATATAGCATTATATATAACATATTAACCGTAAGATGTGTAGATTTAGTTTTTTACATTAAAAGATTTTTTTTTATTATTTTAGATTTAGATTTTAGTTTTTAGATTTATTTACTGTTTGAACTAGAAAGATCAATTTTTTGTGATCAATTGACGCATTTATTGAAATCAACAGGAAATACCATTTTACTTCCATAATATGACATATTTTCATTGAAACAGGATATTTAACAGGATAAAATAAAATGCAGTGTGAGACCTGATTATGTCTATCAAGAATTGATTGTGAAACATAATAAAATCTTTATTATGAATGGTAGATGGAGGGGTTGGTAACGTCAGCTGAAAAGCAAAAATGTTTACAGGCAGACTAAATCAATTCCTTTTGATGAACTACTGTTTTTTTTTGGAATGTGGACTTTAAAGCATTGAATACAATCTAAAAAAGGTTATATGTAAATCTGAAAGGTCATAGTTTTGTATTCACAAATTACTCTTAATAATACAGATATTTTAGTGTGTTATTGAATATCTAAAGAATCATGGACTAATATATCTTATTTTCAGACAAAATGATTGCACAACTGACACATCATAAATCCTACAATTAGTGTTGGCTTGGATATATTTAACTCTTTCTTATTAATGAAATAATCCAGAATAAACCATTGTGATGCTCCAAAGGCAGGTAGAGTTTTAGCAGTAGAGAAATAGACATGTTTAGACTGCTGTTCATTTATTTGCTTCAATATAGGTTCATTTTTTTAGGGAGAACATTCATGGAGAGCATTCGGGTGTAACAGTAAACAAAAATGAAGGTTTGTTATGTACCTCTGGTTTAAAGTCATGGTTCGGTATTTATTTGGTATAGCGGTACACTTTTAGGTATATGTTAGCAAAATATTTTACAAATAAGATTAGAATTATTAGCTCCCATTCACGCATGCACACACTGGCACTTACTCATTGAAGTCTTACATAGTTAAATGTAGATTTGCTTTTTTACAGGTAAGTATACAGTCATAATTGCTGAAGAAGACCATTCTATGGGGGGAAGAGTCTGAAATTACATTCTGCACACAGAGAAGTTCAGAGAAGTTAAAGCAACACTGTATTATTTATATTGTGCGCATATAGTACACATGCATACCAAACCAAAAGGCATGTACCAAAAATTGTCAGACTGTGTGTACTGTTACACCCCTAGTACAGCACATTGAGACGTAACCAACACAAAGTAAAGAAATCCCATGATTCTAAATGGTGATGTGATTCTTGGATTCTTAGTACTATAAACCCCACTTTGCGTGGTAAAATCACTGTAAGGTACAGACCCTAAAAAATAAATTACATCTGAGTTAAGTTCTTCTCTCATTTCACTGTCATAACTTGTTCATAAGTTGTTTACATCATGCTTGATAATATACTCCCACATTTTATTTTATATAAAATTATCTTGAGAATGATAGAATGTTTCTAATCCAACAGGCTACCGTTTTACCCAGAACACAGAAGTGTGACCTTTAATGAATAACATGAGGTTGACTTTGAAAAAATAGCATTGCATCTTCCACAAGCCCTGTGTATGAATTAATGTATGAATAAATGAACTGAAGCTGATAACAAATATTCTTATCTGAATCCAAATGAGAAATAAGCATGGAAGTGATTTTATTATTTAGGTGTTATGTGTGTTTTAATGGCTAACTATTGGCTGAGAGAGCAATGCACATCATAATTGCACATTTAAAAATAAAACTGAATTGGACATGATGTTCTAATATACTAAATGTCTCCCAAATCCAAATCCACCAGCCCAGAGGCATAAACTGGACAGCCCACCAGCCACATTTGCGTCTCAGTGCATCATCATTGTCCTGGCTGTTTATTTAAAGAGCTTGTGTTTAAGACACTGGGTGATTTGTTCCTTCGATTACTTGATCCAACTTGTCATTACCAACAATGCGCCGTTGCCAACTTTCACAGCTGATTGCAGCTTGTCTACACTCAGGGATAGCAATTTTCCTCAGAACGTTAATAGGATCAGGGCCTCTATGCCACTTCCACATGACTGATGAGAGATTAAAAGGATTATTGAGGATGAAGGCACTTTTAGCACCCAGCCGGGCTCCAATTTCTAGTGTTGGAGTTGCTACCATGCAGATTGGGTCTCAGTGGTACGCATGGAAATTGTAAAACGAATGTTTTGGATGTGAGCAGCAGGTGGATTTTGCAATGAGAGCAAGACAATCATATAAAAATCAAACTATCTTTCCTTGAGGAAAATTGCTGAAATGGTCAAATTAAATGAATGCTGGAACAACTGATTAAATGAATTCAGTTCTCTTGGTGGTGAGAATATTTCTTTAATGTTAAGTTGTTTATCATATTTTAATGATGTATTATGCCTCACAGCCATTTTATGTGTTAAAATGTACTAATGCAATACACTAATCTCAAGAGTTAGTCCGGCATTCACCATATTCAATTTGAGATGCATTAAAATGAGGCTGTGGGGACATATAGTTTAGTTAATGTGACACTTCTGTTTAGAGGGGTGCTGAATATTTTGCAGACGAAACAATGAAAACATTGTTTCACAAATTTCAAGTGGATGAAAATCTCAAAACATTGTGAGGTTGTGAAAATCAGAAGGAACTTCTGTTAGAAAAGAAAGTTTAGCAAAAATTGAAACGTCATTATTTACCTTAATGTTGTTTCAAATCCATAAGACTTTTTTCTGTAAAACCCAAAAAGAGTTATCTTGGTCTGTCCTTGCAGTTTTTTCTGCAAGGACAGACCAAGTGAATGGTGAATGGGCTGTGAAGATATATCATAATAGTTCTTAAGTGATATATTAAAAGCCTTCTTAAGTCATAAGTCATAAGTGTTACTCTGTGTAATAAACTGACTAAAATGATTATGTCTTAGCTCCCATATCTTATCAAATTTGTATACTTAAAAGAGCATGTTGGGTCAGTAATTTTAAATGATTTTTTCTTGCATGTTACCACACCCATCCTAATTACTGTTAAACTTGGTGCAATGTGTCTTGACATGGCATATTTCAATGAACCTGATATATGAAGATCAGGTTGAAGAAGAAGATTTTAATGAAGATTTCAATGAGATTTGGGTTACATTTTGGATGTATCAAGTATTGTTTCCATTAATAATTTACAAAAAAAATAAAAAAAAAAAAAAAAAAAAAAAAAAAAAAAAATTGTTTTTTTTTTTTGGGGTTTTTAAAAATTTTTTTTAAAAAAAAAATAAAAAAAATTTTTTTTTTTTTTTGAGTATCTTATTTTCTACAAAGCTGCATTAAAGCAGTGGTGATAAATAATAGTTCAACATCTAAAAATAGTTGTGATACAACTAACAAGGGAATGTAAATTTCTACCACTTATGTAACCATCATCTCACCTCATGTCAGATGAAACTGAAAATAACTGGAATGATGATCCAAAGCCAGCTGGGTTTCAAAGGGTTTTGTCTGCTTGAACTAAGTCATTGCTTGCGTTTGAAGGCATCAAGACAGTGACCTCTTGTCAGTCATGATCAAATGACAATTCCTAACCTTCCATTCGCTTAACGCGAGCTGACGGCTGGTGTTGGGGGCCTACGGTTAACACACTGTATTAAGGCAGCCCTCAGCCCAACTCAGCTCAGCTGACATTTATTTATACGTGACTCCTGGGGCATGAGTCTAAGCCAGTCTCAAACATTTCAATGCGCCCACACACCTCTGTGTAAACAGAATCATGGGTGTACACCCAGCATGATCATCTGATTCATGAATCATTAGAGTGTGTGCTGCTTGTGACTGCCATTGAGTGCTGGTTGTTGACCAATGGGCCACAACTAAACCATCGACCTTGAGACAGAATGATGGTCAAGGAATGGTTTATGGTATCACTCTTGATGCTGGTCATGTGTAAAACTATGCAGAAAAGATCATCTTTGACCGGCATGAACTTCCATACTGGTCTAAGATAGGTTGGTTATAATGGTTATAATGGATAGTGCAGCTCTGGTGTTGACTTGACTGCTAAATCCTGTAGCTCAGTTGGTAGTGCATCGTGTTAACAGTGTAAAGGTTGTGGGTTTGATTCCCAGGAAGCACATGTACTGACGAAATGTATAACTTTAACGTACTGTAAGTGGCTATAATGCATAAATGTAAATCAGTATGGCCACGCTGCTCACCAGCAAAAAAGAGGGATGGAGGGGTCAAATATTTCTTTGGTGGGGCGGTGGGGTCAAACTTATGCAATGATTTAAAAAATTTCTAATTTTTAAACACATTTTAATTTAACAAAATATTAGCTTGACGCTGTAAAAACACATGCATTAAACAAGTACACACAAATGCAAATAACCTAAATGCCTAAATCGGTCAAGTTGCCCAAGGAACAACTGCGCTATTTTTGTCAAGGCACAGAATTTTGAATCGTGTATAGCCTAACAACGCACCTTAGCTGTACTAAATTCACTTTTAAACATCTTCACAGAGCTTATTGTTTTAATAAATGAGATTCAAATGACCATTTTTGTGCATCACACTTTTCGGTGCGCCAAAGCTGATAAATAGGGTGATCATTTCTGAATGGACTGCAATAGAGCATACAATACACATACATAACATTATGTCAGACGAATGTCTTTAAACCTTATGAATATCAAATTAATATCATACCGTTTGTTCTATTCTTTTTAAAAAATGTTAAAAGCTGTGATTGAACCCGTCTCTTGGCCGTTGTGAAAAGCAGCAAAAATGATTTAATCCAGTATGCTATTGCGCTACAACCTGCAGCGAGGATACCGATTGTATCCTGAGCTCTGATTGGCCAAAGGTCCACTATTTGTAGTTGGTAAATTATTATAAGCTAAGAATTTTAATATTATATTTGAATGATAAGCTTTATATAAAATACAACAATCATAACCTAAAGGGGATGTTAAGGGTGGATGCTATTTGTCATCTTTTTCAACAAGGGGATGCCACCCTCCCCACATCCCCCATCAATTTGAGCCCTGGTTGCAGTTCTGTAGCTCTTATACTGTCTATCCAATGAAGAACCATTAAGAGAACAACAATTCAGACAAAGTGTGTGGGGGAGAGAAAGAGAGAGATGTTCAAGTAAAAATCTAGTATCAACATAAATCATATTGAACCTTCCATTCATGTTATGATCATGCCACCCAAATGATCTTATCTTTACTCAGAAGAACAACCATTCCACAGATTCTCTCCTCACCCAGTCACGACTCAGACAGTTGTTTCTTTTAGCAGTAACACAAGGAATTGCTTGGTTTTGCGGAGTAGCGTTTCAATTCCATGTCAGAACATGACACAATTGATCTTCCAGTCAACGCTGTAAATTGCGACCAAAGTCTTAGCTTACATTCACATCATACAGTTTGACATAAAAGACAGTTGATGTCGTACAGATCACAGCAGACTCCAGTCAAACAATCTGACAAGTAACAATCATAAAGGACAGGAAAAAGAAAGGCAGGGACACTAGCAAACCAATATCCCATTGCAGGGGACAGTTATATTAGGAAGGTAAAGTATTTCTTTAATTAAATTTTCCATAGTGTGCAGTGTGAATGTTCCAATGTCCATTAAGCTTTGATCACCTACAATGTGGCAGTCATATCCTCTCAAAAGCATCTTTGTTTGTTTAATAAATGTCTCTCTTGTCATGAAAGAATCAATACATTGATATTCACAAAGACATTGAGACAGCTCTCTGTAATTAATACTTCCACAGCTGTGGTAAAATGAAGAGGTACTCTCTTCACAGCTCCATCGAAGACTTGATCAGCTCGGGGCCCTGACAACCCCCCAAATTAATCTTTAATCAAGAGCCTGTTCACTGATATCAGCCACGGCTAAGTGCAGTCTGCACATGTTGATGTACTCTCCAGGAACTGAATTTCTGCTGTAGAACCATGCCTTATATTCCTCGCAGTTGCTTTTCCAAACTAAATTATGAGAAGCTATAAAACTGCTTTCAGACCTGAGAGCGGCTTTCAAAGGCATCAACATGTACCGGTCCGTTGCAACTAAAACACTAATGTGCACCATTAGCTTGCAGAATCATTACAGCCAAAAGACCACTGTGGACAGCAGTGGTCTTGTAAATGAGCATGAAGCCTCATGGAGTCTCCAGGCATGAGATGAGCTTCTCATTACTGATGTTGTTTTATAGTTGTTGATGAAGAATTAGATTGAGGCTGGAGGTCATTGGAATAAAAGCCTATTTGGTTCCTCTCACTGGACTAAGTAACAGTCTTCTACCTCATTGAGATACTGAAGGTGATGTGGGTAATTTTTAAAAATAAAATGAAGTTGTCCTTTAAGCAAGGAGAGAGGCAATAGATATAAACCAATAACCTGAAATTGGAAGAAAGTGTCTATAACATATGCATGTGGAAATATTACCTCTCAAAGAAAAATGGGTCAAGTGACACAACTTACCCCATGTTAAAGGTAAACTGCCATGTTAAGGGGTACATTAAATCATTGGAAAATGTGAACAATTTACTTTTTAAATGAACATAAATTAGTTGTTTTACAACGGCCATTTAATAATACACTAAGTTTCAATCAGCTGCAGATTATTCAAATATTCTTCAAGATATCTAAAAACCAGCCAGGAGATGGTTTAATATTCAGAATATTTTTAATGTAGCGAATACTGTTCATTTTGTGCAGTTTCCCCAACTTTTGTAAGTCTAAGGTAGCTTCTTCAATACATGCTTTCTGGCAAACATCCTTGATCATTTTCTTTGAATGCCAGGCTTCTCAGTACCAGGACTTCTCAAGATCTGGCCTCTCACTTTTTGCCCTCCAGTCTCTCAACAAGATCAGTGTAATAGTATTTCCTGCATTTAGAGGCACGGCTGCTATTAGCAGAGCGACTGGAACAACTTAACCAGAATCATACTTTACCCCACAGCTACATTTTGGTAAATTTAAATTAGCTTTGACACGTCCTTGTGTTATCAGACCCTTGGCAATTTTTGGCATGCAAGCATTTTAGCAAAGTCACCATCACAAGCAGCTCTTTATATGATAAGCTCTTTCTGAATATATTTTTAAATGAAAAAGTCCACAGTTTCTTAGATTAAAGAGTTGACACAGCTCCCACTCCCTTCAATGTCATTACTGCACCATCTGTCTGCATAAAGCATCTTCCTCTAATGGCCAACCAAAAGTAGAATTGTAAAAATACTTTTTTGCAATCAACATAAAAAGTAGCAAGTATTTTGTTATATTATAGTGTTTTACCCTTTCACATCACATCCTATATAGCGTTTGTTCTATTTACATTTTCTTGTGCTGTCAGCTGTTTAAAAAACAACTTATTTACAAGTGAACTTACAAACTTCACAGTACAATTTTGTTTGTTTCAGACTCATCATTGCATTGTAATTTCAGATATATTACAAATATTGTTCTATCAGTGTGCTTGTTGAAAAAAGTGTAATTTTTTCTATAATTTGTTGAAGTTATTATTTACACATTTTCAGGTAAGGCATTCAGATTCAGGTACATCCTTACTGTACCTTCATGGCTGTATCCAATGTTATACGAAATGATACTAGTCCTATATATAACTCTTCAAGCAACAGCCTACATATAATATCAGCTTATATCATACTACAGCACAACAAAGATTTTTCCCAACACTGACCTTTGACACTGCCAGAAAATTCCAAACACCTCTCCAGCACCCGAGTCACAGATCAAATCACAGTGATTCAGCACACAACCAGAAAATAGAAGCGGCACGCTGACCAAACTGGTACGTTAGCGTGACTATCACTCTTGACACAGGCTCTCTACCTTCTTCTAAATCAAACAAATGTGTTCAACGGGGCACAGCTGAGGGCCCATTAAAACTCAGTATGAATCGGCATTGTTGAGTGGCTCTCAGACACTCTCCACAGCAACTATCTACTTTCCAAGTTTAAAGGGCAGCGCAGCAGATACAGCTGAAATGTCACCAGCATTGAATAGCATTGTGAAAGATGTCATATTAGCACACACCTCAGCAGAATACCTTTGACTGCTACCGTATGTAAAAAAAAAGTATGAGATGGCAAAGGTCTCTTCAATGGCTTTTTGCCAATGTGCATGTCTGCACCTTATTTCGTGTTAACTGTTCTAAAGGAGCCCATCATTATGTTAAGATTCCCTCCTTTTTGTTGGCTACTGAATGGAGGCTAATTATTGACAGTAGTTACTGCGGGCTTTGATGTTAATTAATTCATGCAGCAAGAATGTTAGGAAATTCCACTGAAGTTGTGGATCAAGAAGGGAAAGCAAAGATGTTTTAACTGAGTTGCAATATTCTGTAACACTGGAAGCACAAGCTATGTTTCCTCTTCCACTTTATATGAAATATTTAGTTTAATATTAATCATTAGTATTTAATTTGTTTTGTCACTGACATTAACCGTGAAACAAACAAAACTCAACACACTGGTTCTAAAAAGTCATTTGTCAATTTTGTCATTATGTTACAATTATACATGACAAGGTTTATGCAGCTTTTTTCTATATAATAAAAGTGAATGGTGATTGAAATTGTCACAAACTTTCAGCGTAATGTATCTTTTTGTGCTCATATAGGTTTGGAAGACCATGAGAGTGAGTAAATGGTAACAGAATTTTTTATTTTTTGTGTAAGCTAATAATGAACAGACACTATTTTACTGATTTACAATTAAACATATGAGAAACCCATTAAATCATTTTTAGGTTAGAATCTTACAATTCATTAATGCTAATGCTGCTCACATCCAGAGTACAACCATTATCAGTAAATCAACGTAAATTTTATACTTCATAATTGTGTAGTAGTGTGTTTCATTTTTCAATACTTAAGCTTCAAATCAGTCTTGACAGTGTTGGCAAATCTGCTGAAATGTTGCTATTTTAATGCAAGTCTCACATTATCTCACCCGTAACATTACTGCCTGTCCATACAAGGCTGATGCTTTTCCTTTGGTTCACTGGCTCGGTTTCAAGCTGATTTTAATGTCCAGTGATCAGTGACCTGTTCTGAGGTTATAGCATGTAGGCCCAAACATCCCACATTAACCAGCGTAGGCAGTAGAACCAGCTTTGAAATGTGCTCATGTTAAATGAGATCTCCGCTACTGCGCATTCATTTAACCAGATGATTTGGGCTTTCAGCTCTTTGTAACAGTGTTAGTTGGACACACCTTTCACTGTGTACATCTGGTATTAGGATCCACCTTGCATGATCTTATTTTAAGGAGTCAGGCAGGACACATCTCTGTTTACACCCAGTAGTCTCAAATGCATCTACTGTACCCATATCACAAATCAATCTGCCAAAGACATGTTTAAGAACCCAAGTGCAGTTTAACAAACCAAACATGAATTGACATTGTATGTGTTTGTTTTTAATTTTGTTTTGTTTTTTGGCAGAGTTTAATGAATTGGATTACGTGTAAGTGTGGTCTAGCTATAAGAAATGTGCCCATATTTTGTAGGGGAAATGTTGATTTGATAGTATGTGATTATGTGAGTGATGTAAACTCACAGTGCTTAACATCTGACTATAAGCATACAGTCTGTCCAAATTGCATTGTTTTTCTGGCCAAGACCCACCCACAGGAAGAAGCCTAAGTGTAAAGTCAGCATTTAGAAGCAGTCAGAAGCGATGGTGCAAACTGAGGCTTAAAAATTATGCCACAATAATAATGTGAAATAAAATGATTAACTCCAACCACGCTAAAGAGTTATAGTACCTGAAATATGTGGGTTGACTCTTTGGACAGACCAAATACTTCATGGGAATAACATTGAAAATCAAGTGCACTATATGGTGAATGAGGAAATCTCATTTTCGTAATACTAACTTGTTGGTATTTATCAGTGTCTTTGAGATTTGATGCCACAAATCTTGCAAATTTCAAATAGCAGCCAGCCAATCACAATGAAACTGCTATTACCTGTTTTTTTTATTTTTGTGTGTAATATGCACTGATAATATCTAATAATAAATATATCAGGCCAGGAATTAATTGCTTGTTATTGTACATGCATTATTCAGATAGCTTCAGGCCTTGCTTCCAGTTTAATATTCACCACTTTGCTAAAGGCAAGTATAATACTGAGTTGTCCCAATTAGAAATTGTTTCTTCAAAACTATTCGAATAAGAAGGATTTGAATGGGCTACAGCTGTCTCTTCCAAAACATACAAATAAATATCAAATTCTACATTTGTTCCATTTACCACAAATTCTTATAAACTGCTAGCACTGATTTGAGACGATAAGAACTGTATTGCATTACACCACACTATGATGACACCTACAGCTTAAAAAAACATTTTTATCTCATACTTGTCATATGTAACTGGTCTGGAGTGTGAAAATCTCTTATGGCAGTTCTTGTTAAAGCCATCCAACCAATATCTACAGTGGCCTGCTCTCCACATTTACTGCTGTCTCTGTGATGACCTCACCAGTATGACCTAATGTATCATGTGACCTGAGATCGAGCCGCACCTGGTTTTGAAGACAGTAGAATCTTTCCCCCCTTCTGTCTCTGTATCTCTCACTGTCTGTGGGTCTGATAAATGGGTCTGCATTGATGAGCAGCTGGTTGTGGTCAGCTTCTGCTCCATAGATTTATTTTACCAAAGATATCTTAGTTACTGAGCTGTCAAGCATGAGATACGGTCGATTCGGCCTCCTGCTGAGACCCTATATGCTAGATACATAGCCAGAAATGTTTTTGTACATTGATCGGTCCATCTGTTTTGTGTTGTACTTTTTTAAACCTGTTTGCTCAAAACAACCAAAAATCTATTTTTCTTTTCAATTTGAAGTATAAGCAGCTGTTGCTTACATTTATACAAGTAAAACTACTTAAGGAAGATAAACCTTTAACCTTTATCCAGTTTACTCAGTTAGTTTACTCAAAAACATCAATGTAATTTAAACTGTTTTTCTTCCCTGGACTCTGTGTGTTTGTGATATTCAGCTATTTTGTCTGCTCTGACATTTATAAAGGAAAAATGTCATTATTATAAATATCAAAGTCCTTTTTTAATCATCATCATGTCATTCCAAACTTGTTTGCTTTTTTGAAGGAACACAAAAGTAGGAATTGTTGAAGAATCTTTAGGCAGATCTTGCCAAACAATGAGATAAATAACAGACACAAAACAATTGCCCATATGGCTTGTGTGCCATACAGGATTCAATGATATCAACACACCATTTGTGAATCTGGGCGTAGGCTTGAGGTAAATTTTGATGGGCAAATGTATAACCACACATAATCATTATGGCACAATACAAGCATAGATGATTTAAAGGCACTATGATGTAGATAGCTGTGGCAGATAGTTTCATCATGTGACAAGCTAATAGAATGTTGGTTTGTTCATTGTCTCTTAATTTGTCCTTATTTTATCAAGAACAATATCTAATTTCCCCAGCAACTACTCTGTGTAATTTGTGTGCTCTTGACTGATTGCATTTGTTCGAGGAGCAGGTGCTAATTTTATCCATAAACCAATCTTTATGTAACAACAGGAAACTACAATACTGCAATACTATTGCTATAATAGTACTTAAAATACAATAGGCTGGCAGGTTTTCTGCTTTAACTGATTAAATGAACCTATTCAATACACTTGTGCTATAGGCATCATGGTATTCATGTGTGTGATATATATATATATATATATATATATATATATATATATATATATATATATATATATATATAAGGAATATGTTATGGAACACAAAATAGTGTTCTGGAGATTTGTGACTCAATCCTGAGCTGCACACATGAAGCGTGAAGATGTGACCCACCTGTCGAACCTCATTCAGCCATGCTTACGTCTGCGGGGTCAGCCATGCTAAAATGTCATCCTGTTATGCAAGCTGCACCCAAAAGCCAGATGCCGCTTCACCATCGAGATGGCCAGACATAGGCGTGAGGACTTTGATAACACTGCCCTTTTCCTGCCCTCTGTGGAAGGCATGCACAATGTATGGGCAGCCCTGCAGAAAATGTCAATGGTCCATCACATCTAACAATCCACTCTTCGGAATAGTAAGCAAATCAAACCCCAGGCTTCATATAACCATGCATTTGCAACCATGGACTACCTCTCCCTATACTGACTTCAAAATGATAAAAGACAAAAAAATCTTGTCAGTAGAACTCATTTGCTTTGCAGTATCATTTTTAACTGACACACAAATCTTCAGGGCTTTCATGCACAAAAAATAGCGACATCCCTCAGGGGAAATGTTTTTTAAATGTGCAGAGAGAAACAATTTTTCTTTCTCTCACAAAAAAATGCAGTTGCTGCAACACAGTGCCATTAAAAGAATGCTTTCTTTTTTATTTTATTTGTTTGTCTTTTTGAACAAACATCATTTTGAGGGTTCAGCACAGGGCCGTAGAGCCGTTTTGAGGCAGCGATGTTGAATTTTGCAGGACTGAAGATGTGTGGGTCATTAGGGAACTCTGAATTCCAACAACAGCTTGGACACAATTGTTTGGCTCCACTCTTTACTTCATTAATGCACATGAACTACTAGCAGGCAAACTCAGCAATGCTAATGAGCATATTAGTTATCTCCAGGGCCATCCGCTGTCTTTTATCCAGTAAATAGTGGAGAATCCAGTGCTTCACAGCTGCAGAGGACAAAGAGGAACTGAAGGTGCTTGGCCAGTGGCTTTCAGATTACAGAAGGACCTTAGTCAGCACAACGGATGGCTGCTGTTGCTACCGGTACTAACCCCTACCACATATATTGTCATTAACAAACTAATAGAAATGATTGATATATTTGTTTTGTAACATGTGCTTTTTGTAAAAAGTGTTTACTTACTACTTACTCTTGTGTCGTTCATGATCTATATGTTTATTTTTCTGCTGTGTAACTTAAAAAGAGATATTTAGCAGAATGTTATCCGACACAACAAAAGAGAAAAAAGGCCAGAGGATAATTTAGAACAGAGGTTCTACAGAGTCCTGCAGAATTTAGCTACAATCCTAAGTAAACATATCTAAACCAGCTACTCATGGTCTTACTAGGCAGATTAGAAACTTCCAGGTAGGTGTGCTGAGGCAAGCTGGAGCTAAACTTTGCAGGACACTGGTCCTGCAGGAGCAGGATTAGGTATCCCTGACTTAGAATTTGAGCTGTTGGGTCCAATTTTGTGGGTAATGTTTGACAGTTTGACTTCATTCGTTTACATATGTACATGGTACATATCACGTCCAAAAACAGAAGGAAAAAGATTGCTAGAAGTATAAATCGCATGTGTGGGTGCTGAGGATGATGGCATGTTTTTAATTGGTTCTTGCAGCAATTTTACAGAATTTACACTTGTCATGTACATTAAGAAAATACTTTTGCAAGAAACTTGCAATTTTATGTTTCAAACAGAGATGATGATAGAGAGGCAAAATCACAGATTGCCACTTTAAATATCAGATGTTTGAATTATTGCCTTTCTAAGTTATATATTTGCAACATTAACTAATAGCCTGTACAGACAATATGACATTAGCTAAAAGTTTTTTTTAGAGGTGGAGCATGCTATATTTGATGAAAGATTATGAAACCTTTTTCTCCTATTAAATAACATACACAAAAAACAAATTAGGGTCAGTTTTTATTTTTTATTTTCATCTTGCCTAAAACTTTTATTTTTGTTAACGAGTTATCAGTGTCAACTCATTATGTCAAACCGTCTACTGTAAATTTGATTGGTGTTGTTCATTTACTGAAATAGCATGCACAACTGTGGTCCAAGCAATTCACACTGCAGAAAGTTTACATTTACAAATGGCTTCTTATTTGTGTCCCAGGACCTGGCCGCCTATCAGAAGACACAATATTTAGATCATATTTAGAAGCTGCTGCTTGGGTTTGGAAATTGCCAGATGCAAATTCTCTGAGCTGGTGATGTGCGTGCTAATATAAACAGGCAACTCATTTCCATATACAAATTGGGGTGCGTAGTGTTAACCACATCCTGATCATCTTCTGCTTTGCAAAACATGGAAACAATTTAACGTTAAAGCAATGTGTAGCACAATCCTGCACAATTATATAATGCAAAACATCATATTGGACACTCGCAGGAAGTATGCATCTTGTCAGCATGATTAAATGAGCATGTTTGTGCATAGCTAAACAATGCTGGCGGGTTTGAGAATGGACATCTAAAATGGTTGCGTAAATTGGCTGGATATCTAAAACGTCATGCCAAAAAATGCTCTAACTTGGAGCTTTTCTAACACTTTTCTCGCCCACAGACACGAAATGTCACAGAATTATGCAATTTATGTAATGTTTAAATAAATAATAAATGTAGCTTTTTCCTGGCTGTAGCAACATTGGGTATATACCAGACCTGATCTAATTAGTGTATATTGTCATCAACATTGACGAGTACTAAATGTAGCAATGCAACTAACTACACTTTTCTTAAGCATGACAGTAGTTCTGCTGTTTTAGTAACAAGCTACTTTTTGTAACAATGTTGCAAGACAAAAGGCCATATTGCTATTTTTTGCTACATTGTATTGTGCATGCATATTCCAATGCTCTCCAAAATGCTCTGTTTTTCCTCTCATATCCATTGGAATCCATTGGGAACTGATTTGTTTCCCAACCTTTTGTTATATGTACCCCCACAGCTACACAAATCATCGTCACCAAAGCAGAAAATCATTCCTTTTAACTCATATTATTCTGAATATCACTTACAGTTATAATTAATGATACTAAAGAGCCCATTAGAACTGTTGACCTAAAGAATCAATACTGTGGGTGATAAACAGACTCACTGAGTAGATTCTGCTTCCTTTAGTGACACATCTGAGCTTATTAGTTTCACAAGTTTTACAGTTCAAGTGCCATAAAGATACTTTCTCTGAAAGCACCTTAAACAGTTTTATTTGTAATTTAAGTCCAGATGGGATGTTTAATACAAAGTCATTTGGTATGATTGAATTTGTGACCGAAGTCATGCAACAATATCATCTTATGGTAGACCAAATACCAAATTTACACACTGTTTTTTTTTCATTTTCTTAAAAAGAAATACATAGTTAAACATAGTTTCATAGTTAAACTGTCAAAAATTATAATAAATTGAGATTAGGTATTTTTTATATTCAAGATATATTTAAAGATATATTTACTCCCCTAAATAGCTTTAATGAAATCTGGCAGGGATCATTTTTTCATAAATCAAACCAAGATGTAATGTTTAACAAAGTCATTTGCATACTTTATACAGAAAAATATAATTATTGCTCACTTATCAAGTGACCCATGAGTAAAACGCCAGCCTTCATAGAAACTATATAGAAGTTAATGGGAGCATCATTTTTTACATGTAAGATTACATCCATCATTGTGAGTGTTGGTTTTATTACTTAATTATTGCAGGTTTATAATTATGTACCTGTTTGCATTTAGAAGCAGTATAGAAAATATTGAATCTGTTTGCTGCTGCATGAATTTACACTATGAGTCTGATTCACACAAACTGCCAAATGTAATAATAACTTTTACCCTCAGAATTATAAAGTTGATTAAAAAATCCTTGCTGCCAAGGATTCTTTCTTGGTAATTAAAGTTTCTAGTACAAATATGCATATGCAACAACAGACAATAATAAACACAATAATAAAAATAAAGAGTAAAATATAAAAATATAAAGAAACTATTGACTAGTGCAGAAAGCATCTTCCATCCTTGCATTCCATTATAAAAGGTAAATTAGGTCTGGTTTATTCTGCCCACACTTTCTTTGAAGATATCAGGTCCAGTCTTCAGCAGTGTGATATTTCTTTATCAGGTAATATAATCCAAAACGTGTGTCTCAGCAGGGTAGCTGGATTCCCTTGGCAGGAGCGTGCTGGCTACAGGAGCTGGATTCTCATGGAGACTGCAACCACGTGGAGAAGAAAGATGAGAAAGAAAGGTTAACATGGAGAACCTCAGGTGTAAGAGACAGGGAGAAGAAGTGGTTAAGTTAGATGATTATGGTAGAGATCAGAGTTTTCATTTGGGCTGAGGAAGACCTTACAGGAAGGAATGGACAATATGGCCACAGAATGTTGAGGTCAAAAGAGGAATCCCTTTAACAGCTTGAGTCCCAATGGATGATAAGGGTATGGGATCATAGTTTTGACACTGAAATACACTTGAACACAGACATACAGACCCAAACATCTGTTTAGCTTATCTATTATTATCATCTAGTTTAATCTTTCAGCAATAGATGGCAAACATATTCTTTATTCAAACACTCCCCCATTTGCCGTTGATCGGACAAACAGGTAGTTTCGACCCGAAATCACACCATTGGACACTGCTCAGAAAGTGCCAGAAAGTACTACAGAGGCACAATGTTTCCAGTCTTTGCAGAAATTAGTCAACAGATAGTTTGCGCAGCACTTGACTTAAATTGGGATGGGAAAAATATTTTAATATTGAAATAATTATACACATCAGCTTCCAAACAGCCATACCCGCATCTTCCATTGTTCAAACATGTAATCCCACCCCAAATTTATGCCATTTGTTGATGTTGTGTCAACAGATGACAGACAGCTCAAACAAACAAACTCTCTTCCAAATCCTATAATGAGGTGTCTACCTGTCATTAAGGCACCTTTGGCTAAATTTCAATATACAAACTGCTTACATGAAGTTATCACTACACAAACTGGGATAAGAGAGAGGATTTTGACATCCAAAAAATTACACACTTAACCGTCAAACTAATGTTCAGTGGTACAAATACAGAAAGGCAAAGAAATTCTAAAAAGACAGTGACCATACAAATTGAAGTGAATAATATGTACTACTTTTATCTACAAGAATAGGTACTATATATATTTATATAAATTTGTCATTCACTTTGCCATTAACCACCTTCACTGAATAGACCAGTTTTTCTTCTATTTTCGTAATACATGTAGCCTATAATTTTAGACTACAGATTTTACATCATGCTATAATACCCTGCTAATAATTCAGCAAAATTCAGGTTCCTATTTGGTCTTTAGCTGGTCCAAGCTGGTTTTCCAGGTGGGCTGGTCGACATTCTGCCTGACCAACATAAGCTGCTATTATCTGGTATAAACCTTTAAAGCTAATATTAAATCAAAATCGACTCTTTTCACTTCCTTAAAACATTTTACTGGTCTTATTGTGAAGGATTCTTTAGTCAACATACTTCCAATAAAATGTAATAACTTGCTCCGCCTCTGAAATTATTTCCATTGTGATGTCACCAAGCCCTCTTATTCTTCTATCCTACCCTTTCACCACCTGATAGTCCATCCAAGATGAAAATTTGTCTCAGGCCATCTAACATGTGTTACATTTTTTCTTCAGCAGAACAGTCTAATAGACAAATGTCACAAATGTTGCATGGCCTGAGACTGAGTAAAATAACAGCAAATTTTTATTTTGGATGGACTATCCCTTTAAAGCTAGGATTAATTTTGTGTTGCCTTTATCTGCTTTCTTTGAATCTTAAAGATTTATACAGCAATTTACAAATGACCAAGGACCATAGTTTCATATGAAAATCTAATTTAGTCACCTTTGGATGGCCTGAGGGTGAGTAAAATAGTAGCAAATTTAAATTTTTGTGTGAACTATCCCTTTAATTGTTTTCTCAGAATCATCCCACATTACTAAACTGGGTACTTCACAAATTATCAATCACAAATTGATAAAATAAAAAAAGTAAAGTTAATAAAGTCAATACCCAGCTGCCGTAAATGGAAAAACATGCATTATAACTAATTTTTTTACAGAGCTGTCCCAAGATGTAACTCAAACCTTCCCATCTCTATGGTTGTGATGAGATTAGACAGCCTTCCTTTTAGAACAGCCGGGGAATGACGTGCGGCCAATCCTGTTTGTAGGCCCTGTGAACTGAGAGCAAAGAATATATGGAAGTCCAACTAACTAACAACTAAATTTTGGTTTAGTTGGTTAAAGTGTGTAGCCATATTGACATGTTCTTCTGCCATAAAACCTCATCACAAACACTCAAACACTCATCAGTTCTGTAAATCTTGCACATAAATACTACAATAGGGCTGTCACTCAATTAAAACTTTTAAGAACAAAATCGTTTTGTAGTTAATATGCGAGCATATTCAGTTCCTTTTTCAGGATAACATTTTTATGGGGTATGGGATAGTTGTCATTTTGGGTGAATTTTTGGGTATTCCTTTAAGCCCATTTTGCACACACATTATACAAGTTCCATTCTTAGGATAAAAAAACAACCAGTGATTCACCACAGAGATAATACCCAGATCTGACCGCTTCTGTAAAGATGTTGTTTGTCCATCTTTAAATGGCCATCATGGTCACCAGACAGTGTCTGGCCACCAATGACCAATGAGAAAATACTCAAGAGAACTGACAGCTCCTAAAAAAGTACTAACCAGGCTGCTGACTGTCTTTTTTAGCTGCCACAGCATTAACAGAGCCCTGTAGATGGCACAAATTGCGTCACAATGCTTTACCCACTGATATATCCCAAAATATCTCCTAAATGCCATTTCATAGCTTAAAGCAACTCAAAAAATAATGCACTGTGTGCTGTTATTTAGCCTTTATTTTGTGCAAATGAGACTCAAGGACATATTTGGTCTAGAAAATACAGAACATTTTTATTTATTACTTTAATGAAGCAACCTATTTAATAAAGAAGATGTTGAATAAAGATAATATAGCTTGTATTACCGCTACAATACAAGCGATAATCTTAAGGCGTTGGTAACCATAGAGATACTGCAGCAAAATGTTCCAAAATGAAAAGTGCATGATAGATAGGCAGACAGACAGGCACATAGATAGTCCTATGAGTCTTATAAGAAAGCATAATTTTGCTGCTTACTGTTTGCAACAGCCTTTATGTTGGCAGTGTGCCTATGGATAAATATGCTGTCTAGGTTGTCAGCTCACTGGGGTGCTGAGTGGACATTTCATCAAGAATCACACAGTGGGCCTTTATTAGGAGCAAAGAAACATTTATATTTGTTTCTCTCCTGCAACAGAGTTTCAGGATTTAAAAAAATGATTTTGTTAATAAACAAACATTTAGTTTGTTTCAGTTGTAACAGGTTCAGTTATTTGCATGGAATTTTATTCACCCTGTTTATTCACCAACAGCATGAACCATTTCTGAAGCAGGAACCCTCGTCACTGGCAGTGCTGCCTGTGACAGGAAAAATATTACAAGTGTGAACTCTCTTAATAGCAGGTCTTGCAAACAGCATCTCGATGCAAGTGTCTTTGCCAATCACCAGCTGCAAATCTCAGAGCTGAGAAAGGTCAAATGCACACAACTAGTAATGAAATGAATATGAAAAAGACTATAAGCCTGTACAGATCCAAATCTATTGGTCTCCAAACCCCCCATCATCAATGTATTTATGTTAGATAAACATTTTGGAATTGTATGACGAAACAAATAGGTTTCTGAAGATACAAGTAACAATTTTCTGGGAAATATTAACTACAACAAGCAATTCTATACAAACTAACTGCATTTTTTATTAGCGTGACTAACGTAGCTCAGCTGTTTTGAAAATGGTGCAGATTTTCCAGTAACAAGTTACTTTTCACAACAAATAGCAGTGCAGCTTGACAAAAGGCAACATTGCTGTCTTTATACATTATCTATTGCATATATCTACAGCTAGTAAAATTAGTACAAGCTGGTGACTGGATGGTTGACCAGCCACCATGTTCCAAAAAACAGTTTGACCACCTTAAACTGGTAGTACCAACTGGTAGCTGGTTGCTGCTGGTCCAAGCAGGTCATTAAACTATCTAGTCCAGCTAGAAAGCGGCTTCTATGTTCCAGTTACCACAGCTATTAGCTTAAGCTGGATTTTCCAGCAGGCATCTTTTAATTTGTTTAATATGAGCTGTGAATCATGCATTCACAGGGGGCAAGAGTTAGACAAACTGTTGGTCATAATCTGCTCAGACTGATTAAAGGGTATGGGGGGTTTGGGGCGGTGAGGTGATGGGGGAGGATAGTGGCAGCTGAAACAACAGGGCCCTGGGGATGGCTGGTCCAAGGCTGCCCATAACACAACAGCTGGGATAGTTGCTGCATCTTTGTACCTGGGAGAAAGATGCAGTGTGCACATCTGTGGAAGGAAAACAGCAGACTTCATATCCAGACACAGAGCATACAAGACAGTGGGGGGCCAAGTGGTTCAATCTAAGGTGTAATTGGAGAGAAAACTAACATCCTGTGCATGTCAGTTGAAAAAGTAGTAAAAAAAAACTAAATTAAGATTTAAATTGAGCAGAGCAATGATTTCTAAGATAGAGAGGTTATATGCAGTTGATTGAGGTGTCCATAAAAAAGTTTTGTTTGATCTGCTGTAATAGTGCCGCTTACAGTCTGTTTACAAATAATGCCAAAGAAACATGTGATTAAAGACCAATGGCCCTGCATCAGACTAAATATGCGAGTCAGAATAACAGTCAGAATAAATAATTTTACAATATATATATATATATATAAATATTTATTATAAATAAATATAATTATATAATATGTATTATAAATAAATAGTTCATTAAAATACTTTAGCAATATTTATCTGTTTATTGCTATGATATTATGGTTTAAATTGCTTTTATATTAGTGGTGCTTTGTGTAAATTGCCTAGTATATTAGGATTGATGCTGCGACTTCATTAACCTCATTATTTTTGTAATAAATACTGCCATTGTTGAGTGAATTATTGAGTCTAATAATTGAAGGTTTTGCCCTTAACATAGTTGGCTACTTTGTGTTAGTAGCTTGTACTGTGGTTACATACTTTCTCAAAAGTGTAGCTTGACTGTAGTTGAACTATATTAAACTACTAGTAGCTTGTACAGTAGTTTGGTAAAATACAATTTCAAAAGAGCATTACCAACACAAAACATGGATGCACAGACAAAACATCTTCATTGCTTGTTACAAAACTCTTGTGATTTAGCATGTTTTGGTTCCACCATAGCTGGAGATGAAAAGAGTCATTGCATTGAATTTCCTTAGTCTGCAGGTCAGGTTGCAAGTCCTTAGGACCACCTACAGATTTGCTAAACCTGCCAATATATGACATTTATACTTCGAAAATTTGTTTATTTTCTCTTCTGGCGGGTCTAAAGTCCTCTTGTGTCAGGTTGCATGGGTGTGGAATGCCTTCACAGAGTACAAAACAGAAGTGAAGGAGAAACTCCAGCACCAGAGAGCTGATAAACATGTTGACATTCTTCTTTTGTGAGCAGTTACACAACCATCAAAAATTTACACTCTATTGCAGCATTTCAACAGCCCTTAGAGAAACATTTTATACCACGGAAATTGTTTGAAAGTTTCTGTATAAAAGTTTTCTTGATTCAGTTTGAATGTCATCTTTTTGTTTGTTCTCTGCAAATAAATTCATGAAATTGGGCAAAGAAACCAATACGGATATCTTATTAATTGAATGCACTCGGCACCATGCCAGTTTTGGGAAAGAACTAACTAAAACTTGCAAGTCATTTAATCTGGAGGGTTCCAAATGAAAATCATATCACAAAGGATTCCCTAGACAGATGTTGCTTCGCATTTAGGTCTTCTCTTAAAACTATTTTTGTCAATGTTGTGTTTGTTTGTACTATTTTTTCACCTCAGTTATATATTTCTTTCTTCTTTTTGTTGTATACTGTGTAAATGTATGTATCTTTGCAAATTACAGTTTTAAATGTTTCTCCAGCATGCATTCTTAAAGAACTATTTAATGTTCCATACTTATCCCTTTTCACTGTGTTTAAAGTGCTTTCACTGCCCACATTTTATATCAGTTATTGTAAAAGAAGTATGCAGTTTAGTATACAGCCATTTTGAAAACATTCAGCCTCACTAAAGACAAATATCAACACAATGAGCTTGTGCTTTCTGAATGTGTTAGCAACATGAGAACACGACAAAAACCCTAAGCCCCATAGCTTCATACTGCAATAAACATGCAGGCATTCTTATTAAGCTACAGCCGTGCGTGTATTGTACTTTGAATTTCAAATATTGTTTCTTCTTTAGTATGTGCTTTCATGGCACAAAGGGGGATCCATGTAATAGCTATCCCATTATCCATTTACAACAATTTCTGCCATGTCAGGCTCAGAGTTTGATAGCACCAGAAGCGTTTTCCTAGACAGATGTACATTAATGGGTTTTCCTAGTGCCAGTAACATTCTCTTTAGGCCCAGCTGGATTTCAAGAGGAAAATGGTTCCATTAATTAGACAAATTACATAGTTTAGCCATGTGAGGCTTTGTATTGGTGGTTCAATGCAATGATGGCATGCTGAAAAGGAGGAATAGCCTAATGAGAGGTCCTGACCTTGAGTGTACTGAAAGCAGACAGCACTAGCTCAGCAAACAATAAATCATAATAGTCTTGGTCTGTATATGTAAATATATTTATTTTATGATATTGTTCTAGTATTTATAGATATTCGTGCAAAAAACTTTTAATGAAATAAAGAAATATTTTAAGCTTTTCATCCTTAAGTCACACTGTATATACAACTTAAACAGAAAATACTAATGTTTTTGTACACTATGTATGAATAACTATGAAGTCAGAATCATGCTGGCATCTAACATACAAAGAAAAGAAAAAAGTATTTTAAAACAAGGGAAATAGTTTCTCACAGTCTTAGACCAATAAAATATGAGAAAGTCAATGGACTTTGGCAGCATCAGTCACGCTTCTGACAACTCTAAATTATGATTACAGGGTTGTCAGGATGGAGTCAAACCTTTGAGTTGATCAAAAAGGTAATTGGAGGGAAAACACTAATGACACATTAATGAGAAGGAACCAACACCTTAACCCATTTCTCAGATTGGAAGGAAACATAACACAGAGTTCTACACATGAAAGCACATCAAAGCAAAGTAGATGCTACGCTTTCTTTCATATGCCCTCTTCATACTTATAGCTTACATTTTACTTATGCTTCTTTTTCTGCATAATGCACCATTACACAATATAATCTTATTAGAAACAGGCACCCCCCAGTGTGTGTAGTATGACTGTACGAGTTCTCCAGATAGACCATGATAATAAAGCAATTTTACACAAGAAACAGTGCATTATAGTCATATATCAACATGGTTGTGATTTGGCCGTATACACAAGGCCAAACCATATATATCATTAAATCATTATATCAACACTCTTGGAATGACTCTTTTCCAATCAGATTTGAGGACTGGAACAAACTGCTGTATAAATGACAAATGTAAATGTTTGCATAAATGTTTTTCCTGCTGGCGAACACTTTTTGCAACGCAAAAGATGTATTATTTGTTTTTTTAATTTATGTAATAATAAATATTAGGAAAAACAAAAACCTTTAGTCCTAAACCTGTAACACTTTTAGCAACATAAATACAATTATAGTATTTTTGTATTACTGTTTTGAATTTATGAGCTTATAAACTTGAATTTTTATTTTCAGATGAAAAGAGATTATATGAGGAAAGCTGTTACATTATCTGCAGGCACACCTCTGTTCAGAGGTCGCAATTTAACACCTGTTGCCCAAGTGTTGGTTGCACGACTGGGAATTATTTTCACGCACGCCTCAGCAATCCTTCCAATGCTATTATCTTGAGGAGCCAAGCACACGTGAAAAGGAAGCAGTGAAAGCTCTGAGGTAAAGTGTACTGTTCCCAAAATCAATAATGGTATCTATGTAATAACATGCTTGCTAGAAAGGACTAAGATTATTAGCACAGGTCAGGCTTAGAATATACCCACAAGTCATTGCCTTCACTTGCAAGGCTCGATCTGATCCAATTTGTAATTGTTTACTCTGGAGGGAAGATTGCACTCATAGCGCCTGGTGTTACTGTGATTTCTAGATTTTTTTTAATTGGACTGACCAAACTCTGATAAATAGCTCAAAGTTAAGAGTGTAAACTGCTGAAATGTAATTAAGGGAGTGGAAATGGATTTTGAAAGTTTGTTATGAGGAATGCAATCTTTCTCGCTAGATTTATGGATTTGGTACTTAACACCAAGATAGCATCTACATTTAGAGTTTAAAGAGGGTTTTTTGACAGCAGGGACCAATGAGGTTTGCGACTAACAGCACAAGTCGCATATCGCATATGTAATGTAATTAAATGCCAGAAACCAAACAACTGTAGCAAAAATATATACAGCGCAGCTTTGTAAGAGCTTGGGTGCAGTGATTAGCGTAAATGCACATTGTAAGATCTCAATTGTATTCATTGTGCAGTGTAACATTAGCGTGTGTCTCTCACATTTACTGATTACATTTTGACCACAAAATGTGTGTTTTGTGATTTCATTTAGAAATCACAAAAATGTGACCATTAAATTATAATTTGAAAATTATTATAAATGCATTATAATGTACTAAAATTCTGTTAACCTAAGATTTTTATACATTTATACATCTAATCCAACCTTTTTATACCTAAAATGGTATGTTGCATGCTTTACATACATTGTTATTGTAAGTATCAGTGTTTATCCAAACCTAAACAGCCACACTTTAAAACAAATATTGTTGAGCTATGGTGGTCCTGTGGGGATTACAGGTTTGAGTCTGATGTGTTAAATGTCTAAATACCTTTTGCGTTCTCTTCTGAACCAAATATATTATAGTGATTTATTGCCAGATTTCAGAAATGTTCTTGATGTATTGAGGACTTTATGGCCTGTCTGGGCCCACACAGCTGCTGCTCTATACAGTTCAGGTAATTTTGTGTGCAGTCACCTTCATTTGTATTAATTCACTAACCCTGGGTGCCATTCTGTTGTGCTGCTTGTTTTTAATCATAGATGCTGACCAGAATTTGCATACTATCTTGTTCTTGTCATTATCGTGCCAGCATAGGTCATTTGAAGTCAAGCACTGTCCTCCAAGGAAGATTAAATCTCCAAAGTTTAGTACTTATTGCAAGGTACAGCTGAAGTGCTGGTTCTGTTATAAATGTTTTAAAGTGAACTATTTATCATTCTGTACATTATAAACTCAACATTAAACAAATCTTTAGCAGAGCTCCACCAGCAATGAATCTACTTAAACATATCCCCTACAGTAATTAAATGTACAGAGAGACAACTGTAAGCAAGGGTTAAACTGAGATTGTGGATATGAAGGAACCCTTTGATCTTGTGATTAGTATACTGCTACAGTCCATCTGGAGTGGTTTTTTTCTGAACTTTGGCACTTGAGCGGCCATGTCTGGGAGATAATGATGTTTTGGCAGTATTTGGTGCTGCTTTTTGCCTGTAAATTGGGTGACAATACTGAATGAATAAACACAGGAATTTCTAAATGTTGGTTTTCTGAATGGTACTAATGTATTCTAATTGAGGTTTAACTTTTGTATGTCGAAATAGCATTTTAAAGTGTTTTAAAGCCCATTTAAGAATGAAAGAGTCACAACTGAATCGTAATGCCAGTCCATGAAGCTGAACATTTTTGACTTGACAACCAATGTATGCAGACTCTCTTCTGAGCTTATACTAATGTCTGCAGAGATCCAAATCAGAGGATGATTAGTCACACTTACATTTCCATTCAAGAGCCATTTTTCATGCACAGGCTCTGCATCAAAATGAAACGAGTGCATTATACAGTCGCAAGAAAGAGCAGTTATTCCTGACGCAGCTACCGCGCCTGAAAAAGAACAAAATTAGCATTCAGCCTCTAGATAAAATGTCATTTTGGGACTCAGCCATCTTCATAATACCGTAATTAGTATTCCACACACATTATCATCCTCGTATGACGAGATAAATGCATTTATTAAGATATCTGTATTGTCCACTGGTAGCTAGTGATTCAAAGCAGTGCAGCTGATTTCAGTTTTAGGATCGTTTTTTAAAGCCGAAGACATCTGATTGCTCTGAAATTATAGGATGGCATCAGGGCCTGAGAATGTTTTGTGCTTAGTCACACCAAACGAACAGAAAGTTTTATGAAAATGATTGGTTGGTCTGAACCCCCCTCCCCACTGGTCTCTTTCTTAATGTACTTTTGGGTTCATACCGTGGTACATTGTGTTGTCAGCATGAGCACCAACACAAGTACTACCCTCAGTTGTTTGTAACTGTAACTAGGCAGCCAATCTCACTGTTTTATTCATGTTTTTATCGCCTTGAATTTACCACTAAAGCTAGACACAAAACAACATTTTTGTTTGTCTGCTGTGGTTCTGTTGCAAGAAATGCAAAGAGATAATCAGAGAAATACATTATACTGTAAAAGTAACAGGAAGCAGTGGTACGTCCATCTGTAATATGTGTGTGATCATAAGTATGTGTGTATCTCGGTGGAAGTAGGTTAAAAGCTCAGAGTAGTTTAACCCCCGTTAAATATCTTCTATAACCTTGCAGTCCTCTGGAGAATAAAAGGAAAATCTGCCCTTTCTCCAGTGGGGGAAATTGCTTGTGAAAAGCCAATGACAGAATTGTAACCTTGGCCACATGCAAGGTCCCCTTAGATCGGCCAGTCAACTGACGCAACTGATAGAATCAACAGCATTGTGTGCAGCTTTGATTGACAGGCCAGAAGGAGACATCTGTCTCGGGTGAAGTGAAGTCCCAGGATGTGACACACAGCCGTGGGTGAAAACAGCAACCATTGATACGCCACTGAAATGTATTTAACACACTGCTTACTACATTGTAATAAAGCATTTATTATCTTTTGGTAGTGAAATGCTCCACCTGGTCTCATTGGAAAAAAATTACTTCTTATATTTCAGCAATTGTTTTTTACCTCACATGTGCTCTTCCTGACACTGTCAGATAGGTTTAGGGTTGATTCATAACTGCCACTGTTCGTGCAAGAACCGATGTAATATTTTGCAAAAGTGTCACCACAGTTGTGGTTTCTTCATGAAAACAGGTTAGAATAGTGCTTGCTTTTACTAACTCTTGCAACTATAGCAAGACATCTGAATCTTATAGACTGAAATTCAATTTGAAGTCATGTTTGTGAGAAAATATCGTGCCAGTGACATTGTACTGTAGCTTAGTGGCCTGAAGAAGATCATTTCTGGTTTGTCAGATAAAAAATAAATTTAGATTTAAATACATTTTGAACCACTTAACTACAATACATAATACATTTTGCAATGCTCAGTGTTTTGAGGTTTTAGGGTGTATAATATTTTTGTAAATGTTTTAAGAATGTAAAATATCTTACAACTGACATTTGATGTGGTTGAATGATTGTGCTGTTATCACATCATCAGTTTCCCACATCATCAATAAACAAAACATACAGAAAATTACATGCCATTTTGCCATATGTGCACTGTTAAAAATGGAATGTTAAATATAATATACAATAATCAATACAATGTTATTAAACATAATCTTCATGGATCTTTTTGGAGTGTATGGAGATTTCATGGGTCCTTTGTTAAGCCTATACAACAGAAATAGTCGGTGTTTGTCAAGAGTGGGAAAGCACAGATGTCACTTATCAATGATAAAATGTGTACTCAGGTCTATTTTATTATATCTTCAATGTTGCTCTCAAAAGCTGTTTCTAAAACTGCTACTAAAGGGTGGAACAAAGGGTGAACAAATGCCAATAGACAAAAGACAAGTATAAATGCTAAACATGCTTCACTATTTTAATTATTGACCAGTTAATGTAAAACCTTGTTTTTTCAGAATGGACAATAATACTTTGATTGAAACTCACACAGTCCAAATAACATTTTACAATGCAAATACCATTGACAGTGTCTCACACAGTAGGCATTGTCCACACTGTACACAAACTTGATTTGGGTTTTCAAATATGTTAATTAGGACTAACTGTCTACATTATTAGTGATGAAAAGTTTTAGACTCCCAGTAATAGAGCATGCAAATGGGACCCAAAATGACAAGTTTAAAGCCATTTCTTTATTAAATTAAAATTAAAACATTTAGGTATGTACCCCATACCCCCTTCAAAGACAGCTTCGGTGGGCCTGTATTGGTCTAGTTCAACTGACTACTGTGGGCATAATCACACAGCATTGCCAGATATTTTATTAACCTTCAGGGGAAGCCACGCTTCCTTTCCAGTTTTAAAGCAGTTACCACTGCTATAAAGCCATGCACATATTTAATTTATAGCAGTCAGTTGTTATGTAAAATGCACAGCATGACACAAATGCCACAAGCTCCTACTAATATATTTAGATCACTTTATCAAGGGACAAGAATAAAACATCAGACATTAGCATCTGGGCAGTGTATTTGTCTAGCAGCCCACTTTGTCAACAAAAAGTGTCCCCAAGAGGATATCTTCTGTAGCGACGCCCACAGGAGGTTTGGGTCTACATGAACTGTCTCTGATTTGACGTACATTTGTGCACGGGGCGTGTTCCTCATCTTTGGCCAAATGAACTCACTTCAGAGTGTCATAACCCCTCCAGATCCGCATGCTTACCACTGACTCTTCATTGAATCGGCTTGATTGATTACCAGCCCCCGTGATTTGTGTGTTCTCTGGAGATTAATTCATAGCTGACTGTATAATTCACATTTGTGTCGATTGCTGTCTTTGTATGGCAGGGGGCTGTCCATCATTGGGGTCAGTGTGATTACACTTGTCAAAGGAGGTTAGAAGCTGTCAAACCAGCTTCTAGACCAACTGTTCTGGGTTTGGTGCACCGCTCCTGGGGCCCTGCAGAATGGCCCCACTCTCTCAGCTCAGCCGTATGTCAGATTCTGTGCTTGATTTACTATTTATGAGTCAAGTCACTGCCAGAAGTACATTTGTGGTTTGATTAAAAACACAGTTTCGAGCCACTACAGAGGATAGGCCAAAATGTAGTCCTGTTGGCTGAAATTCCTACTAGTAATTTATTGACCGTAATTAACAGACAACTGATCTCAGTATTTTGCAACTAAACAATCAGAATCAAGTATTCCAGAGAGCCGTGTAATAAATTATTTTAATTGACTAGTTTTTAGCAGCTTACTTAAGAGGACCTGTAGTATAAGAAATACTTTAAGCACAAATATGCCATCTAGTTTGTCAGTTAATCTGAACTCATAACAACTGCATGTATGTGAGTCACAAAAAAATTATAAACATTTTTGTTCATATTAGTTTTAGATGAAGTACAACTTTGCCATACTTTGCTGGCAAATATTTTAAGGAAAGCCATTGTAAAATATTTCTGCCATTAAAATCTAGTGATATGTATTTTTTTTTAAATACATGACAAAAATTGTTGTTTTTTGTGCTTTTCTTCATACACTATTTTCTTCTACCAGTAGTTTGTATAGTTTGTAATATAGAGCTCAGTTTAATCTTTATTCCAACAACAGTTACCACAGGTTCAGCTGCAAAATTTGTTTTGTACCTCAAGTCTGTGACGTACCTGACTCAACACCGGATTGTGATTGCAGACAATCCACAGATTCTTTGTCTGTGGGTGTTTTACAAACAACGATTCTGTCGCAGGTGTCTCAACACCATCAGCTAAACAATATCAGGTATGAGGCTGCAATCAAATGCAGCCAAATGTCTAAACCAATAAATGGAAATATCATTAACACAAACTTACAGAACATATGAATGTGTGAATATATAAAAATTAGCACTGTCTATCTAAACATGTTTACTTTTGAGTTGAATTAAAAATGTTTAAAAAGGTGATACATTTATTTAACACAGTTAACACCCAGTTTAATATTCATTAAAACTGTTAACACAAAGCTGCAGGTGAACTCCTGATGATTAGTAAATGATGAAAAAAATTAAATGAAAAAATAAAAAATAATATAATTAAAATGCTAATAGGACTTTAACACTTTAACACTTTGCTTTTAAGAGCAAAGTCGTGAAGTATAGTCATGAAGTATGTATGAAGTATATTCTGCACCACTAGCATCAATGTACGGAACCACAAAAATGGTTGTTTCTAACATTTACAAAACATTTACAAAACAAAGCCATTTTTTTTGCTTAAAAAACAGAGCTCAAAATATTTTTTATCACCACATTGTTATCATCTTTGAATAGCTTTTTAAAGTCATTTCTGCATATTAAACAGTGACAAGAGGAAGAATTTTAACATCCCATAAATAACACACTTTCCTTTAAGTGTAATTCAGACAAGCTGCAATATCACCTTTGAGATAAACACAACATTTGGTGGGCCAGTGTCAAAACTATTTAGAAGCAAATTCAGAATCTAGGAATAACCAGGTTAACACCAAAATATCTTGAGATTAATTATTTAATCAACTGAAAGGCCTAAAAAATACATCTAGCTGCTTTTTCATCAGGAAATATTCTCTCCCCGGTTGTACTTTTCAAAAATTGCTCTGAAATGTAAAATTAATAACATGTAATATGGTTTTATATGTATTATTAACATAACATTAACTGAAAGATTGAGGCTGCTTTTTTCTTCATTTATTGAACCTGAATTAGTGTGTCAGATTGGAACGTACTGTTCATCTCTTGAGCACATTCACGATCAGACAGACTGCAGAATAGAAAGAGTGACTCAGAGCAGACAGGTCTGGGATTGTTATTGGGAGCTCTTGAGCCAGGCAGCCACATTGACCTTGGTGTTCCCTTGATGGCCTCATGCATGATTGATAAGTAAATATGAAATTTGATTCGTCTTGAGAAGTTCTAATCTCATCATCTGTGTAGCTGAGTGGCTGTGCACGGCTTGGTCTGAACCGTTTGTTTGCTCTGATTAAATGACAGTGGATAAACTGTCTATTGAGGATTGACTTACTCTGGATGACCAGAGACCAAAGAATTCACCACTTTGATTGGTTGGTGTCACAAAAATGTCACAACAATATTTCTAGGTGTTCCTGTAGCTCAGTTCCTGTTCTGTCTTTTGTGGTCCAGGGTAAAAGAGTCAGGCAGGTTTGGAACAATATGAATTTTGGGTGAACTATCCCTTTAAACAAAGGTTTTAATGTGTTGGTGAGACTTTCATTGCCGTCTAGGAGAAGCAATTGAAATAATCTTAGGAATGTCATTTAGTTTTTGTCTGTGATAATTGTGCTGTTACAACTGTTGAATTTTATTTTCTGTAATATTAACAGGTTAAATTACAGGTTAAAATGAATTCAGCACAGTCTTTATATTTAAAGAAAGCACAGAAAGGCTGTAAAACAAAAATATTCTTTAGGACATGCATTAGATAAGCTGCTGAGACACAAATATATATAAATCAGCGCATTCACAAAAAGCTCCAGTCTAAAAGAAGTATTGCCTTACAGACAGACAGATATGCCCTTTAGACAAAGGGTTACTGACTTAACAGAATTCGGCACCAGTATTGTTGTGCTTTAAGCTTAATTTTAAAATCTCAGCAGTTATCTTGGGTGCATTTGACAACAGCACCTGACAAGTGCTTTAAAATAACTTTTGTTAGTAGACAATAGACAGCGCTGAGCTGAATTGTTAGTCAATAGTAATTTCAGCCTTCTGCATGTGCTCCTCTAGAAGATATTCCTCCATAGATTTTTCTTGATTTATTCCTGTCCTCACTTTACATTATAAGACACAGAAGATAAATGACACTTGTATCTTTAGATGTTAATATTACACTCCGATGACCTCTTAGATGAGAACCACTGCTGGATGTGTAACCTAAAACCTGGACAGTATTTTTCTATTTCAGTCCACTGCCTGCAGTATGTTCTCCTTAGACCTCACTTTTATATCACTGTTTTCACTAAAGCATCTCTATTTGTAGCATCTTAGCAGTCCTCAGTATTGTTAAACCCCTCAAGATGATGAGTTAATTTCTCTTTAAAACAGGTTAAATTTTATGTGGAAATGTAAATAAGTTTCCGTATAAGTTGGTCTCTCACTACTGTGTGTAGAATCATGACATTTTATTAGAAGATGAGACTGCATTTTATTTCTCTCCCTGTTTGCATTTACTTGCATTATTGTTGTTATTACATTTGCTCTATGGACATAAAGGGTCCTCTCTCTGGTGTGGGAGGCTTTCTCAGGTTCCTCATTTGAGTTTCTTGAGGCGGTGAGCATCCACATCTTTAAAGACTGTGCTGCTCTTAGCATTGGCTTCAGTCAAGCACATCGGTCACCCACAGCCTTTCTCAGTATAAGATGAATTTGCACCTGGGTTTCTAAAGTGGTTTTGAGGCCTAAGGGCTTTGTTCCCAAAGTTTCCTGATCACCCCGTTTAGGTCACAGGTTGTCACCCTGTGGACTTTCTAACCTCCTCCATTAAATTTGGACAAGGTTGAGAGGTTGCATAAGCTTTGCCTACTCAAGGCATTCCACATCTACTATATGTGGACCACGCCTATAATAATGTTGATGTTTGAGTGTTTGATTGTCTGTGGCAAATCTGAGCTTAGTATAAAACATTGTTGAGATTTCTGGGTCTTGCTCTCAGGAGAAATATGTGAGAACAAGCAAACATTTTCATCTGTTCTTTATGTAACCTCATTGCTGCCTAGGAGACATAACTGAGATATTAAAGAGATCTCATCTGTGATTTTTCTTTACTACAGAAAGCTATAATGTGAACCAGGCATTTTGCTGTTTAGTCAAATGTCTCGCTCCATGTTAGAGTTTTTACAGTAGACCAGTGGATTGAACATATGGGGTGTGGCCATAACATTGACGATACACCTGGGAACCAATGACGTTTGAGCACAGTTTTTATATTTGTTTCTAAGTGCACTGTGTAGAATGCTTATAAAAACAAATATGTTCTCGCATGTTCTAATTTATGCACCACATTTAAATTGCTGGATAATATTTTTTGTGAATAACAGCTTATATTGTAGTCTGTTTTTCAAACAAAGATACCATATGGCTTCAGAAGACTTGGACTTCTTTCACTGCAGTAGACAGACAGATTTATGTAAATGTGCAATTGTTCTAAAGTTACCAGAGAGGAGGGATGTTAGATTCTGCAGTCTGAAAGAAAAGATCCATTTTTTGGCATGACAGCCAACAAATCAAGCTTTTATAATAACAAAACATAACTATGAAAAGAAAATAGGTTTTGCTTACTTATAAAATAAAAATACTTTATTATGTGATTGCTTGCATTTTGATTATATAATAAAAATATACAGACGGGTTATTCAATATACTGTTCTGTAGCTACTTTCAAGACTTGCTAATACATTTTAGTTGTGTCTGTTAACATGAACATGAACTAACAAACGGTCAACTGTGAGTAACAAAGATTAATAAATGTTGTCACTGTTTGTTGATTTCTCACAGGAAATCAGCAACAGCAGGTCAAATTGTGTTACCTAAAATTAGTTTCTGCTTTTCAAATTTGCAAATGGCCCCCCAGCTGGGACTATTGTCAAATAGTCAGATATGAGTGAATTTTATTCTAATTAAATATTCAGTAGTAATTACATTAATATACTGCTAAACCTAACACATCTCACACCAAAATTGCATTCTTGCTCTGACTACTTTGCTAATGTAGTAGCTTGTTATCTGGGAATCAGAAGGGATGTGATGTCAAAGGCACAGCAGGGCTGATGTTTGGGGTAATACTAGCAGGGGGACAGTTTGGAAATTTGAAGAGTGCAGCCGCATTTTAAGAAAAACAAATTTCAACCTGCTGTTGCAGAGTTCTCGCCAAGATCATGCAGTATCAACATATGGACAACTTCTAAAATGTGAATACTTTTACAGTTTGAAAGTATTCTGTTCTCTACGTTTTATAATCTGTTCACAACCTCATAAAATATTGAATTTGTGTAATCTGTAGATTGATCGCTTAGAATTAATAATTAGGTTGACACATTTTTAGCATGTTTATTATAATGTATTTTCATATTTAGAAATTTGTTAAATTATGACTAAATTCATTAAATTATTTTTTAAATACACTTTTTAATCTGTTGACCAACAGTTTAGGTGACAATTAGGTGAAAAATTTATTAATAGTTTACTTTAAAGTGCTACATTCTTTTTTGAGTGATTACTAAACACTCATTGTGTGCTTAATAAAAAGTACATACATATTACTTTCATATTGAACATGCAGCACTGCTTGCTAATATTCATCGTATGTACTTTGTGATGACATTTTAGCTCTTGCCATACAGCGACATGTATCCTTGTACAGAGACCGACAAGCCACCAAATTAACTGCACAATTGATTCAAGGTGATGTTGGTGAAGGAGACTTGCTCAGTGACCTCTGCTTTCCCAAAACTGTCAACCCTGGTATTTTCTCTCCTCCATAAGCTGCCTGCTTCACTTCCTCTCTTTTTGTCTCCACCACCTCTCCTCTGTCCTTCTACTGAGCTTATTACAAATGAGGATGACAGTCACAAAGAAAATAGGCCCATCAGTTAGCCGTAGTAGAGGCTAGATATGATGGATGATGAAAAAGTTCCCCTCTAAACTTGGGTCTGTGACCTTGTTGCCAGTAATGTTACACATATTCTGCCCTTTTACAGATAAAGAGTCAGAATTCATCAGCTCGGAGGCCCAGATGGATAGTGCTGTATCAATCCTGCGCTGGGCCAAGGACACAACAATGTAGTAAATTCGAAAGGAAGGTGATTACCTCAAAACCACTTAGGACACCTGGAGAGATATTGTTAGAAGCAGGCTTGTGTTTGACTGTATTTCACCACATGAAGGTTCAAAGAAAAAAAAAATGTCTTTGACTGTCTTCTGGAGCTACAAGAACAGTCTATGGCCCAGTTTACATCTGGTATTAAAACCAGAGCATCCTGGAAATGAATTGTGACTTGATCACTCAAATCACATTCTGGTCACATTGTATTTGTAGCATAAATGCTATTGCATTCTGACATCAGTGAAGGACTGACTACTCATGTAGTACATGGTTTTGCAAATGAAAGTTCTATTGCTTTTTCGTAACTCAAGAAATGTAATGAAGTTCTCATGAAATCTCATTCAAATATTGAATTTGTCTCAGATATTTAATTGTTTCCTTTCAAATTACCTTGGTGAAACATATCATGCAAAACATGAAAACATGCACTATAAAACAATAGAGCAGTAAATTCATGTGGCTACCATAGATTCAGATCACTTTGAATTTGATGAGAAATAATGTTAATAATATTAATAATGAAATCTCTGACTTTATCTCTGACTCAGATTTTTTGATAGTACTGAGAATCAAGATCTCACTGTTAAGGTCTAAGTTTTGAAAAGCCCATGTAAATTATCAAGACTTCACAGAACATCTGCAGTATGCTTAATATTTAAAAGTCGTGACAATAAAAGGAAAGGGAACCGTCTCAGCAAAATGTGAATCTGTGCCACAGCGCATCACAAACACATATTTTCAGATCACCACAAGTGGTTTAGTATTATGTTCACTGTGTATAACCAATCTTTAAATAACTGGATTTTGGGTGGTTTCAGCAAAAAATCCAGACAGAGCATAATGACGTATCCTAATTTGTTTTGAAAGCCTGTCATTCTTGTTTATACGGGTTACATGAAAAACATTTTTTACGAGCATTCTTGATGCAGAAAAGATTTCCCATGTTAGAGTTCTTGATGAGACACCTCGTTTATTATTCATTATTTAAATGTACACTGTCATTTGCAGTGAGCCGTTGAACAGCAGTAATAGCCATGATCTGATCTATTATTCATAATTAGCAATTTGCATAAGCTGCAGTACAATCTCCCAAATGACTAAGTTAAAGCCATGGTCAGGTGATCCTGATGGAGGTTGTAACTCCACAGCACTCTCATAAACATTAGAGGAGCATCAGGCCAGACATGCTGGGGCTCAACGACTAGGCTGGCTTTTGATTTTTGCTTTGGCTCATTCGTTCTGTCAACCGTTGACACCTCCTGTATTTGAATTAGTGATTAAGCTCTGTAACTGCCGAGGCTGTCTGTTGCCTCATTGATGCCTGTTGTGAACAGACAAAGAAAAAGTACTACAGAAACAAGATAAATCAGTTTAGACAGACGTTTTTTATAACAGTCTGTGGCTTTTCATCTCATCAAAAACATTTTTGGAATATTTTGATTGCTCCCCAAGAAAGTTTCTACAAAAGATTTACAAACAGTTTTATTTTATTTCTGCAGATACTGTTATGCTGTTAAAAACACTACTAACTTAACTACATTCTCAGGATCAGCTGTTTTCAAAAGCTACTTCTTCAAATAATTAGCAGTGAACTGTATCAAATGCAAAAAAGTTTTTATAACACATTGTTTGCGCACACAGTTTTACAGCCGAGCCGAGGCAAAAAAATCTCTCTCTCTCTCTCTCATTTTGGCAAATTGCTTTTGTTTGGACAGTTAATTTCAATAAAGGTGCAGTGTCTAATTTCTGCGCCTCTTACAGCAACAAATGAAATTGCAATCTGTTTGTTTAAGCCACCACAGCAAAATAGGTTCGACCAATGGCTTAAGCTAGGGGTGGGACTACCTGTTATTTCAACGTTCTGCTCATGTTCAATGTTGTCACCCTAATTTAGATCATCATTAGTTCTGATCCAAAACCTAGTGTGCTCCCCTGCTGCCTACTGCCTACATAGGCAGCTGCCATCTATTGCAGTATCCTAATTGCAATGGAACCTCCAAAGTGACTGATATGGAATGCGTTACATAGGCAGTGACTCATGTGCATCAAATTAATTCTAAGTCTAGAAACTTATTTCAATACAAAGTGAAGTGAGAGGAAAAACACAGCACTCTAATATTATACAAATCCTACAAAATTGTCAGCCATCTTGGATTTGTATTTTCACTGAGTGCATTCCGGGATTGCAATCTTGTAGTGTAGATAACGTAAGTGTAATTTTGAAACTGTAGTTTAAACTACGCTGCACATAAAGTAGTCTAGTTAAAATTCAAAGTAGTTTCCCCAACAGTGTTACAGTGGACTCATAAATCGAAAGTTCAGCAAATCAATGTTTTTATTGTGTTGGTCAATTCCCTGTTTAACAAACCAGAAGAAGTACCCAAGTATTACAAAAAAAGTGAATTGAAAACCTCCTCTGTTATATTTGCTATTCAAACACAAGTTGTTCTGGAATAGCTTTGTTTAGCTTTCTGCCCTGTGGCAGACACTTGACAAACAAAAAAAATGTCACGACAAAACAGTCTGCTGACAGTGCTATTCATCTTTTATGCAACAAAGGACATCTGACTGCTCTGTCCATTATAGCAAGAACCTGACATTAAAACGTGTGTATATAGAACAAAGAGTGCAAGCTCAGTTAAAATCAATTACTTTTAACAGTTACTTGACTTGAATTTCATATTGGCTGCAACACAACGGCATTGCGTGACCTATTGCTGCTCTGTATCAGTGTACATTATTAATTGTTAATGTCTAAGAATCAGATCTGGTACAACAGATAACCTTGAGTGATAAAGGCCTGTGGGGCTTATATGTAAACATGGGAGCCTACTTTAGTGTGTCACTAAAGTAATATCAATATGGATTACCAAACATTCTTTGCCACTGTAAGATTCAAGTGAGATTCTTATATGAACAAGGAGTCCTAAAACAGATACAAACACAGAGATCTAATCTGACCATCATCAAGTCAGTTAGATGAAGAGACAGATAAAAGTGAGAAGCCTAGATCTACAAGAACTGTGGCAACATGTCCATACTTGGAAACTAAAATACTAAAAAGTTATACAAACTTTTGAGAAGTTGATGTGAGGATGTTTTCACAAATAATGCCATTGATCGATTTTATTTGTCAGTTGACATCAGTTAAATAAACCAAATTGATATTTGATGTGACCAACAATTTAAAACAATCCTGGGTACACTTGCACACAGATTTTAGAGTAGCTTGTTCAAAACCTTCTGCACTTCACCCAACATTTACTGTAAATGATTTCTGTAGTTTTAGTGTGAAGCACAAAATTTACAAAAATATTATTTTTACATAAAATAAAATATAGAAAATATTCATCTTACCAGCATACAAACCAATGATTTAAAAAACGCTTTAATAATACGCACACTGTAAAAAAACGTTGATGCCTTAAATTTTTTAGTTGACTTGTCTGCACAAGTCATTTCAGCTTACTATCTTTAATCTTGACTGGTGTTAAGTTGATGTAACTTTATGTATTTATGTAATTGGACCTTTAAATAACAGCCCACTACTGTATATATGGTCCTATATATGCTATGACAATTTTTGGTAATATTAGGGAATGAAGCAGAACAGGTATTTTTTGTGTTATACAAATGTTCAGCTATTGCATGTCATATATTCTATAGTTTAAATGGATGATGTTGATCAACAGAATGTGCGATGTTGGCAGAATTAGTTTAATTCAGTAGTTTATAGCAGATGCTGCTTCAGAATTATAATGATGCTATAAGCAAGAGATAAATTCCATAGAGATGTAAAGAGATGGATGAAAGATTTTGATTTATATGTATAGCAGCTTTTGACAAATGGGTAATCTTTTATGTAAATGAGGAAAGTGTGTTTTGAAGACACTTTTCCCCAGTGGTGTTCAAAGCAAGACAGTACAAATGATTTACTACTATGAACCTGATGAATGTAGGAACATAAATGTTTTTCTCAAGAATCTGTATTAACCGTATAAAACACATTTGGAAATAAATCTGAGCAGTATTCTGGGAGCTCTGATTACAGGTATAATGTCCTATCATAAAACTTTAAATCATATCATTATGACACAGAGGCACTTTCTGTTTGGGAGCTTCTTGGGGTTTTTGAACAAGGAAATCTCATTTATCCAAAAGGGAATTAAGTATCATCACAGTGAGCTTCTAACTAACACCCACAGCTAGACTGGAAAACTATTTAGATTTAAGCAGAAAGTTGCCATTGAGCCTTAATGAACAAACACAGCTGGGTGGCCCTTGTTTGTCTGTCAGAAAACCTCACTAAAACATTTGGATAATAGCTTAGCACCTTACCTTTATTTGCCTATTATCTAAAAAGTAAACAGTGTTAAATAACACAAACCTGGTCATAGCTTTAAGGTTTAAAACATAGAGGCTTAAATTATTTTGTTTAAAATGAGCAGAGCAGATGTAATGTAAGGTAATGTTCCATGGCACACTTACAAAGTTGTAGTGTGCTTAAATATTGTATGCTCTCTAAACTGTTCAAGAGATTTATTTAGTTTATAGTAAGATTTGGGTTCCCTGTGGTTTTATAAATACTGTGTAGTGTATCATAGAAGCAAAAGTGTATAATAATGCGCATGATTTGGTGTTTTTTTTATTTGGTGAACAGTGATTAATCACTGTTTTTCATTATGTGTGACATAGACATGCACTGGACATGTGATTACTTTGGACCTTTAATTTATATGAATTTCTCATTTTTCTTATTTCAGATTTTGTCATTCACCCTGAAAATAACACAACATTTAAACAAGCAATCTTCACACACCCACAGTGAAACAAAGTGAGAATATTTAATTATTTAAAATACATGAAAGAAAAATCTTCCTGAATGATTTCCAGGTCCAGAAGTTCAGTTCAGTAAATGACTGTGATACATTTGAAGTTACTGAATTAGACAGATAAATGCACTCTAAATGATTTGACCCTTAACCTGAATGGTAATGACATCCTCTGTTTCACGAATTGTGAATTCTTCATTCAACCTTAATGGCCGTGCCGCCATTCTCAGGCGTGAACCTCCACCCAAGCCTCAGCGTAGATTTCATCCTGCCCTCATGGCAAACAACCTTTGACATTTTAATGTCATCCACCTGGGAAACATAGTATGGGTGTGCTGAGACAAGAGGATAAGCATGTGTTTCCCATTAGGGGATTTATTTCCCACAAAGAACGTTTCAAAGACAAGCAGATTGGAACAATCTGATGAGGATAAAAATAACATTTTTAGCAATCAGGCAATCAATGCAGAGATTGGCTTATTCAGAATGCTCCCAGGCAACTGAAACAGCCTCTTGACTGTGATTATCATCTGCTTTGTTTTTGTTATTTTTCATGAATTTATGTCCATTCATAGAAAACACACTTCATTCAGCATTTTTTACAAGAAAACTGTGTAAAATAATACAACGTAGGGCTGTTAATTTAAATAATATTATAAGATATGCTGATTAATTCATTAAAGTAATTGCACATGTTAATATTTGCTGTGTAAAGCCCCTAAATTAAGATCATTAAAGACATTACAATAATCTGACTAATGAAATATGAATTACTAAAATGGGCTTTAGAAGTTTGTTTTGCCATACACCTTGCTTTATTTCCATAGTATTAAACATAAGCTATGATGTCCAGGGTGTTTCAATGACCTTGGTTTAAGGCATGCTGGGGTAGTCTCCTGCATTCCTCTGCAGCATATGCAGTATACAAAATAGATAGGTAAAAATATTCAGTCTGGGGTCACCATTCTGTTGCAATGGCATATTATTTTTGTTTACATAGTTTATAATAAGATTTCAACAGAAATCCCCAAAAGTGTATTTCTCTTAAAACTGTGTTAATAAGCAGTAGGTTCCTAATGTGACAACTTACCCCATATAGTTTAATAAAATGACAAAGTATCTAAATGTATTATTCCTGGACAATAATGGTAAAATATGTTTGTTTGTTGTTTGTTTATTTTTATTCAAGACTAAAGTTATATGTCCATACAGAAACTGACTTTTAAAAATAAACATACCCAGAATATGCCCCATTCTCCCCTACATGATCTGCCTTGAGTATTTGATTATTGCACTGTATGATGAATTTGATTGCAGATGTTAATGGTCAGTTGCTATATTATTAAGGAAAGACACTTGTGACATTTCAGCCTGTGTGACTTTTGTTACATCCTGCATAAATGTATTTTTCTGGCGAACACAAAGGAAGATATTTTGAAAAATCTTTGTGTTCAGCAGAACAAAGAAATTTATATAGGTTTAACTTGTGGGTAAGTACATGATGACAAAATTTGTTTGGTAAACTATCCTTTTAACATGGTCCTGTGCAACCAGGCTTTAGATGCAATTTATTCACATTTATATTGATAAGTGACTGAAAATCAATATGCTGAACTGTGACTCCAAAACGCATAGATAAAGCTTTTTTAAAATTCAGTCCAGCAACCTCAGGCTTTTATAAATGAGAGTTTATCTCAGAGCCATAATTCTGTCTGCATTAAAGTAGATATTAAAGTACTAAAGCTGAAATCCGTAACTTTTTTGGTTAAAAATAAACAAACATTGGATATTCAGCAAGTGCAAACAGATCAGTTTTCAAAGTGCTCTCCTTACCCTACCCAAATTCTCAATGATACATTTATAATAATGATGTATCATTTGAGCTGGCAAGTCCAATTTTCTGGAAAATGTCAGTTTAGCTTCATTTGCCATCAGCATATGTAAAGAACAGTATGTAAAGTAACCTTCAATTGTATGTTTTTGGGAGAAATCCTAACAATGGGAAGCACAGATATACATAGAGATTAAGTGTATAATTTCTGTGCCACTAGCATCATCAAAAAGAACTGAAAAACTAATGTGAAACAGGCTTCCCAACTGCTCCTGCCATGAACTTGGCAAACCTATAGGCCCGCCCCCACATTCATGCCATTGGTTGAGCCAATGCTGCTGTGTCAGTCTGGTCAAAATGCTAAAGCAAAGGTAATCTTCATTGCTATTACTCAGACAAGCTTTACAGTAAGTATCAGAGCAATAACTTCCCAATTTATAACATTTTTCAATACAAAGTGGTCAGTTATATTATGACATTGTTAATATGTGGGTTGAAATAAAGAAAGCATTTTGATTTGCCAATTTTCTTTAGAGAAACTGTTGAATTATACAGTAACCAGATAAAAACTGAAAGCGAATAGGGGAAATCATAATCAACTGTCAGTCTGATATCAGTTAAAACTGACTGTGTAAATGAGAGATCTACTAGGTCTACTAGGTCTCTGCAACATTCAACCATCCAAACTCCATCCAAAAACCAAAGCTGACAACATGGTTGATGGCAAGCGTTGCTAAGCTAGGACTAGTCAGTAACTTTTTAAGGCGGGGCTTAGCGACAGGTCAACTGTAATATGCTTTCTCACAATAAACGTATACAATGATGCGCTAAGGCTAACTTACGCCAACAAACATTTTGTTTCTAATGGTTCCTCAGCTCCCATGACTTTATGGTATAGGGAGGTGATTGCAATCTTACATTGTTTTACAGTATAACTGTACATAGCTGCTGTCAGACACAGATGAAAACGCCACATGGTCATTCTTCACAGCTGGAGTTGTTAGAAGATGCATTACATTTTTCAAAGAACTTGTATTTATTCTTTCGCTGTAGCCTAACAAGATTCTTCATATAAACACCCACTACAGTTCATATGACAACGGCTGAACGTGTGAATGTAAATACATCAGACAAACTCCCAGAAGGTTCATTACCATACCAGAGAATTCTGCAAGCCATAAGGATGTATGTCTGTGCTGCGTTTGCAGGTTCATTTAGTTCACATCAGGTTCAACTAGGAGCATGATTTTTTCATTGCCTGTGACTCAACACTTGCAAAATACATTTTCACTTGTTTCGGTCTATCATGCACAATTGCCTCTTGATCTGCTGTGTTACATAACTTCCTATAAGGCTATAGTCATGATCAGCTGTAAGAACAGCATTTTTTTTTTAATGTAGTGAACGTAAAGTGAAGGTGACATATTTGTCAGATATACCCAAAATGTGACCTCTGCATTTAACCCAGCACTAGTGTAGAGTGAACATACACTGCAAGTCATAAACACACACACCCGGAGCAGTGGGACTGTTGTGTGTGGGGAACAATTGGGGGACAGGTGCTTTGCTCAATGGCACTTCAGTTGCTACCTGCCAGTGCTGGAATCAAACCAGCAATCTTCTGATTACAAGCCAGACTCACTAACCAGTAGGCCACAACTACCCCAAAAAGTATAAAGATGAAGAAAAGCTGCATCATGTTAACTTGCTTTTGTTTCTTTATCATTCATGTCATTTCAAACCTGTATAACTTTCCTTTTCTGAGGAAAACAAAAGTATTCAGAACTAAATTTGAATTTTTTCTTCGGTGCTTCATGCCAGAAAGAAAGTCATATATGCTGGACAGACGCGGGGTGAGTAAATGATAATGGAATTGTAAAAACAAATCCTTTAAAATAATAAGTGCAAGACAACTCACACACACATTCACATATGGGCACATTTTCAAACACAAACACAGCAAAAGGTCAGATGCTCTCCTCCACCGAGGGTGAATTTAAAGGTGCTTTAGCACAATTTGTACCCTTCTCAGATGCGGACGACCAAGACCAAATAAGTGCAAGTTCAGGAAAAATGACAGCTGTCATCAGAGATAAAGTAAATGGAGTGAAAAACGATGTCTAAAAGCAGCATAGATCAAAACAGAGGCCGCAGACTATGTCTGAAGGGAAGCCCTGTCATCATTACAACATTTCCCTTTCGCCCAGCCTCTCGTATTTCAGTCTGTTGTTGCATCCATATTTTCATTTCACATCAGCCCCACTTGACTTGGAAAAGTGGCTGGAACTCAGATCCATCTTATTAAAAATGCATTATCCCTCCAAAGCATTATCTACTGAGTACTGCTGCAAATCCACTACCAACTCTGCTGAACAACGCATTCTCAACATATAGCTTGTGTTTGGTCTGAAATATGAGATTGATGGAATTGAACATAAGAATTATGGAAAAATATTGCTCATTATAATATTGTTTTTGGTATAACCCTTAGAAATAGTATAAAGTATTATGGTGATGTCCGATGGTAATACCGTGGTACATTCATATGCCTGCTCTTGGACATGGAACTGCCACATATTGTATATACATTTCAGTATTATGGTATACACAAACCATAAGGGATTACCATATTTATATACCACAGCATTATGTAGTGCTTCAAGAACACACTGTCATATCCAAAAACATGGTGCTTTTTGCTGCTTTATTGTAAATGAAATGCAAGATCATTTTCTAAAGAAAATGTTTGTGGTGCTTGTCTATTCAAACTCACCAGCATTATGCTAATGTGTTCTGGATGGTTGCCAAAACATTGCTATACAGTAGCTAAGGTGCTCTGATGCTTTAAACACGTTACTTCGCGATTACAAAGTTTTAAGGTGACTGCCAGATGTTTGCCAGATGAACAATGGAAGACTGATTGAAAAAAAAGTAATAGTAATTCTGTTCTTCAAAAAGTCACATGATCTGAGGTATCAGTCATGTCTATAGCACAAATTTAGATTTAGGGGTTTGTTTAAATCCCTAAACCCAAATACAAGCAACAGTAGTAGTGATGTTTCCTTAGCAAGCACGACAGATTATTAGTCTGTTCAGTGTCAAGATTTCAAAACATTTTTGGATGTTTACTTGTGATCACACACCATATCACATACTATATACCAACAAATGTGGAAACTCTTCCATTTGCTTGGGCATCAAAGTCAAGGGTCAGTGCCACACTGACTTTAAACTGCCAAACGAATCTAAAGCAATGTATTGGGTTATGTGGCATTACAAATAACATTTCACATACCTTCAAATATGGATTGCTATTTTAAACAGAGCAGATTTCAGAGCTTTTCTGAAGGGAAAGATTATAAGTAAATAAGGTAAATGCTGGTCTGTTTCTCACATAAAGCTCTTATAAATGGCTTTTGAAATCTTGGAATATAGCACGACTCCTATGGACTACTTTTATGGCACTTTGAATTTTTCTGTCCTTTTCATGCTTTCAGAGACATCACTGATGTGTTTGGAATTATGTGTATGAAAAAGGGCTGCTTGTAGATTCCTAAAAAATTCTTTCAGTGTTCCATAGAAGGATACGGTGTTCCATAGGACAGCATACGGGTTTGGAACAACATCTTCTTAAAGCTGTTATGTAAACACCACCTTGTTTTGGCAAGGTGTTTACAAATTGTATGGGTGGTTTAGTACTCTTCCAACAACAGTATCTATAAATGCAACCATGCACATATGCTTCTGAAATAGGTGTGATAGGATCTAATCAAGAATATTCATTCTCTGTTGTTTGTCTTTTCACGCCCAATTTCTTATATGCAGTGGTTTCACGTTTTTCTTCTGTCTGAGTGCAAGATCGCTGCTTCCTCATATAAATCTACCCATTTTAAAAGATTTGTGCTGATAAAGCTTTTTGGGCAGGCTGGTATTTAATTAGCCTATGGTTTACAGTCAGTGTAACTCATTACAATTTCAGCTGTGGTGGAAAAAATGTAAGATAGTGCTAACAAAACAACTCGAAAGGTCCTAAAGGTTTGGATTTTGTTATTAAAATCAGTTGCAAAAAGGAAAGTGCATCCATGCAGACCATCAGTATTTGTTGCAATAATAATAATTTTGGCCTTCCCACTTCCAACGTATGACTTTTATTCCTTTGTTTTAAATATAATCATACATTTAGTATACATTTCCAACATTACTAGGCTTACTAGACATAGAAATGATACAGGAGTATAGTGTAGTGAAAGATGATAAAATAGATAAATAATAGACAAAATAAGCCATTTTACATGCTGAAGCACAAAATAATCACAGTTGTAACTACTGACTGTGTGTATATTTAATTTGGCTCTTATTATTTTTTAATATGAACATAGGAATGCAGTACATGACTTTGGGGCAGTGTTATTGTAGAATGAGTTCGCTTTATCCAATAATGGAGATGGAAGTGGTCATAAAATACAGTCCTGCATTTCCTTTTACCAGAAAAACGTGAGTTTTTTTTACTTAGACTCATAACTTTTGACACACCTCATTTTCGTCTCGTGTTATCTCAGATAAGTCCTCAGGAGTCTGAGCGTAGATTTTAAAGCATTCACAGATGTGGGTATTAAATAATTTATGCCTCAGCTGAGAGTGCAAGTAGTGGGTCACAGATGACATCTGAATCGTGATGTGAAAACCAACAGCTCTGTTTTAACTTCTTTTGACCAAGTATTTATTCACTGCTGCCTGTCTTCTAAAGACCCTCCGATCATTCTGTTCTCTCACAGCAGGTGCCTCCAAATATCACCATTGTACCTGATCACAGAGCTGGTCTTTTATAATTAATATGCAGGTAGGTACAACATGTCAAGGTAACTGTTTGGGTCTTTAGGGTTGGTTAAAGATTCATTTGGGAAAGAATACTTATGATGCTTCGGATGTTACATATATTTCATACTTAAAGAGACAGTCAGTTCACAGAAGTCATACGTTGTTGAGTCAAGAGCAAGTGTATAAATGTAAATGTTTGTCACAGTAATGAAAACTATAAAGAATGGGCTGCATACATTTAGATACAAAGTCATACCCCGTCATGTTTTCAAACATAACACCGGCGACTACACAGCCATTTAGAGCTCACTTGCAGTTAATGATATCAAGAGATTGAATGCTGTTGCTTGTGTGAACGGCACAATTGTGTATTTACCAGTTATTGAAGTAATTTTATGGTAATTCACCAGGATTATTATGTGAAAGGGATTATTGACTTTCTGTTTTCAGTTGCCCTTAGATGAAAATATAGAAAAACATATACTATCGCCTTAGGTCCACACAATGTATGTGTATCGAGGCGGGCCATACATTCACCATAAAAAATAATCCATGTAGCTCCAGTGGGTTAATAAGCATCTTTTAAAATAAGGGGTCAGTTTATATATGTGTATGTATGTTTGTGTTTATTATCTCACAGAAGCCACAGAAACCATTTTGAATGTTGATCTGTTATGTACTTCACCATAACAGATTTTCTTTCATTTTTAACCAGAAAAGTTACAGATTGCAGCTTTAAATGTTTAAACGTTGATTTTTTTTTGTATAATTTAATTGTAATGCCTTTTCAACGTACAAGCAGATGTTTCAGGCATTAAAATATATATATATATATACAAAATAGAACCAAAATCCATATTTATAAGCATTAAATAAAACCTGCATGCAAAAATCGCTGGACTGGATTTAGAATAAATATGCCAGTGACAGAATTAATTTCTGTGTGTGATGCGAAAAGTGTAATATTTGTGTTATAGTAATACAACATGTTATTTTGCATAACAAAACTATAATAAAAGCAGTTTTACTCAAAATACCCTAAAGAAAAGATCAATGACGGCCAATTATAACCCACAGTGTATAACAACAAGGTATATGCATATATTTAGGCAATATTGTATTATATAATTGGTGTATATTGTTTTTTGCTGTCTTTTAATGCCTCAAACATCTGCTTGAACGTTGAAAAGGCATTACAATTAAATTATACAAAAAATCAATGTTTAAACATTTAAAGCTGCAATCTGTAACTTTTCTGGTTAAAAATGAAAGATAATCTGTTATGGAGCAAGTTCATAACAGATCAACATTTAAAATGGTTTCCTTACCCCAATTCACAATGGTAAGCTTATTTATAATTTGACTTCAATATACATAAAGTATGTTACATACCCTACAATTTTATGTTTCAAGCAGAGATGTAATAGAGAGGCAAACGCTTGTTTTTACTGTAAACAGACAGCAGCATAAAAGTGATTGGGCGTTTGGAATAAAAGGAATGGAAGTTTATTACAGGTGTATCTTGAAAAATGAACAGCAGGCTGAATTACATCAATCCCAAAAAAATACAGCAACAGGTGGAATCTGTGTCTCAGAGTTGCGGGGGCTGAATCTAATGATGCTCCACAGATCATTTTCTGTTGACTGCACCTGCCAGAATTTGCAGCTGATGATGCTTATTATGCTTTATTTACATTTATTTACTTTATGTGGCTCACCTAGAAAAGTTCTAGCTGTACTTATGGCTAGCCTATCCCCATAAAACAATTCTAAGTGTCTGAAAGTTAACACAAGAAGGGTGTGGCCCAATGTCTTCAATTTACTATTTGCACTGTTTTTGGGGGGAAGAAGGAGATTTTAGAAAAACCTAGGCCACATACAGTACTGTCTTTGAAAAGACTTCAAGGGTCTAGCCTAGATCTGCAAACTGCATGGAGTATGTATGTGTCTATGTGTCACCTACCTGCCTAAACTGAGTGAACCGGTGCACTAGAAGACTCCCTATTGACTGTGTGACAGTCTGGCTGTTATATGATGAATGGACTGTTTCTGTGTCATTTAATTACTTGCATTTTCAACTTGCTGGAGCACACAATATTACCAACAAGAACAATGAAGGAATAGAGATTTCTTGAACAAGGAGATTGATAGGGATTGAATAATGATGAATTATTTCTTGTTACTACAAAGTGCACAAAGATCAAAATTGGATTATTCAATCAATCATTTGTAACAGGGCAACTTAATTAGTGCTAAATGGAATGTAATTTCACACAATGGATAAGATAGGTCCTTCACTTGCAGCCAGTAATTAATGTCCTTGTCCCCGGGTATGTCAGACATCAAGATTGATGCCTGCCTCCAATTTCAGATTGGTGTTCCTCAGGGACCTACTCTAGGTCCCATCAAATTGCAAGCAATCACATTTGTCAACAAAAGGTGATAACCCTTTTTGCAAGGTTTGAACATGGTCGAACATAAGAGCACAAAGAGAATAAGAGAAAAGAGCACATATGAAGTCATTATTGACACATGTGAAGTGTGTTGTTTGTATGCAGCACATAAAGCTATGACCCCTCCTGTCCTGGGACAGCGAAAGTATGATTCAGTAGTATGCCGTATTCAGCACACGCTCTTATCAGAATGTAATGATATAGGATCCAGAAATGTGTTATAGTGCCCTGTGGTGTAAGAACTTACCAAATCACACTAAGGTTAAGATTTATGACCCATCTGTTTATCTACAAAGAACCATACACCACACCTGGGAAAACATAAATTTTCATAGCAACCTTTCCTGGTCTGCTGTATAAGATGCACATAGCCATCTGAATTAATAAGCATATGCACGCTGCAGTCTACTAAACCTGTAAATGCGATGTGCCTCAGTCATTTGTATGTTGTGCTACCTTGCATACAGTGTTGCAGCTTTGGGCGTAGGGGGTTTCTTTCAGGATTCTGTATGACTCATTTTTCAACCCATCAACAAATCAGCAAGGCTGCCATTTTGAAAGATGCACAGAGTCATTAGCTGCCACTGCTCTAATGTAACCTCTGATTGCATTAAGATAACCAGAGACTGCATTGAATTTCACAGAGAGAGAGGGGTTATGGGTAAAACTTTGATCCTGGGCAGAGAGTATGTAGGTCGACACTTAGAGATTTAGACCCCATTGTCCATCCATTTTCATGAATGTCCTAAATGGGCTCTAAAAAAAGTAACATGAGAGGTGTGGTTATATCCCAACACTCCATGGCCCATAGATTTTATCTTTCCACCATTACCAGACAAATCAATCAAACCCTTCAACTAAAAATAAGTTAACACGATATCACAGGATCACATGTGCATATTATCCTTGAGAGTGATAACGACAGTGATAATGAAAGTTAATTTACATGTGATAGAAGGATTAAAAATAAAGCTCTAATTAGGATGGTGGAGGCAGAGTGTGCATTATGGAGATTTGGGGGTCCTCAAGGGAATATATATATATATATATATATATATATATATATATATATATATATATATATATATATATATATATATATACACACAAAATAGTTTTATGTAATACATTACATAAAAGTTAATCAGAGCAAACCAGAATCCAGAATTAACAATTGCCAAATGTGATTATAAATGGCTTTGGTGAGCATATTAAACAGCACACACTATGCGACTGTCAGCCTGAAGATAAACATGTTTTGGTTGTGATCAAAGGTGGGTAACAAAACATATGTGGACACAAGAGGGCGGGGTAACACTGAAAGAACTACAACTGTAAATGGAACATAATACAAGAGATATAGCCACAAATACAAAAACTTGTATTTATACTTATATTTATACTATAAGTGCTTATTTTTGACATTTAATATTTCAGTGACTGGGTGCCAAAAGGCAATTTGGGTTGCATAACCTCAAAAAATTACACCCTGGAAGATAAATAAATTACTTAAAAATACAACCCTCATGACAGTCACTTATAATTTACACACTGGTGGGTGAATCCCTCAGGAACTGTCAAAGAATTTAACGTACATATCCTCACCTTGTGATTGACAGTGTTAAATTAACACTTCACATGTTTAATTAAAATTCTATTGGTGTGATGTCAACAGGAAATGAAAGGGCAGCTTCTAAAATTGTCCATCAACAACTGCTAAATCATACCCCAGTCTCTAGACCGGCCATTGATCAGACATTAAAATATCAAGCAAAGTGTTAAACTAGAACTGATTGCCTTGTGAGACTCCAGTCCCCCTATGCTGAAGCCACTAACTGTACCAGCACTAATCACCAGAGTTAGAAGTTTGCCTCCATGTGTTATCATGGATAAAGATATTGATCCCCACTCCATGCTGTCAGTGTGTCACTTCTAATCAGTCCTCCAAGGCCAAAGTCTCTCCATGTGTCAGTCTAAATTCAGAGCTGGCCACCTCATTCCACGTCCTCTAGACCTACAGATAGATAGTTACCTGCTACCAGGTTCTTAAGACAAAAAAGCAAAGCATAAAAATCACTTTTGTACCCTTTATAATATGACTCTAAAATATTTTATGTAGGGTAAATTAAACAAGGCTATGCCTTGTTTACCCTTTTTTCTAAGTAGAGGAAATGATTTGTGAGCTGGCCACCTCATTCCACGTCCTCTAGACCTACAGATAGATAGTTACCTGCTACCAGGTTCTTAAGACAAAAAAGCAAAGCATAAAAATCACTTTTGTACCCTTTATAATATGACTCTAAAATATTTTATGTAGGGTAAATTAAACAAGGCTATGCCTTGTTTACCCTTTTTTCTGAGTAGAGGAAATGATTTGTGAAAGAGAGCTAGATTGCAGCCATTTTCTCATGAGATTTTTATAAGGGCACAGAGCTTTATATGTCAACATTTTAATGAAATCATACGGAAAGAGTTCTTGGGTTTGGCAACTCATTTCTTTTGGTGCTTTGTTCCAATAATGAAAAATGAAAGTCAACTTCAAATCTGATTGACAAGAAACTTTAATAACAATTTCACACCCACAATTTTACACTCCGTATGTATCTGCCAACTACGGTGATTATTTTAATTCTAAATTATCAGTTCCAGTTAAGCAGATTTATTTCCTGGGTAAAAAGGTCATTTAGCTGTGGAGTTGCTACATGCCCAACAAGCTGGTCATAATGAAAGCTAATAAATTAAGAGCTTCTCTTAGACTGGGCTCATACACTGAATGCAAATGTTCGCATTAATCATTTTGGTGTGAATAGAGACTAATAAAGGAGTGACAAGGAAATAAGATGTTAGATAGTCCCTTTATACTTACCATACACTGTGTGTAATCCGTGGATAATGTAAGTACAAGAGGGTTATGTTCCATTTAGGATTAAATTGCAAATGCCCTTTAAATTACAGTTTCTGTACTTGATTTTGTGTTTTTGCTGTGCCAGTTTGAGGTCATTCTAGTTTAACATCATGTGAGTGTGGGCAATTCAACTGAAATTGAAAGCCATTGCTTCAATTCTGAATTTTGCCAAAATCCTAGCATACAGCAGAAATATTGAACAAGGAGATGACCAACAGATGACACCAAAGATGACAGCTATAATTTTCATAACAATCACTATCCTGACTCTTGTCTGAGCAGTTATGATTAACTACCATTAAGCCTACAGGGCCATAAGAGGAGTTATCTGAACAGATCACACAGGCCATTATGATTTCTCCCTCGGCTGAAATTATGGGCAGTGAGGGCGCAAATAAACAACAGGCTGTCAGTCAGTCTGTCTAATTTCTGGCGACAAGTGTAACATGCTGCAGACACCATGGGGAGAAGATGAATATGATCTGAACGGGGATTAGAAAATATGAGATGAGAGGGTTCGTCTAACAGATCACAGCAAAACAGATCTGAAAGTGTGTACTAATATACCCTTCAAAACATGCAGAGGTCTGTTCTCCAAGATGCACTGTTTCCTAATTAGAATGGACCGTTGATGTTGGTCTTAAAGAGACAGTGAGATGGTTTGATTAGTGTTTACCTCCATATTAAACACAAACACAAAATTACAGAACCTGGTATCACAAGAGTACGACTGTTGATCATCAAAAGAAACATATGTACAATCTAACCTACATTTTATATAAAGAAAACAGCCAATGGTGTTGGTGGTTGCCTACCATGTCTCTGCTACTGTATGTGGTTGCTATAGTGTTTTGAACCATTTCAAGTGTTACTAAGCAATTGCTAAAGTGTTCTAGTGGTTTCTAGGTGGTTGCTATAGTGTATTCTGGAAAGTTGTCAGTCTGATTGAACATCTAACAGCACACCCCATCTTCTATTTTTTATTCAAAGTAGTCCTGCCATTGAGACAAAATTTTATTCTGCTCAAATAAACAGAAAATAGTTAAGAATATGTTGAAACGGCCAAAGAGCCATGACATTTACTCTCTTCAGGTAAACATACACACTAATGCTTCACTCATAGTTGTCTCTGCACATTAAACTGGGAAGTATTTTAACATTGAAATAATTACAGCAGCTTTAAACAGCCGTGTGGCATCTCTGCATGCCCTCCCTTTCTGTGGAGTCTGCTTGGCTGTGGGAACCGTCGTGCTGCAATGGGAACATAGTTCAATAAAGATAATGAAACTGAGCCTTTTTAATTTGCAGTTATCTCATAGGGGACTGACACATAAATCACGTGACGCAAGCATGAAGGGAAATTCAATGCATTATAAAGATAAACAGCAGTGCATGGGGGTTTCATTACCGTGTGGTGTGAAGCAGATGCTTCTCTAATTTAACATACAAATATCTTAAAAATTACAAACATGAATTTGGACATTTAAATAGTCATTTTTATATATACTGTTGGTAAAATATATTAAGTATTATTCAACCCAAAAACATACACTGCAACTTTGAAATACAACAAATTAACATAAACACTGTTTCTCATCAGCACTCATTTCAAAAGCACTCATCACTTTTCTTTTGACAGATAATGGGCTTCAGTTGTCACAACCACAAATCATGGTTTGCTATTGGCTTGGCAGTCACTAGTGTGAGTGACTTTATGGGAAGAGAAACTCTTTCTAGAGTAGTAGTTGTTAACCAGGGTCTCTACAGTCCAGAGAAAACCTCTCAGTAAAGGGGGCTGCAAGATACAAGAACTACAGTTATTAAAAAAATTACTTTTGTAAATAAAAATTATTCTAATATAAATAATAAACTGAAACTGCTAACAATTGAGATGTAGGCCAACTTTATATTTCTTGTTTTGGTGAAATTTGATCACTGACAATTTTCAGTTGTAGATTTTTGTTTTACTGCAGGGGACAGTGGGCGGAGTTTATTCCACACCTACGCATTCTCACAGAATTCACTGTCCCTGCTTCTAATGTATTTCTTTTTGCAGAGCCCTGCTTTATTTAGACCTGCTTCATTATTGCTTAAATAAACTCCCATTAGTGCTGTCCAACATTTATTCATGTTTTCCACTGAACATAATCCAAATAAATTGTCAGGTATACTCAAAGCTGTTTATTTTTCCATTAAACATAAAAAGATCAGTGGCATATATTTATATTAAAGCACTTTTCTCTTGAAGAATCACTTAATACATTTTAAATATGGATGTCTGAATAGTTTGTTTTTAATGACGTTTATTTAACAAAGTTCGGGAGGAGCACGGTAATGTAATCCAACCAATCATCGCGCCTCCGCCACCCCGTCGCCTCACTCTTGGCTGGTATCTACCTCGGTCAAGGATGGATGGAGTACTCTGGGTTCAGGCCAAATTCCGAGCTCGAAGCCCTCCCACCTGGACAGGATGCCAAATATGCATCTATGATAATTTGTGATTACATGTTAGTGTGGACTTGTGAATTACATACCTAAATATTTCATCGTCTGGTAAAACAGGAGGTCTTGGGATCAAAAAGGTTAGCTGTTGTAGAAAGCATCTGATTGGACGAAAATCATTGAGTCATCAATGCTTTTGCTTCCTTTTCCCGGAGGTGAAAGACGTTTTGAGAATACAATATATGCTAATAAGTACACAAACATACGGATGGCCACAGCGCTATCACACATGGACTATCACACAAAGTAGCAAAACTTGAATTTTTATTTTTTGGATAAATAAATAGTCTCAATACTCTATAGCAGGTTTCTACGAGATTACTGATCTAATACATTTGCCCCTGATTCTCAATCTCATTTCACATCTCCTCCGAGCTGTTTTCCACAGTGCTCCACACTGCTCCATAAATATCCTTATCACATCTGATTGGGTAAGGTTTGTGTGATTTAATGATGAGAGAATAAAACAGAAGCGTGGTGCATATACAACTAACACACACATGCAATTGTTATGCTGACATTACCAAGCATCTCAGCTCATTTTGTGTCATTGCTTGCAGCTGAGAGATGCAATAACAGTTTGCCACTGAGGATAATTATACTTTAATGTGCAAAAGAAAAGCAAACTTAAAAATATATTGAGGGGTTAAGATGTGCAATGCAAGCTGGTGAGATAAATAAAATTGAATTATAGAGGACAACGTGTGACTACATGCACAACAACATGCTTGTGTTTTTTCAGTTTTGTTAAATAAAATCAAATACATATACTGCAGCTTCTGTCTTCAGATTAAGCAACAGGAAATACAATAGTCTTTATATAATTTATAGAGAGAATAACATTAACTGTTCATCTGACTGCTATATATACAGTACCAGTCAAAAGTTTAGAAACACTTGACTTAAATGTTTCTCACGATCTTAAAAATCTTTTAATATATAGCCATTTGCTTTAACACAAAATATTTACGATTGTTTGTATTAAAGTTTTCAAAAACCAGTTGCACAAAGTTATACATTCGTTTCAATTGTGTACTTACAGTACATTGTCATAAATGTTCCCAAGTATTTGTAAATGCAGAAATTTGCAGTTTTAAATGCCATTTCTTTAGTGCACCATCCCATGTCACTTGTTGCCTGTTAATGACTTAATATCAGCATTATCCCAGGTTTCCACTTGTACTTGTACTGCAATTAACACTGTTCATCAAGTCTGGTGAACAAGTCTATGGCAGTATAATTAAATATAGTATGTGTTACACAAACAATAGTGAGCCTTTTTTGCAAATACCATGGGTATGTTAAAATGTACTTTTAGTACAATTGTTTTGAACATGTAAAACTGTAGCTTTAACCCACCAATTCATTTGACAAGTCACAAGTCAAAGCTAAATTATTATCAGTAATAATTTAGCGTTAAACTAATTGAAGCTAATTCAATTAGAATGACATAAATGTGATCACACATACAGGTAATAAAAATTACATTCATTACCTCATTCGTGAACATGATTCAAGAATTCCCTGTGATTGATTTCTGTCGTCCCTGGATGGTGAAGACGACATCTCCCATTATTACATGATCCTTCCCAGAATTATCAAGCTTTGACTATGATATTCTTTTGAAAATGCTACGTTTGAAACCATTTTTACAGACAAAAATAAATTTTTTATGGATGATTTGAACCAAATAATAGAGAAACGGGCGATCACAACCCAGAATAGATATGAACTCCTTCAATACTGTTTAAAAAGCATCTCAGTGTGGCGCTTCCAGAAACTGGGCAATAAAATGTCAAAAAAAGTTTTGTAAATGCTAGGTATATGGTGACAACATTGAAGATGATAAAATTGTCAGGAACAAGACTGGGACCTAATTGCAGGTGAACAAACACCCACAGGTTTATTTAGCAAGAGAATTTAAGAAAATTATATCAATTTCAATAAAACATGCAGGACAATGCCAGCAGCAAAACAGGAAATCAGACAGCATGACTATGGAGGTAAAAAAACACCTGGAGGCTGAAGGCAGCCTCAGGACTAAACACTGGGCCTTAGAGCAGGAGTAGAGAAGGCCAGGACAACAAACCCCAGAGTAAGTGTTTATTGTAAGAGTGGTTCTAAACTTTTGTCTAGTACTATATATCATTTAAAATGCTTTTTCATCACAGCTGTTTTTTGCTTCACATTTTTCCCACTTTGTATTGTCATAGCCCAATAATGAATTCTAATGGAGGTTATCAATTCTTGAAGAACGTAGTTTCACAAAAGCAATAAACAGTGTTGTGTGTGTGTGTGTGTGTGTGTGTCTTGTGATTTGGAGTCTGCTGTGCACTAGTATTCTGTTATTCAAATGAAATTGAGCTATATTCCAGATACATGGTCTACCTCTGATCTAAAGAGGCGCTTCTTTGTCTGACAGGAAGATGTGTTTGTTATTTCACAGAATTTTAAGGACAAAATTATCTTCTCGGGTTAACACATATAAAAATAGCAGGAATTTCAATATTAGCTTCCCGTAACTGTATCTTTCTCTTTATAACATTATTGTTATTGCTCCTAATTGGAGAAGATACAACACAGCTAGCTACAAGTAGTAATAATCCTCATACACACAGAATAAAGAATAAACATCAAGTTTCCTTTTGCATCCATCAATAAGTTTATTTTAGCTCCTTTGGACTGTGCCCAACAATCCTATCACTGTATGAATCAAATTTTATTTGCTGGGTTGGTTTGAGTTAATGTTGGCCTGCTTTTCTGCTGTGATGGAGGGTTTATTCATTATCTGGTCCTGTGAATATTAATTGTGTTTATACAGGGAGCAGGTCAAAGTTTTACTTTTAAACGGGTAGATCATAATCAAAGCGGCCTGTGGTTTGAAGTCATAGACTGAGGATACATTGCCAGGTCAAGTATAAGAGTGATCAAAGTGAAACAGAATGAGAGAGAGAAACAGCGAATCTGCTGTGACCTTCTCGATGTTCATTGTGAAATTGACTTTGTCTAATCAAGCTGTACTGTTCTTCATTGTCATGATGTGAAATCCAGCCACAATATGTACAATATACCCTTAAAGGTTCAGTATTTCTACAGTATATACCTACAGATAACATATACAGGATAGACAGACAGACAGACAGACAGACAGACAGACAGACAGACAGTTATTTGTCATCATTTTTCACCTTTAAAACACCTCTGATCCACCTTTGTTTTGGCGCTGGCTAATCACAATTTAGAAGCACCTGGGGCGGTCAAGAAAATTACATGCATCAGTTTTAAGTCAAGCCATTATTTAAGTTGTGTTTCTTTAATTAAGTACAGTGATTTAAAGGGTGGAGGAGACACTTTAGGTTAAGATGAGCACAAAGTAATATAGAGAGGCTGTACCGAATCATGCAGCCTCCCTCATCTTCCTACGCAGTATTTTCTCATTATGCCATCATTCAGTGAAGATTTTGCACAAAGAGCTCCAAAGTTTTTCATGGCAGAGCTCCACGCTGAAGAAGCGAAGAGTTATACAAAGAGATAATCTCCACTGTACTGACTTATTTACAGGAGATTAGATGGTATCGCTGCACAGTATTCTTTTCATGATTTGTGTACGGAGCCACAAGAGAAAGGGAATGATTATCTTTGTCTTGCAGCAGAAACATTGCTGGTCATATAATTAGAGTAATCACTCCGATGCTATCAGGCTAACTGAACCCCACTCCACCCACCTATCCACTCACTGCTATTGTGAGAGCAAAGAATTCTGATCGCCATGGCAACAAACTGTAATACAACAACCACAACAACAACCACAATGTCACATGCTGTGTATGTCTCATGAATGTATCATAAATCCAAAGGGTGCAAAAACCAAAGTGATAATGAAGGTATGCTTAAGTAGAATTTTACCTTTTCATATTTATAGAATTAAATTTAAATGTTTCTGATAACTCAAAAATGTAATGGAAAAATCCTTGATTGATTTTGTGATAGCGTTGCAGTACAGTATAAAGAATATAGTTAAAATAAAGCAGACAGCAGGTTTTAAGGCAGCTCAGATATCCTGATGTGTAAATGACTGGGAATTCTATATAGTACTCTAAATAGGGCCGTTTTTAGGTCAGCATCTAGATATACTTGAAATTATTTTTTTTTATTATTTTAAATAGTTACATTTATTTAAATTTAAAAATTTATTTTAAACATGATACACATCGTAAAGAGAAATTTGCAGTATCTGTAATAAGATCTGTTTATATAGCTAACAGAAGTTGCCCATAGGCCTGGTGAACTGTTTATATTTGTATTTAGCAGATTTAGCATTCCTAAACCAGTAACTTGTGACCAATAACAATGGCCAGCACTTGAAACAACGTCTAACAGTTTTTAACAGTCTAACACAATAAAAATACAAGTCTCTGTTAGATAGTCATCTAACACAATAAAAACAGTGTGATTTTTATGCATTCATACAACAGAGGTGTGACTGCAAGTTTTTCTTAATTCATTTCTGGTGGGAAGACAATCAGTTATGCATTGGTTGCTGTCATAAGTGACTAGAATTCAGTGTTCTTACAAATGATTTACAAGTTCATGTGATTAATTTGTAGTTTTAATTCTTAAGAATATGTAATTACTTATGTAATATATGTAAAATACTTTGTCTTTTAGTTAATATTTTTACAAGATAACATTTCCATGGAAGGTGTCTTTACTTATATGCGACTATTGTGTCTTTTATATAACATTAACCAAAACATACACTGATTTTGAATATGACCTGTTGACAACTTCACCTGACACCTTTAAAGCTTCAAAATGTTCTTTAAAAAGAGCAAAGATATGCTTTTTTCCATATTTCCAGAGTTGGCGTCCACTCTCCAGTAATTACCAGCAGCAAACTCACCCCACTGCCTGAAGAGATGGATCGGCTCTGGAGGTTCAAAATCATTGATCTGCTCCTTAATAGTTTTGACCTTTAGGAAGGTGTAAAGTTGTTCTACATTGTCTTAAACATGGCAGGACTGTATGGCCAGGGCTGTGAAACAGACCTTCTCTTTCTCTGAAATCAGAAATGAATCTGTTTGAACTGTACGAACATGATCTACAAGCCACCCAAGAGTTTGAGACAGCTGGTGTGTAATGGTAATGGTTGCTGGAGGTACGAATGGGCCAAATGAAGAAAATAGCTTATACTGTTGTGTCTCTGTTTAATCCAATAATATTCCATCCATAAGTGATGTATTCTTTAGATTTATACATCAATATGTCCTCAGAAGGGTGACAGGGTGGACAATGTTAAAGTTCGCTTAGACATTACCACACATCTGCTTTAATGCTGATATTCATACGAATGTCCAGCATTCAATAATCTATTGACTATTAAAATTATATATTAAATTATAATTATTTTATAATTTATAAAATTAACTTTTATAAATTATAAAATAAAATTTTATTTTATTTTATAATAAAATTATAAAATTTTATTATTATAATTAATAAAATTAACTATAATTTTAATAGTAACAGGGTTGAAAAATCTACGCTGTATACAGTATCTATTCATACTGTAGGGTCCAAACACCAGATCAAATCTAGGATATTTTTATATATAAACTTAAAATAATGTAAGAATAAATGTAAAATAAACTATGTTCATATAAAATAGTTTTTGAACATAAAATAAGTCTTTAGAAATAGAAATATTTAAGATTCTAGACTATTTCTGAAACTATTATTGTCTGTCTAGTAAGCTGCCATCAGGTATTCATTATTGTAATGTACAATGGACACCAAATGTGCCCTTTCTGGAAGATGTCAAAAAGATTCTTTGAAAATTAAGGCAAAAAAAGTAGAATAACACCTTTACATAAAAGCGTGTGCAATTTATTCACTTTACGTGTAGTAATCTAGTCAAATAAGTAACTGAGTTATGTAGACGTAAAAACCAAGACAGAGAGTGAAAGCGAGAAGACTGGCGCTCAAGGGCAGACCCTGTTGTGATTGAGGTATTTACGAGCCCACACAGTGATGCCTCTGCAGAAGAGCGGAGTGACAGTGACGGACGACTGAGCAAATCACTCCAAGCGGACTCCGCAGCGGCGCTCTGAATCGAGACGCCTTCCTTTATTGTATGGAGGTTAAAAGGCTGAGCTCTCACTAAAGCCCATCAATCTTCACACTGGACTTGTTTTGATATATCAGGTGTCAGGACAATAACATTGTCAGTAAAGCCAGCAAAGGCAGGCCCAGAAAGACACTGTGGTAATAAACGCTTCATGTGTGTGGCAGTCATCACGCAGATAGCAGAAAAGTTCGCTGAAACTTTTGGCTCTTCGCATGATAAACGCTCTCGGTTTATGGCAATCAGCATTGGTTTGTAAGTGGAGCTGAAGGGTGTCGTATTATGGCGAAAAGCTTTCTGGCAACAAGAGTAAGTTAGAAATAGAGAGACAAAGATTGTGAGAGAAGACTTTTTTGGAGTATGCTCTTGAGTGAATGAACGCTTTTGAATGTTTAACCGTCTGGAGAATCCAACGGACAATAGAAGTGTTTGCATTTCATTTTAAATCAATGAAACAGTAAAGTGATACTGAAAGTGTTTAACTCCCAATCCAGTGAGGAGAGTTTGCTGGAATCTTTATTCTTGCTTGGTAAGGCTGGGGCCTCAAACTACAGACGTGTGGGGCCCATTCAGTCGCTTTGAGAAGACCTCCAAGTGTTAATAGCTTAATAATATTGTGCAACTGGACAATTCGGGGGATAAACTTGGGGGATTTTGACTGGCCTCAACCAGCCCCATGCTTATGACATTCTACATTCATACATTCTACCGCTTTGTTAATATGCCATAGTTGACAACAACAAAAAATTCTCACATATTTTTAAAAAGTTTATTATATATGTTAATTATTTTTATATTTAAAAATATTTATATATGTTAATTATTTATATTTTAAAACTGAATATTACATCAAAGCCAGTTTGTAATGTTTCTTGCCTCTTAATGGAACCGCTTTCTGTTTGATCTGCAAGGAATAAATTGCTGTACTAGAGTCTAAGAAATACAGTCTTAGGCATGATTATTCTGCTAAACATGCAGAGCAGCATGATACAGTAGCTGTGACAGAGAGGTGAGTCATATAACTCTGAAGAGACTGTCCAAGCTTAAGTAACCCATATATAACCCATGTATAACTGCAGACCGAGCAGCCTCCAGGTATTTTAAGTTTGCGTACAGGTTTCAAATATTCTTCCTATGTACGCAGCCTAGAACAAGTGGCAAAGTGCACCTGATTTTATGCTGAAACAAAAATCTGACTATTTGCTTAAAATAAGGCTACAAATAATCTAACTGTTCACACATAGTAACCAATCCCACCTCTCTTTACAATTCCATTAAGCTGGTATCCAAGACCAATAAATAAAAAACAGCCAAAGGGGAGAATTTAATCTAATTTATTTGTCATCCGATTCACACCCATTCCTTGTTATATTTCAGAGAAATTTCAGCCACCTCACATCCAAAATGGTTGATGGTAATCGGCTTCACATCATTATAGCTTTTCTCAAATGGATGGAGCTTTATTGATTTTATTTTATAGCTCTAATTTAATCTCAGGGTAACAATTGCTCAGGAAACAATGTCTTAACATGTTATTTCTCCTTTGGAGACTTCTGTGATACCACCACAAGAGAAGCTGCAATGCATGATGGGATAGCCTCAGTGTTTCAATATCCAATTACATTTTGTCAGAGCTTATTACAGACTTTTCAAAAATGAACTAAGAGCATCAAAACCATCAGTCAGTCTATGAGATCTTTGGAGGGAAGCAGAACCGGTCGTACTGTGATTGATTTCTGTAATGGTCTGTGAACTGTTCCCACTTTTGTGCTTTTTAGCACGTTTGCTACACTAATGTGAGCTGTCAGGCTCTGACTTGAGAATACCTGCTGCCATTCCAATCCTGTAAGACTGATGTGTCCTATCAACTCATAATACAAAACAATACACACATGGTCTATTTATCAGCTTGTTTTAATGGAATGTTCCAGGTTTAACCCCCGGGAGTCAACGAAGGCACTGACGTGATCTCTTGGATTTTTTCCTATATCAACAGCAACAACTTAAAAACTTTTCTTTTATTTGTGGTAATACTTATAAGTGGAAAACAACATTCCAACAACAAAGTATAAATGATCTAGATAATCATTTAACATTAACATTTAACAGATAATAATAGAACATTGTTTTCATAAAATTAAGAAAACAAATAGGATGTGCATCTATCTTAATCTTAGTCTGTAGCACATCATTAAAAATTGAAACTGAAACTCAGCAACACTGAGTAATGTCTATGGACAGCATTAAAAACACTTCTGATATCCATGGCTATAACATATAAAAATGTTACCAGGCTTACTAAAGTTATCTTCATATAATACTGGACACATAGAATATTAATAAATGATGAAGTCTCATGCCAGCATGCACAGTGTTTTGTGGCTATGGGTTACTTTTAAAACTAAGTGGTGACTCCATGAAACAGTTTGACAACTGCAGGTTTATGTTGTGTGTGCTTTCGTTATTTTATTTTATTTTATTGGGAAAGTTAAATATATGTTATTTACATCATAGCAATGGCCTTACATCAGTTTCTTGTGGAAGAGACAGACAAAAGAAAGCACTCTGTCATGTCACTTTGAGATCTGACTCCATTTCTTCTCTTTTATCTTGGTGTGTGGCAGCTTGACAATTATATTTTGGGACCCAAGACACATCTCTAGATAATTGGTTCCTGGTCCAGCACCTGTGAGGAGAGAGAGAGCAATTTTTACCACAAGTCACCACATGATTGAGTTGAACTTCCAGAGAACAGTGAGTTACTACGGTTGAGAGACCTGCTATTACCTCAAATCATTTTTAATCACAGGTAGTATCAGTCTGCTAGTTTAGTTGAATTGAGAATGCTTTTAAAATCCCTGAACTTGAATTAAATTTGAATAGATGGCAAAACTATTAACCAAATATCATCTGTGGGAAATTAAAAATGTTAAAATATATGGCTTCCCAATTTACATTGTTTATTTTAAACATTCATTGCATTATATACATATCTATAGTGTATATACAGTATCTCATTCATAAGAAGTGCCAGTAATTCTGGAACTGAAATTATACTCATAAATTGAAAGAAACCAATTCTTAAATTCTAAAATTTACCCAGAAAATACAGATTATTGAAAACAGAAAGGTTTATTCCAACACTTAACTGATCATAGCATTATATTAAAAACTGATGGTATCTGGAGAGAATAGACAGCAAATAACTCAACAGGTTTACTCATGAATTACACTGGCCTCTTTTTGGGAAATGATTTCCATCACTGGTGTTGCAGCTGTCTTATCTTCCCCTTGAGCAAAAAAAATCTCCTGTAGTATTCTGAGAACTTAATTCCAAAGCCCAAATTCTTTGTGATTGAATATGACCCACAGGCAAAAGTGATCGATACAATATACACACGCACAAATTGGCTTCAGCAGACACCAGCAGGTATGAGTGGCAACTCCTGTGAAAGTGATTGATAGAAGCTCCAAATATCTCATCCCAGAGGACTTACTCTGCTTGATATATTTATGGTTCAAATAAATAGTGAGACCAATAATCCTCCTAATAGGACAAATGGCAGAAGACTGTAAAAATACAATATATATTACCAAGGGGCATCTCTTTGTCTTTTTCTGTTTACAATATAGCAAACAATGTTATTTTAGCATAGGCTCCAACCCCCTCGTGACCCTGATATGGATGAGAATGGAAGAATGGATGGCTGTTAGATGGATGGATGGATGTTTAATGTAAGAATGATATTGTTCATATTTTTGCACCAGTGTACAAAATGATAAAGAGTATTATCAACCAACTCAAAATAACATGCTGAGACTTCCATGAATGAAAATGATTGTTTGAAAGAGGGACACTATTATACACTAAAACTGATCTCATGTCAGTTCTGACTGAGGGCCGTGGAGGCTGTGGAGGATGCAGCAAAGTGGCACTATGAAGCATACTTTACCGAAATGCTACAACATTACCCCACCACAGCCATCCAGGTCCATGAGTCAGATCTTTGCAAATGTGAATGTGCTTGTCTACACCATGTTTCTGTATACTGTACATGCCCAGTTATAACTGTTCTCTATCATTTGATCGCCGTGTAATTAGTAACTGCTGCCTTGATCAATAGAAAATATACACAAACCCTGCGGGCAATGGGTAGCATTAATTTATTAATTTGTCCAGTGCTTTCCCCAATGCTGCTGTACAGCAAACATTTCAGTACAATGTTTTCAGTTCTATATGCCCTCATTAAGCAGATCCAAACTTTAAGACCATTATGTCTTTATATATTTGTCTGTAAACACTCAGTGTCGAAAAACTGTGGCAAAAAATTGTGTTTTGGGGATTATAGCATATAATAGCAATGCTATCTATATAGGTAATACATGCATATGATAGAACAATGTTTAACATTAAACATTGATTTTACATTTTTCACTATACACATATATAAAAATTAAGTGTCTATAAGGTCCCCTGAGTTGGTGTCTGATAGTTTTAAGTCATAAATCATATATTATAGTCATATATTTAAGTCCTATATTAGTTTAAGATGTATTTGATACAAAATGTATAACATTGATTGATTAACTGTAAATTGTTGATTTGATATCCATAAGGTCCATGTCATATTCTTTGTTGAGGTTCTTATTGGTGGTGTTTCACTGTTGTTGAAACAATTCTCCAAAGATCAAGGTGTAGTCAATGGCATAGAAGTTTTCAGATGTTGTTCAGCTGGGAAATAGTGGCAGTTTATCATATCTAAAGTTCATCATAGATCCCTAAAGTCCATACAGTGATCGTTAGAGACTCATTTTACTATCTGGCATGGGCTACCAGGCAAATAAAGCTGAATATTGTGAATAAGGCACTATTAAAACTGTCTTAATTTCCATATTCATGAAGTTGCTTCAACTTCATATTCATGAACTTGCTTATTTTATATTTATACCAGCAACAAAATAATTACAAACATTTACTATAAAGCCCAACCTAAATCTGTGCTCATATCATAAAGAACATGACTTTCCGGCTTTTAGAATATTTCACATCAACTGTGAATGTGCAAATTGATCCTTATATCCAATCTCTTATATAACAATATATGTGACTGTCTATCTCTGCAAGGTCTTCCAGTATCTGTTATCAGATGCTCAACAAAGGTCTTTTTGAGCTAAACCCATTTTTACTGTGAATATACTTTATATCTTTGCTAGTGACCTTCTGCTGTTGTCATAGCTTTCACATGTTTCTCCTGTCCTCCGAGACAGAAGATTCAGTGTTATGCCAAAATGTCCTCTTTGAAACACAGATACATTGACACTAAACAAGGGGAACGTTTTATTTCTCAGAGGTTGCTCTTTTATAGCTCAGGACATTTGATCAGGATCGCAGTTGTTGTTGTTTTTTAGGTATCAACTTTGTCCCAGGTATTTCCCCTAAATTTGCTTACGAGAAATAAAAACAGAAACAAATGAGACTTGGTAAAGTAAACTAAAGAGTATGAAGCTGTAACATTAATGTAGATTGTAGCTAACAATCTTGATTTGGGTATATTTTATAAAAAATGTTAAACTTATTTTTAACTACATAAATCTTAAATATTATTGATTTTTGATTACAGACTTGGCAAATCTGAGCTCAGTTTGTGACAATGTTGAGCTCTTTCTAAAACCCTTAATGAAAACATTTGAGATTGCTGGGTCTTTTTCTCAGGAGAAAAAACTGAGACACATGAGACTTAAGCAAAAGTTTCCATTTACTCTCCATTTAATCTCATTGCTAACTAGGAGAAATAACTGAGATATTAAAGAGAAATCATTAAAGAGATTCTTTCCTATGGGAAAGTAGAAGTTTCCGATTATAATGCATTATTGCAAGTATTTTCTGAGTGCCTACAACATTTTAATACAATACTTTATTGCTGCTGAAATTGCTTTTGCTGCATACTGCGAGGTATACACTGATAAACTCACTGTCATCAGTGCACTGAGTTTCTTTGGATAAAAGCAACTACCAAATGCATAAATGCAAATGTAAGCAAATGTAAATGGTCAATGACAATATAATAACAAGTGTAAATCTGGATCCAATAAATGAGAGGGCAATATTCTGTGGTGAGAGCGCCAACAACAATAGTACAGAATGGAGATGTGCCACAGAGAGAAAGTTCCTATTAATCTGTTGTGTCGGTAGCTGTTTAATTACCGGATCCTGTAGATGACCCCCTACTCCCAACTTCATTATTGTATGGATAAATGTATCCATTTAATGGTCAATTAATTCACACTTTCCCCTACAGGTCTGTCATAACCCACTGGACCTTTGCTATGTTGCTGGCATCAAGTGATGCCCAGGCACTTCTGAGCACTAGATAGCTGACTTATTTTGAACTGATTAAAATAAATCCAACTTACAATAGTCTAAATAATAAATGTTTGTACCTACTCTTAGAACAAACACCATGTTAATAAAATAGCCTGCATGTTTAGAATGATGTAGTTTTCAGGAAACATTATTGGCAATTTCTCTCTCTCACACACACACACTCACAATCAACAGTATCTCTGTCTGACACTCTCAGGACATACAGTTAGCAAGCCTGGGGAAATAGATTTAGTTCTGAAATAATTAGTCTTGAAGGCAGGAGAGGCAGTCGGACTCAGACTGAGTTTTCGTTTGAAGACTCAGAGAACAGATGATTTTATCTGTGTTGATGTTGGGTGTTATTTTTCGGTTTTGGCACCTCTTGCAGAGACCTAATAATGCAGGGCTGGATTGCTGTGAATGGATGCTAAACACAGCCAAACACTCCCACCCAGATAGCAGCCATGCTAGAAATACTGAAAGCCTGAGCGAGCTGAACCAGGCATCCAAGTATTGCAGGTAAAGGGTCAGATGTGCATAATGAAAAATGTATTACCTGCATGATCTCATTTATGATGTTTATAAGGAAAAACAATTCTAAAATTGACAATACTATAATGCTGCTGTAAAGACAACAGACTCCAGGCTGACACAATTGAGGACTTCTAAAAACATATAAGAACAAAATGAGAGTCATGTATCTTAAAACATGTAGCCAACAGGAATTGAACTCTATATATATATATATATATATATATATATATATATATATATATATATATATATATACACATACACACACATTACTGTAATTATTGCATCCAAACCTCAGTTCAAAGATGCAACAAATTCGAAAAATGTTTTCTCTAGTTTAGTTAACGCCAAAAAAAATACATTTAAAACCTTAAACCCAATGTTTACAAGCCTATGTAACCACATGTGTAGTACTACTATACATATATATGTTACTATAGCAACCAATGTAGATACAGCGATAATTACATAAACCATGTAAACAAACAGATCTGAGGTCAAATTAACATATGTTATCATCATAATTGAAAAACATGCAATTTGTGTGTGTGCGTGTGTGTGGAAGGGATTGGTAATTAATTAAATAAGCAGCAAAAGAGGAGGGTGATTTGAATCTTCCGATTTCTTCTAATCACCCCACAGCTCCTTTTTGTAATATCGTCCAGGTTCTGGTCTACAATCACTCCTCCTTTACACCCGCTCCAACCTGGACAGATATTTGCACTGGTACACACACACAAACACACACATAAACATTGGAGCCTTTGGTATAAACATACCCTGACAACATACATGTGAACTATTTTCCCATCAGTACACACAAGTTTTGATGCAGAGCTGAAATTACATATCAAGAGGTGACAACACTGCCCTGTGCTGAAATGAGACTTTATCTTGGACTATTTTCAACAACGTTGTATAAAATATCTAGGTGCCTATCCCAGGCTATTATTTCTCCCCAGCTGTGTTCTTTTTAATTGGTGTCATTGTATTCTAAAAATTGGAAGTGAGAAAAACATTCCATCATTAGAACATGAGTTAAACCAATTGGAGACCAATTACAACATTTAATATAAACTTGCTCTTACACATACAATATTATATATAATTTAAACTTACATATTGGCATTGTAAAAAAGTTCTTGTGCATGTTATTTGTCAGCTCGGGAGATACACAAACATACACATTGTTATGGAACAATATGTTGCAATATTTTGCAACAGCTGTAGAAGATCTTGTCTGATGGTTCAGCTGACATTCTGTTTCTTACACGATTTATTACAATTAGACCATCTAGATGTTTTCTAGATAACAACAAGAATGTCAATTATGGCAGATAATCCATAACAGACTCTGAAAACTCCACCATCTAGTAGTTTCTAGGAGCGAAATATCTGTGCGTAACAAGTCAGAAAACAACAAACTGGTGATTTATTTTACATGGTAATTGGGCCTACACAAAACTGTAATTAAAAGTGTTTGCCTGATGTTTAGCCCATTGCCTATCCCATGCTGCTCTGGAATGTGTGAGTGATACAAATGCAGGATAAAACTACAGACCTGTGGCTGGAGGCATTCTGTCTCCTGCAGCACTCTGCCAACTCTGATCATGTGTCCATTTGTCAACAGATACGTCCAATTGCTCATTGCCAGCTGGGCAAATCAGTGCCTTGTCACTTTGAAAATGACAATTTGATTCCCAGACCAGCTCCAGAACCTGTCGTAAAAATTTCACAGTATTTCCACACTGTGGTATTTTACGACAAGCTCTGGAGTTGGACTAGGAATCAAACTGTCATTTTCAAAGTGAATGTATAGGCTACTGATAACCACAGAGCCAGACAGCAATAGAATGATAGATATCTAGAGTATAAAATGACAGCAATCTGATATTTGATGGGTGTCACCCTTATGAACTCTTGTGTTGTGTCCTGGTTCAGTTTATTCCGGTCTTCTGTTTTGGTTTAGTTCCTGTTTTTCCTTATTTGGTCATGTTCCTGTTCTCGTTTAGTCATCATTAGTCAATAGCCCTCACCTGTTTGTCCCTAGTCAGCCTCCCTATTTAGGTTCTCCTTTCTATCCTCTCCTTTATTGGTTATTGCATTTACTACGTTGATTTTAGGTTCATGTCTATGCATTGCAGTTCTATGTGGATTATAATTAAAGCCTTTTCATTTGGATTATCTTCATCCCGCTCCTCGTTCCATTCCTTGTTCCCTACGTGACAATGGGGATGTGGTTACAGTATATAGAGATGCTATCACTCCTTTCAATGATAAAGTGAACTATGAAATGTCCCACTTTTTGCCATACTATCAAATCTGGATTGCATGGACTAATACTAAATTAAAAGCATACCTTCATTGTAAAATATTTTACTCATTAAGAATAATACTTAAATTATAAAGTTGTGTGTAAAAGATGATTTTAGTAAAATCGGTAGTCTAATAAGTGCTTATTTATTGTACATGGAGCAGGTCCCCTCATGAGGGTCAATGCTGAGATCATATGAAAAGCTGAATACAAGTCCCATTGTCCAAAATACCCACTGATATGGGACAATTTTTCCTACGGAATTAATTAACAATGGCTGGTTGTGAATACAGCATTTTTACAATGACAGAAGTGAAGGCTGCTGTTTGGTGCTTCATCCACCCCAATAAGTGTCAGTATCAGTCAGAATAACTACCGTATCTGCAAGAAAAACATAAGCAAAATCAAAGCATGTTTGTCAAGTCATTGAAATCAATGGTGCCCCAAAACTGTTCAGTTTACAAACATTGAACATTAAAGTCAATGGTGCTACAAAAACTGTTCATCCATTCAGTCTACAAACATTCTTTAAAATATCTTCTTTTGTGTTCAACAGAAAAAGAAATGTATTTGCTACATCACTGGTTTTAATGTACATCTCTGGTTCCATGTTGCACACAACCAACAGAAGAAAAGACACGATACATCAAAATGCCCTCTTTCAGATTCATTTTAGTGAATCAATCTGACTGAATGGTTCAATGAACCGTTAATAAAAAGATTGACTATTCCCTGTATTATAAATCAGTGTTTTCTTGTTGCATTAGTTGTGTTTACTGTACATTTATCTGTTCACTTCAATGCTGTCACCCTAATTGACATCTTTATTGTTTTTGTGTGAGATAAATACTTCTCTGATTGCAGAAATAAATTATATCTGACAGGATTTTCCCCATTGAAAAGCTTTATGTAGTTCATAGTGTCCTTTACAAAAAAGAAGTTTATTCAAGTGTGCTATTAGTATACTTCTTTTAAACAAAAATAAGAAAGTTTACTTTAGACTTTAAAGTAAACTTAAACTGTACTTTATACATACTTCTCAAGCACTTTTATGAACTAAAAAGTGAGCCAATTTATTCCCATGTAGTTTTTCAAACAGTACACAAGTATATTAGTATTAGTACTTACTACATGAAGTATACTTAAAAAATACTTGATCTTTGCTTATATATACTTAATAAAACTAACTTGAAGTATATTTCTTTGCGGAGCAGATGCTAAGAATAGTCTTAGTAAGAACAGTCTGACTAGATGATGTATTTTAAATTATAGTATAATTTATATTTAAAATATAAATTAAGTAGCTAAAGGACATGAAACTGGTGTGTGTTGCCAAACAGACACGTGTGCAGACTCGGTGCAATTTCTGCTTGTCAGGAAAACACATTTGATAAAAATAACAGCAGGTGAGATAAACCTATTATCACGTCTTTCACCTCAGACACCTAATGCTGATGCGGATGAGTCAAATCAATGTTACATTTTCAGTAGAGCTCCTCAACCGGTGGTTATTTTGAGATATCGGCACTTTAGGGACCAATGCTAGTGCAGTTTAATGTGTGACTTTCAACTAGTAATTACAGGGCTTGAATGTATAACGATTTACTGTTGTACCATAAACTCCTGTTAGAAACTATAAACTTGCTAAATTAGGGAGATGTGGCTGTAGCTATATTTAATGATAACGATAATTAATGATAAAACAGAAACATAATTTTAGTATTTCTCACAAAAAGTACACCAAATAATGTGTTTACATAATAGCCTTACTGCCAATAACGTGTTCACATAAAAGCCAAACTAACCAATATTTGCAGAATTATGTGAAGCTTGATCATATGACAACAATCAAAACAAGGTAAATCATCCACAACAAGGTAAAGATGTTACCAGAGTAATGCTTTAGTGGTGCACGACTAAACATTGCTGGCATGGTTCCTTTTGTAAATGTCCAAAAGTTTAGGTATTGTTATTACTAACTAAGAACACCTTTTGAGAAATGAGCCTTACCATAGTTGCTTCGAACAAAGGAAATTGATGTGCAGTTAATACTTATCAACTCTACCCTTTATTTCGCAGTTTGGTCTAATCGAACGGAAACTTTGTTCAAAGTACTGCTTTGTTAAAGCAAGATGGGTGCAACTTTTTCTACTCTGTTTGTTTTAATGGCTTTGTTTTCACCACCGAAATCGTAATAGCAGGCTTTTGGGCAACTATTGTTTATAAGAATATGTACAGCTAGATTTGTGACCACCCCTGCTGAATTGATTTTGCCTTTGTGAAGCAATTTCCTGTAATTGAATCAAATCACTGCTCCGCATTGAATGTCTTTGAAGACAGCCAGACATTCTCTGTGATTAATAAATCTTGTCATTAATCATCTAGATGAAAATATAAGTAATCTACACTAGCTTTTCAAGAACATTCAAGACAGCAATTATAAGGACAATTTGACGAACTAAATCAAATACTTAATCAGATGACAATGAGAGCCCTTTGAATGAAACCCCCTGCAAGCTTTTAACTTTTCCAGCATATAGTTTCTGTACCCGACATAAATTGCATTAATTACCTTTACCTGTGTGTGAATTTACAAGCCCAGGATGAAGCAAATGACCCCAATATGGCTCTCTAAAGTTTCAGTTGTACTATGTAGATTAGTAACAAGATTCTGGTGGTTATAATTACAGAATTAGAGAATGTATTATGGCTGACATATGATGGATGTTCTGAATCTACATGCAAGGGCATACTTTACTGACTGCTCTAGACAAATGCTAACTCAGCTCAAAGCAGAAAGCTCATATACATGCACCCTCATTAGTGTGAATTATGATACAGTGGCACAAACAGCCAAAAAGTTACTTATTAAAGAGAAACACTTGTTTTTCCTTCAAATTATTGTGGTGAAGGTGAATAAATTAGGTAAGCTCATTTTAATATCCGAAATAAAAATACAATAAAAGAAACTAGACAACATACATTTTTCATGTTCGCCTACAAAATAATAAAACAATGACAATGACAACAAACATACACAGTTGGCACAAAAGGGATATTTCAGGGGGATTGCCTTTACATAGGCAGTACTTCTACACTATAATTCAGCAGTCTGTTGACATCTAAAAGTAATGTGTGCTTATTGCATTAATGAATTCTTAGCATTTGACTTTCATTACATGCAAATATTTTCCCATATTTACATGAATCACACACGCATGCTCGGTGCTGTTACCCCCTTTTCTCTCTTGCACACACACATTTTCTCACAAACATAGTCAAGTAAATAAAAATAAAATAAAAAACTGATCATTTTGCAGTCAAATTAATGTTCCATTGGAACCAAATATTGTTAACTGTGATGTAATAATAATGTGACATAATGTGCTTTTCAATGCACATATTGTGTCATTTATTTGATAAATTAATCTCTATGTCATGTAATTAACTTGATTACAATTTTGGAGCAATTGACAGCCCTAATTTGAATTTGTCCATTATTCCTGAAGCCACAGGCCAAGGTTGGACAGAAATCATATTGGAGTTCTCACTCTGCGATGTTTTTTTGCAGCAGTAGGTCAAGTGCCAAGTAATTAACCCAAATGCAATGTGTGCACAAGCACATAACACCTGCAAATCCCCTTTGGCCCTCAGGGTCTTTACATTAGAGTCTGTTATATAAGCAAAAGGACAGATTGCTGTCAGGGGCTAAAGGTGATCATTGAATATGTCCTCCAGAATAACATTTATGTAAATCCAACATGGGCATCAAAACACTCAACCGAGCTGTTTATTCATCAGCTAAATTGGCTGTTATGAAAATGACTGATGATGCATGTGCCCAAAACTGACACTCGATTTTTTTATTGGCTGGACTGATATGCTGTATTCAGGCCCTCCTCATTTGATGAACTTTTTGATTTTTTTAAGCAAACTTCCCACCCTTTCTCCGCTGATTTGGAATTGTCCTCAGGTTCCACTTTGTCAAGCAATAAAGCAATTTTCAAGCAATTTTTTTGTTGACCTTAATCAAGACATACATTGAAAATAAATTGCAAAGCATCAAACAATGTGTCCTAATCTTGCTAGGGATTTGTTGGGAATATGTCCATCATATGTCAACCATCATATATATAAGTGATCAGTCAGGGAACAATTTATAAAGAAGAGTAAAATTGTTAAATAATATCGACAAAACATGTTCAGTCATAGGAAAATGTTAGGATATGAAAAATTTTGCCTTACGCTTTTGAATCATATTTCAATCAATATGAACACTTTCAGCTGAAAAATTATATACCATTGCTAATGGGAGCTTTTCACACCATTGAGACCTGTGTCAAGATCGACTGTTAAAGACCCCAGTAAATCAAAACTGGAGTTCTGTGGCTTTTAGTCCGTGTCTGTTTGCTATGGAGTCATCAATATGCTAGTGTATTTCTAAAAGTTGACATTAAATGTTTATCAGACATATGAATTTAGAATTTGAAGCCTTACTCTAATGGAAATGATCAAAAATATTGATGATCTTGCACTCGGAGGCATATGCACATTCTTGTCCATTTAAAAGAAAGTTGTTGCCCATCATATAACCAACCACTGACCAATGCCAAGCAGCAAATCATAGGCTTGTTTACTAACAAGTATACTGCCAAGGTAGTCAAACATGTCTAGGGTTGTTCCATTGTCAAAGTGATTCAAGTACACTGAAACATGGCTGGCAATCCAAATTTTTTACTACCTCCAGAGTAGGTATGGGCTGGTTACCAGTTTCACGGTATACAGTGGTTTGAAAAAGTTTTAAAACCTCTAAAATTTTCCAGTTGTTTTTCATGTCTCGTCAAAGATGAAAAGTACAGGAGCCCCTCAGGTTCTGTGCAGCATAGAGAGTAACATGACACCCCCTACAGTTAGTGCATGCATTCGGTCACCTGCGTGTAGGACAGCTAAAGGAGGTAAACCCCTAGAACTTCTCCCTTTAATAGCTAATAAACGAATAAAGATGGGCGTGTCTCTTTTCAGTTTATTTTATTAATTTCATTATTTAACCTGACATACATGTTTACTAGTGTTCCAAATATTCTGCAATGCTTAAAAAATAATATATTGTGTTCAAGGGAAAAAAAGTTGTTGTTTTTAAACAGACATGTACAAATGACATATTTAGAGCTGTTACTGCAATACCACCATACCACAAAACCGTGATATTGTTTGTTTAAGGTACTCAAACATCAAAATCTCATACCTACACACCTCATGCCTAAGTATGCACATCATTTTCTGTTTAGGTCTGTTTAGTTGTTAGTATATTCCTGTGTCTGTACATCAGACAGGTCTATGCCAAGATTGTTTGACTTGTCGGACAAACTTTTAAAACTGTTCTTGCCGTGGCTTTGTCCAACAATCACAAAGGGACAAAGCCACGGTGGCTGTTATTAGCACATAAACTGAAATCACAAGCAGTTTCATTATTTGTGTTCTCTGCTCACTGTACGTGTGTTATCTTATTAAATAATAAAATAAGCTAATTAAACCTTTAAGGCTAAACAAAGTGTCAAGAAGTGCACATGAACAGACAGTCATTACCACATAGATCTATCTAAAGACTCTTCATTAAGCAAATGAGCGTAATTAATAAGCCATCAAAAGGAAAATAACAGGCTCATGTTTGAAGAGCTACTTAAGAGAAAAGGTCAGGCTATTACCTCACATTATTTTTTACATGTTAGAAATATTCCCACTTGCACTTTAGACACTACAGCAGGGGTGCCCACACTTTTTTGGCTTGTGAGCTACTTATAAAATGACCAAGTCAAAATGATCTACCTACTATAAAAATACAAAACACATTTTTTTATGAATATATTGAGAATTCTTTATATGCACAATATATGTTGGTGTAGCTTGCATAACTACATGAAACCATATTGCACAACTCTGTACATTTGTCATTACTTTACTCTGATGACTTGCACTGAATAGAATCAGACGGTCAGTTCACTTTTTGGAGGGAAGTCAGTGTCATAGTTTGTATGAACGAAAATGCCACTCCACATTTCCCTTCTTCAGTATAGCGATGACAGACTGGCAGATGAGGCAAATGCACCTCGAAAATGACATAGTGGAAAAAAAAGTCCACCTCCCACTCCGTATGGGAAGTGGTAAGTTTTTGACATTTTATACCCTTTTGAAGTTTAAAAGAAATAAATTGGAGGCTCTCTCACTAACTTGCTAGATGTCAACAATTTATCATAAAATTATAATATTAATTTTTTCAAACAATAAGAATTTTCAATGGCACAGTGGTGATGATACATTTTTCTAAAAAAATGTAATGTAAGTTCATTCTTCTTACATTTATGTGAACAGTTGTTCTTTCAATTCAAGGGCATAAATGCGGTATTATATTTAATATCTTTGTCTGTGCACGTCAGAATATGTGAACTCAAAAGTTTATATTGCATAGCTACTGTCAGTTTTCCTTATGGAAATAATGCTCTTTCATCCTCCATTTTTTATGGATTATCACTATTGATTTGAGGATTTGGTAGGTCGGGAATCAGTGTTTTATCTTTGATGTGCCAGGGTAAAAATGGCACATTTAACATTTTTTTTAACTTCATTTTTTAAGTAATATCAGCTGCTACAAATGATAACATAGTATATATCAGCCCATATACTTTTAATGCAAAAGACTCCCAAGTTTATGCCAAAATATTGAGCTCTGAAATGTAAGGAAAAGACTTGCAGTGCATTTTTCATTAACTGATAATAGTTTCAGAGAGTTTATAAATTCTTTTTTGTTCAGAGAATGTGGCAGACCAGGTTTATGACCTCAACACTTCCAAGAATAATTGTAGGGAAGACTGCAGGGAACAACATCTGCAACTCAGTTTTTACAATATGTTGCATTGCTTTAAAGCAGCTTTACATATAATGAAAAACAAAACACAGAAAACAGAAAAATTACATGTACAAAACAGAATACATGGTATTATTGCAACTGTATTGCAACATTGTTCATTATAAGATATATATTAATACGACTAATTAAGTATACTAAGATTGAAGTTGGTTTATGAATTAAGAGTTAACTGCTGATAACTATAACACTATTTAACACAATTTGAACCATTTAAATAAATACATGTGCATTAGAAATCCCCGTCATTGTGTTGCATTAATCTACTTTTTATAATCTATAAAAGTTTACATTTTATAATTGTTTCTAATCTATGTAGCACAGTCTCAAGTCAATTGACCCCATTGCCGATGTGGCACAGAATTGAAACACTGACATTTTAAAGACATTAAAATTGTACTTTCTAACCTCAACATTGTTTTCTGTGATTTACTGTCCTGAAACTCTCATTTAATTGCATATAGAGTATTATAGCTTTCACTGTTACATCAGAGGGTGGTGGTCATGTACAACAATAATTATTAGCCTGTAGCTAATTTCTGATTGAATAAACTTGGCTTCTCCTACACAAGCTCTTCATTTGGCTTTGGCTAAATGTTGAAGAGGAGAAAAGGGAATTTTTTCTGACTAATGCAATGCTTCTCTGAAAACTTCAAAGCCCCTGTGTTGGTTTCAGCACTTTTGTCGCTCAGATTTAGACTAAGCCTTCAGTTCTCCAGAACCTTTTCTACTCCTAAACAAGGCTGGGCCAGTATTTGGGGAGAGACCAATTTTCTTCCACGGATCCTTCAACAAACTTCCCTTCTAATCATCGACACTCCAGTCTTCGATACAGAAGAACATTCTGAGAGCCCCTTGGCTAACTAAGAACTTGACAGTGCTTGTGATCAGCCTGGAATAGTGACATGGGGCAGACATCTCGCAAAGCGCTACGAGAGACAGAATGCACAGTGGTATCAAACGCAGACTGAAAGGACAGATTGGCCATTTCCATTCCAAAATTACAACCCATTCCCCATCCTATCACACATTAAACCCTGTTAATCGTGTCTAGAGTTCATTAAAAGACAAACAAGGGAAAAGTAAATGAATAGACATTATAAGAAGTCTCTATTGTCTCTTTCAGAGCTGATGGCTGTTGAACTAATGCAGATGGAGTGTGAGTAGAGAAAGATAGTTTGTCCAAAGGAAGTTGCTGGGTCATGAGGTAAAATTTCAGGAGAGATGTCCATCATATTTTCAGTATGGAATAATGGAAATTTTTGATTTCAGCTCATTCCTGTCTGATCTTTCAATGAAACGTAGAGGAGTGTTTATTTTTCTAGTTTAATTCTAAAACAAACATATAGCACATCTTCCATTAGAGGAATTTTCTGGGTTATTTAGAAATTATTGTGGGAATTTCATTTTATGTTTGCAAAAATGGTATTATTTGACTCCCAAAAAAGGTTAATACTTTCGTTAGGGAAATGTTCTGTTTGCCATAAAATAAAATAATGCAAAAATGCAGAAAAATCTTTTCTTTTTGGGGTGAAATGTGACATGAACATGTTATTCACATGTTTTATGAGATTCACTTAAATGTGAACTTTGCTTACATTACATAATATTAAAATACTATATATTCAATTTTGAATTATATTACAGAACTGGTCTTTGTTTATTAAGTGTGTATAAAGGGATATATTTATTTTAAAACATTTTAATTAGGGAAAGGAAAAATGAAGAATAACGTCTCTTGGTTACTTATGTAACCTCGGTACCCTCTGTAGGGTACTACTCTTCACACAGCCCAGGAGTCATAGTCCCGAGGTGAGCTCATCAACAATGGCCACCGTCATGTCCTCTTCCTCCTGATGACTACCGGGAGCAGAGGACCCTCCAAAAAGAGAGGGTGCAACTCGATCCAAACCCCAGAGAATCAGCACATAATAACGGGGAGCTAGTTACAACTAGCTACTCTTTATCCCCCAAAGAAACGCTGTCCTCTCCAGCGAGCCCTGTAGGGAGTGCAGGGCGCCCCTATACTGGGTGTTAGCCCAGCTCACCCTGGGCCAGAACAGTGGAAAACAGCCATCACTGACTGCAGTAACTGGCCCTGATGGGGCTCTGGGGGAGCGGGAGGGACATATCATCAAGCGCTCTCTATGCTCGCCCGTGCCTCAGGAAGGCGAAGCTCCCATGGGGTGTGATAGCAGTCGGACAGGAGTCAGCTGATCGCTAGCTGCCACCATCCAACACACTATTTCCTTTGCCAGCTGGGAGGTGAAAGGCTGAGGACCCTATTACTTTCATCACTACTCTCTACCACAGAGGGAGGGTGCCACTGTGCCAACCAAATGAAAATACCCATATCAATCACCAAGAGGGCAGAATCCCTAAGAGCTCAGCAGCTGGGCTGAAATAGCACCAGGGGACTCCGCCCTCAAGGTGCTCTCCCAGCCAGGAGAGCCTTTTGACTCACTATCCAAGGGGGAGGCCGAAATGGCTCCAGACCTTGAACCACGGTCTCGACCGACACCAAAACTCCAGGTAACACAACGAGGAAGGTGTTGGCAACAAGCACTCACTTAAAGGGAATAAAGGAATCAAAAAGAGGCTCACCAGGGGTGGTTGGGTCCACATTAAAATAAAATCTCACATTATGGGTCCCACCCATGATGCTTAATGTGGGTGCCTGTCACTTTTGAAGGACAGAAGATAAGGGGCAGGAGGGGGGAAGTGGTTGGTGTGAGAATACTATACTCCCGCCTGAGCCTCAGCTCGGGTGTCCTTCGCCTCCTGCCTCCTGTGTCTGGCATCACGCCTCCTCCGTGCCTTACATCGAGAGGGGGGAGGTGCACGGTCAGCCACACTCTGCCTCTGGCCCTGCCTACGACCCTCGGATTAGACACGAGATTCAGACACCAGTCACACCGAAGGCATTCCCCATAGCGTCAAGCCTGACGCAGTGTTGAGTTCCCTCGAAAAGGAACCTGTAATGTTTCTCAATAAATTGGCAGTTGGCAGGTTTTAATGTTTGAAGTCAAGGGATGCAACAAAAATAGCAGCATCTGCTCAAACCAAAGCCACTTTATTCAGCCACTTTATTGTGATAAAAGAACTAACGGATAAGATTTTCATCTTTTATAGGTTTATTATTCTATCCAGTAAGGTAAGACATGTGATAGTGGCATAGGATGGAATGATCCATTTACTATAAAAGCATTTCCTGTTTGTTTAGAGCACCAAGCTGTGGTTGTTTGTTGTCATCGACAGCATTCCATTACCAGCCTACTTGTCTTATTTCTGTGGAGGCATTAGCCTTGTGTATGTGATGTTTTGGCTACACAGGGTGCCTTTCATTCCAACCCACTGTCTTCTCCACTGCTGGGCTCCACATCCATCTCTGCACATCAAGATTCATGACTGAAACATTATGGAGGTCACACTTTTACTGCAGTGTCGATAAGCTTTTATCACAGCCCTGCACATTATTGGACTGTAGTTTTTTACCCTCTCCAATTACAGTCACTGTCCTATTATTTTATCAATGAGAGGTGCTTGCACATTGTAAAGCTGATATCCAAAAACAGCAATACAACTTTATCCTGATATTAGGCCTTCAGCAACATAGTCGCTCTTGCCCAAACAAACTATTTAATCACTTCAACTTGCCATAAATGGTTTGCAGAAACTTGCTGTGTTTGGTAAGATAATAACACCTACATAAAAGATGCAAAGAACAAAGCACTGCCATCAGAAGGCTTGGCCAGTTAGCATTAAAAAGTTGTGTTTACACAGTTCAAGAGCATTTAAAAGCCTAGTTACCTTTCAAAATGTGGATTAAATGTGTTTGAACTTCACTGTGTGAATCGACTTTGGTGTACTGCTAAAGACCCAAATTTAAAAAGATTTACAAGCAAGCGTCCTTCAGAATGGATGACCTTTTCTATTGGCTCACAATGAAAGAAAATTCACAAGCAAGATCTCTTTAATATCTCAGTTGTTGGACAGTAATGAGATTACACTGAGAGCTAAGGGAGACTTAAACGTCTTGTTTCTCTTTTTCTGGAGATATAGACCCCATTAGATTTTTAGATTTGCCAAGATACAAAATACTTAAATCAAAGTCATAAAGTTGAATATGATTTCTCAACAAAAGTCAAGATCAGATTATGAAAGACAATTCGAAATAGGTTATATTTCTAGGTTATATTCTATATTTCGAGGTTATATTCTAGCTACATTCTATCTTATATTCTGTCTTCAATGTAGTCACCCTTTGTCTAGAATTTACAAAAAAATTTCTTGACATTTTATTACCCAGTTTCCTAAAGTGTCACACAGAGATGCTTTTTAAACAATATTGAAAAAGTTCTCATCTACTTGTTGCTCTGATTGTCTGCTTTTTCTGAATTATTTGGTACAAATTGCCCACTTAAATTTTTTAAAATAAAATTTAAATTTTCTAATGACAGAAAGTAATATGTTGGCACAATTATGTTTTTGTATGCAAAATACATTTAAGCAAACACCTTCCGATAAAAAAATTGAAGATCATGAGAAACATTTAAGTCAAGTGTTTCTAAATTTTTGACTGGTACTGTATGTATACATACATACATATATATATATATATATATATATATAATTTGGGGTTCATTATTACATAATTATGGTAACAAGTGTTTGTTCTCCCCCATGAGTGATTCAGGCATATGTTTTATAAGCCAAAGGCTATAACGATACTGGCAGAGTGAACATCTATTACAACAGTTAATGTTGAAGAAAATGTCAATAAATGTGACTCCCATTAAACATTTTTATGCCAGAGACTTTTATAACCTAACACAGCTACCAGCTGAGATTTTGCCATTTAAAAACTAGCAGATGCGGCATAATGAAGCCATTTCTGTGATTGTGCTTAACTGTCCTGTTTAGAATAGCAGGGAGGAAAATAGGCTTGTCAGGGTAAGTAAAGCTTCCCATTCCTGTGTGTAATTCAAGGGAAACTGCCAGCAGGCACATATCCCATCTATATCACTCAGAAATCAATAAATGTGCAAAATTAAAAACGTCAAAATAACAAAAATTATTTTCAGAAGGATTTCAAATTCACCCAATTTTATAGGAGAATTAGAAGCAATAACTGGATTTCGCAAAGTAAATAAAATTGAGCCATTGGCCAGGATTTTATGAATAGTAATATCCCACATAGCTTAAATTGCAAAGTAAATGACAGCATTAAAGCATCTGGAAGTCGTTTACATTTACTGAATGTTTTGAGATGACAAGAGCAACAGCCATTGGTGGTGTGATAAAGTTGAGCTGAGTTTTATGCAATCTTATTCAAATAAGCAGTGACACAATCCAGCAAATACCAACAGGAATGTGAACAGTATCCACTGGAGATTGCAGTCTAGTAAATATTCCTGCTAGGTTGTAGGAATAGGTTGATAGTATTCCTACTAGCAACCAATAAGTATCTTGTGTGCAAATGCCTCTTAAGAACGATATTATGACAATCACTAATGTTAGCAATGTCAAACAATTAAACCACTGAACTACAAATGGTCTCTCAAAGAAAACATCATGTATCTTAGAGGAAAATTTATATTGCCATAACTCCAGTACTCCTTGTGGAGACACATTGTACCGAAAAATATTTTATTTTGTGAGAGGTGCTGTTTTACAGAAAGACTGTTGGCTATATTTGAAGCTGCATGTGACACAATGGCCTGTGGTGTTTTCAGTGTATACAAGATTATAAAGAAATAAATACAGTTTCATGGCAGGTAAATATATTTATGGCTGGTTTACAAGGTGTGAATAGAAAAGTTCATTTAAACCCTGAACATCAACATTTATTATTATTAAAACGTATTTTATTTTGGCTTGGACAATTTTTAATAATACCATTTTTGACTAAAGTCTAAAATCTTTCCCAAAAATGTCATTAGCCGCAGTCTACCAAGGGGCAGCAATCAAAACTGCCATTTCCACTCTGGGTTTCACCATAATACGATATCAGCAGCGCAAGAGTGCCATCTCTGGCACTCAGCTGCAACAGAAGGTTTGCAAATGGGTTTTGGTATCCCCATTAGAAGGCCATGACTTTTGGTGCTCCCATGTCCTCAAAACCATCACTATTCAAAGCATAAATATGGTAAGGAGGGCCCTGTACCCACACTTGTGAGGACCTAATGACACAGGAGACCGCATTTAATGAGCTGTAACACGATTAGGTCTTGATGGCATCTGCTAATGAATGACAGTTTTTCCCCATGCAAAAGGACGCTTACCTTCACTGGGCATTGCGAATTAATGCCACGATTAGTGGCGTAATTAAGATAGAAAACTCTCTTGAACGTTTCTTGTTTTAATCTGAAGACAAGTGCATATGAAGAATGTTGTGTTAAATGTAGAACAAGTAACATGTCCAATCACAATTAACGATCACTGCAAATTAATAAACAGCAAATATGCACAAATTACTCTAATCAAGATGAGCAAAACAAAGGATTCAAAATCAATGTGTTCGGCATGACAATCAAATATTTTAGAGCGTTTGTCATTTTGTGAGATTACCTGTTCATTTCTTGGAAAGTAAGGTCAGGAATTTTCATTCAGATTATAATTAATTTCAGCAGCCCCAGAGACTCATCGTTAATCATATTTATTATTCAAATCTAGTTTAATATGTATTTTATCACACTATGAGGGGTTGTAAACAGAGGAAGCAAGGTACAAATAACCTTCTTTCTGCTTAGTTTACGCTGCCTGAAATAAAGCAGTACTAAATTTATGGAAATTGTACACTGAAGTAACATTTTTTCCTGGTGATAAATTACTCAGTAAAATGAAGTATTACAATATAAAACAATTCATTAAATGTCATTATGAAATACATTATTAATTATAATGTTGTTTATTCCAATGTTTAGTTCTACGTAGACTGGAGAATCTCAGCTTTAGTGATCAGAGCTATGGTGCAGTGGTAAAAGCTGTTGATTCACACGGACACAGGTTTGAGTCCAACCTGGGTTGTGTTTTAATCCCACCCCTTCTCTCATCCTTGTTACTGTCTACACATACAAAAAAATACATACTACAAAAAAATTTAACTATGGATACAAGAAAATAGTGAATTGAAAGAATGAATTATCATGAACATGTCGCTATCCTAACTGCCTCAAATATGCTTTATTTTCTTCATGTAAAATATAATTTTCAGGCTTAAAATGTAAACTGAACATGTTTTTTGTATGATTCACAAAAGTCTTTGCATTGTAAACATTATACTTATGGTAAATTGCATGAACCAGCAGTAATAAATAGTGCTTCATTGTGTGAAATTATAATCAAGAAAATAACTTTCTTCCAGAGAAAAGCAGTGAGTTTTATATAACAGCGCATTTTTACCTAAGCAATTTAATGTGGGTTCTTAATCAAAAATTGCAATGCCTCTGTAACTATCAATAAACAGTAATTATTGCTGACTCATGTGTACAGTTGCAGATAAATTGTGTTCCACTGTTTACACAAACACAAATGGAAAGCTCTTGTGCTCACCACCCAGCATATAATGACAAAACACTTTAGCGGAACAAACCATTTTGGCCTTCAATAAATTATTCTGTCTTTGACTTCTAACCTTTTTTTGACCCATGTGAATATCTTGTCAATAAGACAGTCGTGCTTTCTCAAAGCAATGAACTATGACATACCAAATGGAGCTATATAATTACTGCTGCTTGCTAATGCAATCCTCACTGTTATTGCAATGATGCAACCCTAAACATTAAACTTTATCACATAATTGACTAATGCTGACAGATTTTCTGAATATGAAATACTATATATATAGTATTTCTGAATATGAATACTGATTCTGCACTAAAATGTCGCCTTCCTGCTATAAGGCACCTCAATGCAGAATGTTTTTTTGGCATGTGTATACAATATAAATACATACATTTTGTGAAATGTTTCTGTTGTTTACGGTTTCAACTACATATTTGTTGCTGGAAGTTCAATGTTTTTCCTTTGACTGGTGACCTGTGTAGTGTAAACATTACTGTAAATGACACATTAATAATCATCTGTATCACTGCATGTTTTCAGCTGAGAAATGTAAAGGCCTCTCCTTGACTGGCAAGGACAACCTTTCAGGGGCCTGATACAGTATGCTTGTGTGGAAGCCATGAAGAATATGATGTGTCATAAAACTCAGCTTTTAATGAAGAAGGAGCAATACAGTTTCTTTACAGATGAGAAGCATATAAATATGCTAATAGAGAGACCCTATTAAAGATTCCCATGAGTGATTTCCCAGCATGCATCTCTCCTTCTCTTAACCACTGTCTTTTTAATGACTCTTTGATTTGTCTGAACCTGTTCTTGTGAACACCACCAAACATTATTATTATTGGCTTTTAGTCTAGGTTTGTTTGTCTGAGGTCATGTTATAGTGCACTCCTACACTTTGACAGAATTCACTTTTTAGAAGATGCAGACATTAAAATTTTATAGTCAAATTCAAGAACTGATGCTTGCATAACATCATCTGGTCAGTTCAAAATAAAACACAGATGTACAGTATTCAACTATAATATCCCATAATCCTTGCATACGGGTTGGCGGTTGGTGGAAAGAATATAAATGGCATGTGACTGAGAAATTGAAAGAATTAGGCTAAAGGAATTCATAACTGTCCATTTTTGTCAACTTATAATTCTATTTCTACTGAGAAATAGGCATTTCAGTCATAAAATATTCACTTGGTTATCCATAAAGTTCACTTGAGTTTCTGGATCATTAGGTGACATTAGGTGACATTATGGTGCCTCAGAACCTTGTCTAAAACTAGTTTCCTGTTTTCAAGCAAAAATACTGTTTGTTAAGGCATTAAATTATTGATTCAAACACCTGACTACTTAGACTAATATACTTAGATTAATAAACATGAGCAGTCACAAGTAGTTTACATTTATGAGCAACACTTCTTAAATTCTATTAAACTGTTATGCTCCTACAATCAATTGCTGTTTCTATGAGTTGGGAACCACTTGTGAATTGTTCTACTGATCTAGTATCAGGCTTTCCATGGAACTGAATTAACCTATGTTATGTCTTTCCTTCAAGTTAGTTTCAGTAAATGTTCTGAGCTTTTCTTTTTATTGTTTCACTGTCCATCTGTCCTGTTGTTTGAACCTGAAGATATCTTTACACTATGTCCTATGTCCACAAAGACGCAGTGGACTCTTAGCCATCAGGACAGCAGTGATGAATGACAAAGCCGAGAAGACCCTCAAAACCTGATGGCCGAGAGGAGGTCAGCCACATGCTGCTCGGATCATTACACCACCTGAGTCCAGACCTCTGCTGCCATTCTGATTTATGGTTTCTGGTAGCCCAAACCACCCAATGGAGGCACCCCATCCTGCCCAAATCGAAGTCCATCCATCTTGGTTCGTGAAGCCAAGCTACCCTACAGTACTGTACATCTTGTTGAGCTGTGTTGGCCTCTTCAGTTTTAATCTTGCTCTGTGATTTAATGGGCACGTTAAGGGCAGAACTCAATACAGTACAGTAAAATATGGCGCGCCTGACAGACAGACAAAATTAATATGGTAGCAAATCTGAAAATCTTGGCGGATCATCACGCTACTTGGAAAAAATTGTTCCATGCATCTGGTTAAAAATGAAAACAAGGAATGTTGGTATTTTTAAAAAATCACCTTTTGGTAACTTGCACATAATGTTACATTGAATATTTATGATTGACTCAAATGTTATTTTCAAATCTGCAAATTTTTACCAGTTCCAGTGGGGAAAAACAAGAATCAGACATTTTTAATGTAAGTTGACAGGTTTACTCGTGTGTCTGAAAAAAAATTTAAAAACTAAATAAATTGATAGAAATAACAGATTCAGAGTTAGAAGATTGCATATGTAGGCAACATCTGTTATGCTACATTTTCAGTGTGTATAAAGTTGACGTTCTGTTTAAATACCTGGAGGTACAGTGTGAGTTAACTGAATTAAATATAATGGCAAACTTGTGTAGAAAAGTTTACAGAACTTTAGAAAACTGGTTGGGTCACCTTGTTCTATATGTAGACAAAATTAGTTTTGGATTCAATCCAGCAGACTCATCTAAGTGAGGACATTTGCTACCTGTTTGCTGCACCACCTGTTTGCATAAACTTGCATGCACAACATCAAGGAAATCTGAACGGGGAAATGCTTGTGAATGCTAATGATATTAGCCGCGATAACTGAATCCTCTCATGTAATCACAGGTTGGGCCGATGAGAGCAATCTGTGTGCACTCAATTTTGTTGTGTGTCAGAGAGAGTTTAATCAAATCTGACAAGATTGTTCTGAAGCAGCATCTGTTTGGGCTTATAAATATTACTTTGGCTCACGTGCAAAAACGAAATGTGTGTGACTTGATCGAAATGAAAAAGCTGACAAAAACTAGACTTAGACATGCTAACACATTCGCTGGAACATGCTAGCCAGTCGATCTAGTCAGTAAGGACTGAAATAGAATCCAATTAACACCTGCTAAGCATTAACCTGAAGGCCTGAAGAAAGATCTGCTTTTAGACAAGTAATAAATCGAGATCATTGCATATCGAACAGCAATGCCAATTTGATGCTCAGTGAGATTGTCAACCTGTGACGACCGTGCCCCTTTGCATTCCCCCCTCAAATGAAAACAAATGAAGTCGAAAACAAATGAAAAGCCCTTTCTCCAGTGTTTCACCCCTGCAACTAGCTGCATTAGCCAGATGCACACAGCTTGCCTGCATCCTTTGCCATAAGTAATTGTCATTACAGTAATTGTTGCTTAATGTTTTCATAATCTGCTGCTTAGAGGGAAGTTTTCCTTCCTCTAATATCATTGCCAGATCCCCGCGGCCCAATCCTCAATGCTGGCCTTGCATTTTTATTTCTTATTCTTGCCTCCCTGTAATGAATTAGGATCTGTCCCAGCTGGCTTGCTTGCCTGATCGGTAGCTGTCTGGGCAAAGGGACGCCTGGCTTGACTGAGCTTCAGCGTTCTGGCAGGAAAGGGCCAATGGGCTCACTCCTCCTGACTTAATGAGGCGATCACATGTCCACACACTGGCAAGCTTGGCTGGCATCTGGTACTCAAGCAACCAAGCACACTCGCAGAGTTTACTTACAATTCACCTACACAATTCCTCAAAATGAGTGATGAGCTGCTTAGCCGCACCCCTTAGGGTGCTATTCTGCCTTCATACATACTAAAGAATGGAATGATGGGGTAATTACCCAAAAACAATAAGCAGCCAGTCTGTCTTTGATATACTGTCTGATTGTGTGTCAGTATGAGCTCAGGTTGGGTTTTCCTGTAACAATGCAAATCACCCTTTTAAGATCAAGTTAATGATCAGTTAAAAGATGAACATTCAAAAGATTATTTTGAATGTTCTAGTAATGTTTAAAATGTTCAGATTTTTAGACATGGTATTAACATTATTGCTTGGTTATAAGAACGTTTATTCAGACTTTTTTAAACTCTGTAACATTTTCAACTCATTCCACTATCAATTTAAGAACGTTTTTGATATGTATAATATATAATGTTAAAAAACTTCTAAAGTTACTGCAAGAACATTTTTGATAACTTTAAGAGAACTTTGAGAGAAATTTTAGAGAAAGTTAGCCATCGATCTGAGAACATTAGCTGCGGTGGCAAAGTGTTTACTAAAAGATTAGAAAAAGAAACAAATTAACACTTTGGATCAATATTTCCAAATAAATTGCCTAGTTTTTTCAATCAAATTGCAAAGATCTGCTCAAATGAAGGTAGTTCAAATTAACATACGTATTCTTATTTGTTGATGATCAAAAACTACGAGTTCAAAAATGTTATGCAATACAATAAAACATATACTGATGTATGATAGGGTATGAAAATGTACTGTATACAGGAGCAATGTCCCAACCATTCATTCACATTCGTTCACATATTGTCTATTATATCCACAGGGCGTGACCAATCATGCCAAGTGTTTTGTCAATACTCTACAAACGTGTATTCATCTTTGGTCTTAGTTGTCTGTCATTTGTTTTATGACTTTAATCTAATGTTCCATGGTCCTATTCCTGATGGACTCCCCCACCACAACCCCCCACCCCCGTAATGTTTTTGCTCTTTAAATTTTATCACACTATTGATTTGAGACACACACATAAGCACACACACACAGGTATACAGCAAGCTTTTTTCTTTTTTGCCAAGATCCCCCACAGAGTCAAGTAGATTGTACACTCAGCTCCTCTTAAACACACCCAGATACATCATCACAGAGAAACATTTCACATCCAGCTTTTAAAAGACTGGTTTTATATATAGTGTTGGGGAATGTTATTTTTGACTGTAAGATGTTAACACTCACAAAGTTACACCTACAATAGTGATTTTGTTGCATTTTTCATTGTCTTTATGGAATAAAACATTTTTGTCATTGTCACCTGCCTGAGGTCTTTTCTCCTCCACAGTGATAGACTGTGGACATGTTGTCTGAAATGTAGTATTCACACAGTGACTGTGTGAATACTACATGCAACTAGAGATAGCTGCCCTGGGGGGGTTACCAATATGGCTGCCAAATTGGTAAGTTTGCTGTTATGTAAATATGTGCACTGTGTTATGTAAATAGGTAAATATGTGTTGTTATTATTTGTATGTCAACAAATAAGCAACTAGAACATTAATGCGAAATATGTTAAGTGGTTTTAAATTCTGAAACTCAGAAGTTCAACAGTAGTGCACTTAGAGTCAGACTTTTTTGAAGAATGAAGTACGAGAAATCTCCATCTAATGTATATATTAGGTTAATACTGTAATATTCTACTATATTATATACCAATATGTAAAACTGCCTTTTATTCTAGATTAATTTAATTCTAAATCATTTAAATGTGGGTTCAGCATGATACAACATTTGAAGGACAAGGTAAAATGGGTGCAGAAGTCACAGTTATGAGCCTCCTGATGTTAATTTTATTGACACTTTACTCAAGCCCCTCAGTGCACAGTGCATAATAATGAAAGCGTCTATCGACCCCACCATCTGTGGATCAGACAGCTTTTTGGTTTTTTTAATTATCCTGTGCTTGCATTCTTAAAGCCCTTGACTAGTGCAGAGGGCTTGTGAAAGAAGTCACAGCAAGGGTTGAGATGCCACAAGGCGATAATGTTTGTTTATTGTTTGGCACATGTCTCTCTCTCATTTGCTGCCTGTCCAAGCCTAAAGATCTTCAGAAAAATACTCTGATTAGAATCAGACTGCATCTTGCAGTCAAGTGTAGTAGGCTGGCTTTGAAGGTGAATCTCTGAGGATGTTTGTTTTAAATCGGTTCTAAACACTAAGCTGATTGGTCATGCTGGGGTTTTCTCATTCTTTATTCCTGCTGCAGTCGCCGTGATAAAAAGGTGTTTGAAAACTTATATGTAAGAGTAATTAGAACTCAAGGTAATGACATGTCCTTCATACTCTTTGCTTGTACCCAAAATTATATAGTTGTCATGGATAATTAATTGATATGAGGCAACACTTGAAATAAAATATGATAAAGCCCGAAACCATATATAAGGTAAAAAAAAAATTATTTCAACAAGAAATGTGTGGGGCAAAATGCCTTTAGAACAGGCTCTATTCAGTTTCCCACAATGCACTGCGCTACCTCGGTCATAAAATACACAGAAGTCTTTCTGACAGAAAATTGGTCATAATCATTAGAAATATTTAAGACTTATTACAGCCGGCATGTTGAATGGAGTGGGCTGGGGATGGGGGTGTGAATGACTATCACATGCTTGAATGTTGCATGATTCATGGGCAATCGGGAGCCGTTCTCGTGAGCTGACAGTCACAGGATGTGTGATTGATAGCATGCTGTGCTTATCATTGTGGTGTATCGGTTTTATGACAAAAGCTTGAAGGACATTTGCTACTTGATATGGTTATGCCACAGCAGGCAGGAGGAGACTTCCATACCAAAAGCAGCTTTACATTGTGTGCTGAAGAATGTGTTTCCTACTCAGAGTTCCAATGAGTGACACATTTAACATTCCCAGAAGCGCTGGCAATGCCCCAAATGCTTCAGAATAGTACATTCAGCATTCTTATTCAAATGATGACATATGCTGCTCATTTTATGGCCTGTCTGTGCAGTATATTGGTTTGTTCACCTTTCTTTCACCTTACTGAGAATGCACTTAAAACACATTTATGTACATCTATGAGTGAATCTCACAAAAAATGTTTTTTGCTCTATACTGTAATACAAAAAAGAAATATATATTCAAATACACAATTTTTATAATTGTAGTATTTCTAGTTTTGCCTATATTTTATAGATGTGAAAAGATCATTGTATGAATAGTAAAATGTATGTTTTAACTGTGTATTAGTTGATTGGTAAGTTGATTCCAATAATGAGAATTTTGAATTTTCAAAAAATGAAATTGTCTCACAATGAAGTCTTATTGGTTTTAGAATTAAGTTAAATAAAAATGTAAATCTGGACATGTTGCGTGAGATTTGTTTCAATGCTAATCATGATCCTGTTTATTAACATTCTCTGGAGAATATGTCTTGATTTAACATCTAATTTGCTGGGATGCTTGTCTTTGATTTACATAGCCTATCCTATCGTGCCTTAATCAGCAGTACCCAATGATCTGTGCAGAGACCTGGCCCATTTAATTAGCATGTATGTGAGCATCTGACCAACAGTGGCCAATGAGGTATTTAAACCCCAAATGTACATTTCCAACTCAGATAATTCAAATAATTAAGCTGTAATTACACATTGTTTAGGGAATAATAAGACAACAGAGGAACAGATTGTGGAACATTGGAGTAAATGGTAAAATAAGTTTCAAAATTATTTCTGTTATTCTCTTTTTGGGTATCAAATGCCTGGATCATATTTCAATTTATAAATTATATTTTAAAAGTTAGGCCTATTTAAAGACCTTAAATTTTTGTTTTGCATTGTGACACTAGTTGTGTAGTGAGGTAAAGCCACTATTGGACTGCTGTGTGCGGTGTGGGTAATAGGGCCAATCATAACCATTCTAAGGATTTGCTTGCTAATGTACAGTCCAGTGATTGAATTGAGGGAAGGTTGGGGGGACCTGGGACCCTCCATAAGGCTAAAGGGACAGTAAAAAATAGACTTATGAAAGTCCCTAAGATATTTTTATTGCTGTGAAAATAATAATGACATCTGATTAAATTCATGCAGTGAGTCTGGTAAATTTTGTGATTTTTGTTTGTACAATCATTCATGTCACTAAAGTTTGCTTTAGCCTAGTTGTCACGTCTCTTTAAAATGTAATAGGCCTCACATTTAAAGACTGCTAAGCACATGACAAGGTTTACTGTTTGCTTGGCGCTGCCCTGAGCAAACATAGTCCTCCACTGTTGAAGTGTGTCCTTTCAACCTAAGCCATTGTTTCTTTTCACAGGGACAAAAAAATGACTGTACTACAGTAATAAGAATGAGATGTTTTTAAAATTCATAATAAGGTAAAACATGGTCCAGACATTATCATCTAAACCAAACTAATGCTAAAAAATAAACTCCCATATGCAGTTTGAAAAGATAATCTTAAGGGCTTAATGACCTAAGAATGACCTAAATTAAATACTTCATCTATTATTAAAGGAAACAGGGGGGTTGTGTGCCAACTGGAGTCCAGCCAGATGCAGAGTTAGCCATCAACAACCATAATGCACCAAAGACACAGCTACAGCCTCAACCTCAAAACTGAAGAGAAAAAGCAAATCTCTATTTCAGTATATACCCTCATTTTGATGGGGTTTATGTATCAGAGCCCTTATTCATCTGCAGCCATCTATTTCTCGGCCTGGGCCCAGCAGCCTTTGACAGGAGCTATTCGGAGTTTAAAGCATGGCCTATATGCCCGAGCTGTGCCCTGAATCAATGCAGTCACTTCCCTAACACACTTCAATATGTAACCATAGTGAAGGGGAATACATCGTCACAGAGCACTGAGAGGCTGTGGTGATGCAGTGAAGCATGAGAGCTAAGCAGCCGAGCGTGTTTCCTACCTGCATTATAATGCTACTGCAGATATAGTGTAAAAGGCTATTTGGGTGGTTTCTTGCCTGCTGGCTGCCATTGCTGTCATAACTCTCAGTTAGTGAATGTACTTCACAGCAGAATTACATTAGGCTACATAAGTCCAGTGCTGGCCCTTTATATGAATAAATATCGCTCAGGCTCTGTGTACTGTACATTTGCATCTGCATTGCCCTGCTGGTAGAGATGCATTGGCGCTCTGTTGTACAAACAAGAAAGTAATATAATATATACAATTTTTGGATATGGAAGCATAAATGTTTTATAGACACATACTATGGGACTACCAAGGTATTCTTCGAATTAACTGGACTACAAAAATGTACTGGTAATGTACATGTAATGGTAAAACCATGGTGCTTTGACTACAATGATAAATTCAAAGTATACCATGACTAGAAGAAAGAATACCATGGTACTGAAATAATGTACCACCTGACACTCTTAAAAGTAAAACAATATGGTACTACTACTGTTTTTTTTCCAAACATGTTTTTGGGCATGATCCATTACAAGACAGTAGTGGTACCATAATACATTACAGATATTAGATGGCAATGCCATGGTACTTTAATCCAGTATACCATGGTACAGAAATGCATGTATTTACATAGTACCAAGTGTCATGGTGAACTATATCAATACAGGTACTATGGTACATATGGTAAGCATTTAATCAATATTCACTATGCCAATTTTAAGAGTTTGGACATGGGACCATTATACTACCATGGTATTTTTACAATTTTAGGATATTAACTATTTGATATGTCTTGGAGTACTATGTAAACACCATGGTATATATGATAATCATACAGCATTTTCATGTATTTTTGGACCAGGACATGGTAATACCATGTTTTTTTTTACCCTAGTAGTACACTGGTATTCTTTGAAGTGCAAATTTCAATTCCATTCATATGGTAATCTTTCAGTACCATATATAATGTATAGTCTTTTAGTATCCATAGCATGTCATTGACTCCATAGTATGTCATCATCTCCTATCTGTAAAATAAAACACTAGGCTGTATGTTGAGGGCTTCTCATGCCAAATTGTTCTGTCATTATAACAATCAGAAAAAAAGAACAGCTCTCTCTCTCTGCCTTATTATCTCTCTATGTGCTCTGACAGTTCTACACTGTATAATATGTAAGAGGGTCACAATCAAGCCCAACAATGTGCTATGTTCCTGTATTTGTGAACATTTAGAAATTGTTTTTGGCCACACTGTATTTTTGCAAAAATGTAAATTTCTATAAATATAACTATATGGAACAGCAACATTGCAATTTGATATTTTAATCTCAGCAATATAATATGAATCCCTTTTAGTAATCGATTATTTTGATCTGCTCTTTCATTAAAATGCATACAGTATTGTTTTGTATCAAAACACTTTTAATCTTTCAACTTTTGTCTACCAAATAAAATCTATGATTTCTGTCAATTTTCTTACCTCTCTATTGCAGAAAGCCTGTTGCTTGTGAACTATACTTGTTGAAAAGTGTTTTCAAATCAAATTGAATCAAAGCTGAATCACTAAATCTTTGTTGAAAATGCTGTAAATGTTATAGAAAAGGCATGAAACCAAAATTAATTCAAAGATCTCCACATGTGTTTGCATTTGTTGTTGATCCATACATACAGTGTAAATATCTGTTGACCCGGATAGGTCATTGTCAACAGAAGAACAAGGAACACTGTCTCTGGTATACAGTAATTATACAGTATACTGGATATAGCTGTTTACTATATATATCCAGTAAACCGATATCTGCAGGTGGCACATGTAAGTCACCCTCACAAAAGCTCATTAATGTAGCTTTCATGAAAATAAATAAATATCAAGATTAGACTAATCTTAATGAAACCAATGCTCGGAAAAGAGCCATCGACACAAGGACTTAATAGTTTCATTTAAAACTGATATGCAGACGCGAGTTGCTAATTACATCAACAGAGTTAATTAAGAGAAGATCGGGTATTATGTTAATTACCGGTCTGAAGCAGAGATAAGACTTATCTCACCACATTCCATAAAGTGCTTTATATTATTATTGTTTGCACTCAAGGTTTTCTGTACATAATGAAATGTCAACACAAACCCCAGTCCTGAATCTAAATGCTTTAAAAATCATATCAGAGGAATGCACTTTTACAAGAAACGTTTTAGGTTTTTCACCTAAAGAAGTCCTTCTGCACCCGATACTTATATATATATATATATATATATATATATATATATATATATATATATATATATATATATATGCACAGAAAGCTTTTTAGCACTTTTGTAACAAAATGAAGAGTAAGGATGCATGTAAGGCCTGTCATTTATGTTTTATCTGTGTATTTTTGCACAGATTTTTGCTCTTATAGCCACAGAAAATGACAGGAAGTGTACCTTGTTCCTGCAAGTCAGTTTATAAACCAAATGAGTGCAATATTCTGGTAATTTCTGCTATCCTTAATACAAAAAACACAGTAACAGTGTACAGATTGCACCCAAACTAAATTATACTGTGAACATTCACAATTATACTTTTTCTTTTTTGTTTCTGGCATACATCTTTAATTGCCCTACTAAAAGTCTAGTTAGATAGAGTTTTTTTTCCCAAACAATTATGACAGTGTGGTGTGGTAATGTGTGTTCAGCTAAAAAATTCAATTATTACAACAAGACTTAAAAGCAAAACGATGCCTTATTTAAAAGCTGAATGATTTTGTACAAATGTTAAACACATTTTATTTTCTCATATCTAAACTATACATCTTTCATCAATATAATACTTTCTTCCTTAAGCAGAAAGGCAAAAGTCAAGTATTCAATATTAACCACCTCTGTAAACAAGTTTAACCAAGCAAAGTGGTCAAAATACATTCCTAATTATCTCTGTACTATTTCCAATTAAAACTAATACAGGAAATATAACTAATACAGCTGGCTTCTGCAGTGAGATATAGCTCTCTATATGCACTTACTGACAGACTGGATGTTAAATGCAGTCTCGATTAATAAACATGAAGAATGCAAGATCTAATTAAAGCTGGAATGGAGATTGAGGTAGAGATTCATTGTGGTCTAATTTAAACTATAAGTTTGAACCTGGATTGCTTAAAGGATTGTGGATTTGATTGTCACGTTACATATTAACACCTATACACCAAACATGCAGCAGATTATGCAGAGTATTACTGTTATACAAATATATATATATATATATATGTATATATGTATATGTGTGTGTGTGTGTGTGTGTGTGTGTGTGTGTGTGTTCATGCCTCATTATAAATATAAAATTCATAAATCCTTTCATAAAAACAATATCTGGTCTGTGCTAAAATAAAATATATAATATATACTTTACCTATGTAAAGAGAGCATCTATATAGGCAAAGCCTATTAACCTTAGTTTACATATAAAGGATTATATTCACTATTATAACACACGAGCATAACTAATGTATCATTAAATTGTCAAAGTAACTTAGCTAACAACAAAAACTATTATTATTACCTGGAACTGCAGCCTGTTACTTAAAAACATTAACGCATTAACATTAGCCTCCCTGCTAATTTTTGCAATTCCATCTGCATGCTTGTAACTCGCTGATGATTGTGCAGTGTCATCTTAATAACACCAGACCACCATCTTAGGAAGCGCATTTACTGAAAGTTTTAGCCCATTTTGCATGCCATTAGCACCCACCTGGTCCCCCAAATTCTGCATTAGGATTCATGCTGTTGCAATGGCAGAGCCATCCACTAGACTGCATTAATCGGATCACATGCTGCTCCTTTGGGTAACAGCACAGATTCCATGCATGACAAAACATTAATGCTGATTGGCATCTTTGCAAATTAAATCATACACACTCGCACTTGCATGCGCACAGACGGAAGCAAGGGTGTTGAGACAGCACATGTAAACAAGCATTTGTTTTTGATTAATAATTGTGCTTTAAACATTATAAATTTAACAAAATTACTAAAGAAAACATAATTTTCATATATTTTAATTGCACATAAATAAATGTATAAATTACACGTTATTGCATGTCAACAAAAAGTTTAACTGTAATACACATTATTTTACCTATTAGATGCTGCTACTTTCTGACCTAGTGATTAATATTCCTTCATATTAAAAGTAAAAGTTACGAAAATGTTTAACCATATTGTGATATGGTTGTTTGGGAGAAATTTATTCCATAGTTATAGCAATGTCTATTTGAGCAAATACTGAATACAGACTGAATAATAAATACTTTGAGCGAACACTCAAACAATAAAAATTTAATTATACAACAGTTAGTTCTACTTCTTTAATTTGATTGGCAAAGTGATGTTGCAAGAGCTATATAATATAACAGTTTTACGTACTGTTTCACTCTGCTTGTCAGGGTTAACAGGAACCAGGAAATGGAAAACCTGGAGTGGAGCTAGAGTGGCATGATTACAGAAGACTCAAATTAAAACAGCTGTAAAGGAAATATATCAAATAATCATTTGAATAATTGTAAGTTACTTTATATTAACTTTATATTAATTTAAAAAACTGTATTGCATACTTGCAATATTAACATGACTGTTACCATTGATAAATCACATTCATACTGATATTCCATACAGCACTAAAATAGGGTCGGATATAGACATGGGCAGGGCCATTGGGGCTGTTTTTAATTAATCAAAAATTAGTCAGATGATTTCTGTATTGGTTAAAAGCGATTTGGGGACATACTGTGTGTTGCGCATTTGCAAAATATACCATATTTACATGGTACTTCAAGGTAATTCAATGAATCAAAGTTCTATCAAAGTACATGTCCATCAAAACCTGGAATTATTATCAGAAACCATGTTGGTATCATGGTAATATTTAGGGTGAAGCATTTTTAACTGTGGTTATTTTATCTTTTTGTTAAAATATTTCCAGCATCTGAAGCTTAATAAATTCTATTCTCAGTTGCCCTGAAGGTAGAGGAGCTCCAACTATTTAGCACTTTTCTGTGATCCTTGTAGAGTGCCCGAAAGGTCAGGCAGTAACAGGTCAGTTTGTTCTGTGTGCAGAATTTAAATGTATTTTCCTGGCTTTGACATTTGTAATGTCCTTTTTGGAGCCTGGCACACTAACAGCTGTTGCAGTTTTGTTTTTTTAGGAACCTTAAGAACTCCCGTTAAAATAAATTAATGGGGTCAGAATCAGGTTCTTTGGAGTATGGTGTGGCCTGACTGGAATAAAGAGACCTGGAGAGGTAAGTGGGGGGGTCAAACCTTTGGCTGTTCTGCAGTGGAGCTATTAGCATAAATTAATGCATTTTGGGACAGGGTCTACTAAAATTCTACTGTTCCTGGACCAGCATGTCCTTGCTGCTTACTTAAAATGCAGACTCAAGTAACAAGCAAGGGTAACAGGAAGTTAAGCCAGACGTTTTATACAAACTCTGCCCTGTGTTGGTACAATGAGTGTCAGCAGTTTGGTATTAAATGGTAACAGAAACTCTGCGTCTATAGTTAAGCCTGTAAGTTATGAGTACCATGACTGTTTTTTTTGTTTTTGTTTTGCATAAAATGAAATTCAAAAAAGGTTTAAGTAACCTTGTCTTTTAACTTTGTCAATTTTTTGTCAATGTGCATGTGTCATATTGACGTCTCTTTCAATGTTGCATTATGTCTCACTGTTTATTATTATGAGTGCCACACTAAGTTTTTTATGTAGTAAAATTTCATTTTTGAAAAACATGCCTCAACATCCTTATAAGAAAGCATTCTGTGTAAATGGCTACTTGTGGTGCTTTAATCCTATATAGATTTTGACAGCCATTGGTTACTATTTACCTTTGTTGTCTAGAAAACATTTTGTGTTCATAAGAAAGTCATACAGATTTTGAAAAGAGGGTGAGTAAAAAATTACAAAAATTATTTTTTATTTTTAAGTGAACAGTTCCTTTAACACTGAACCAGGGCTGTCCAATCCTGGACTATGAAGAGGTCCTGCAGAGGTTAGTTCCAGCCCTGCTCCAACACACCTGCCTGTAATTATTAAGTAATTCTGAACATAAGGGTTGAAATTAAACGCTGCAGGACAGCGGCCCTCCCAGAACAAAACTGCACACCTGCGACTAAACCATGTTAATGATAATGACCCATGTGTAGTGTACATGCTTTGCGGTATGCACTCACCAATTGCTATGCGCACTCCATACTACAGCATATAAAACGACAGTAAACAGCTATGACATGACATTGAAGTCAGCTTCCTAGTTGTTGCCAGAAAGGGTTGTGAGGCTCAACACAAGTCTCTCCCAAGCTTGACACCACACACTTTACCATCTAGCACTGAGATACCTCAGCTCCACCTACATCCAATACCATTCAGAATTAAACATACAGGCTTTGAATCCTACTCAAAATTCATTTCTGGTTTTGTTAGTAACACAAGAGTTATTCTAACTGAGATGCTATAAGTATTTGGGTTAATAATAAATTAGCCCACTGCCCCTGTATTGAAGCATGAAGGGTCGTCATTGTAATTCACTGTAATTTAAATTACACAGAAGGTAATTTAAGCATGGTTATAAACAGCTATTGTTATGGAAACAATGCATTACATTAGAGAGGTTGTTTTTGTTTAGACTGTCAATAATTTATATATGCAGGCTCACAATTATAGCTATTTATTTATTTTAGCTAATGGCACATTTAGTGCAAGAATATTGATTCTACAGCATTTGTTTCATTATAGATGTAAATATATGGGCACACCAAACAAGGCCTTCTTTGTGCAAAATCAATAATTCATCACTCAGTGATCTGTAATTATGAACTATTTCATCATGTGCTTCTAATACCTGTCACAGTTCGAAAGAGAATGCCAATGACAATTTAGAGAAATAAACGTTGTGGGGAGACCGGGGCTAGCTGTCACACTTTTAACTCTATTGAATATTTGTCAGGGTGCGGTTATTTCTGAAAGTCAATTACACACATACCATCAAGTCTCGGCTGCAATTTTTCCAATAATTTTTGAATGTTATTACCCAGATAAAAACAGCTAAACAACATTCCCAAAAGCAGATAAACTGGGATGGACATGGAAATGATCTGTATTATTGACAAATATTTGATTACCTTGTTTGAAATACTATCTATAAATATGTTTCAAAATATCTGTTTAGAAAAGGCATTATAGTTCAATTTAAACAGTAAAACATTTCATTTAATTTATGTATAATTTATAATGTATACTTATTAAATACAAACTTGACAACTTGACATTTATTAAAAATACTCTTAAAAATATACTAAAAAATAAAAAAATAATATTAATTAAAATATTAATTATAAAATCTTTATTAAAGTTACTTGGTAATTCTTTGAATGTGTGTCAGTGTGTATATAGAGATATAGGCTGAGATATAGCCCATGTGACAACTAACCCCAGTTTCCCCTGTATGTGTTATGTCATACGTGATATATAATGCTATGGAAAAAATACTAATGCTTACGTGTGTATGCTGCAGTGCTGCAAGGTCCATCTAATGTTTCTCAGCTAAGCAGCATTACGTTGGCATGGGTTTCACTGAGCAATGATCTTAAGAAACTGGAGGTAGAACTGCAGTGGGAGAAACCAGCTGTTAGTCATTTGTCTTTGTATGGTCAGTGAAGCAGTATTCAACATACAGCTGCTTCTGTGGATCCCACTTATTAAGCACATCTGTTGTGCTGCAGAACATGGCGGCCATTTATTCAGCTAGCAAACTTTTGAAACGTGCTTTTCTAAACAGGAAAAGCTAATTACACTTTGGTGCTATGCCACATCAGGTACAGCATGTACCTTCAGAATGTTCTCATGTATAGCTCGTTCTAGCCCTCTAATCTGATTGGATAAGATGTGTTCTGAGTGTGCTGATATGTAGTATAACAAAAATGCAATATTTTCCTGTTTGTATCACTCCACTTCTCTGTGCCATGTTCCAGACAAGCTGGTATCTTGGTATGCAAAAGTTGGCTTCTGCCTTATTTGGAACTGTTTTTGCTTGTGTTAGAGAAAAAACAGACAAAATAACAAGCCATATTGTGTCTAATAATATATTATTTGATAACTTCTGGTTTGTAGAACTGTGATAAAAGCAATATCACATTCTTCAAAATCTTTTAATTAGTTTGCAACTTCATACCTGTAGTTGAATCACAGCTGTGCTGCACTCTTGCTGTTATGCTATTGCATAATTATTATTACACCATGAAGCCAATACAAACCAATACAAAACCACCAAACCAATAAAAACATTTAGCATTCTAGGTGAAAGTGTAAATCTGCAGCTATTTGTTACTATTGTGTGAGCTTAATTCAATTATTTTGACCAGCATTTCATTACTAGTTACTTATTATTAGAGTTTACAAAGGCTGCATTACCTACAGTAGTGGGCAATAGCTATTTAGCCGCTTGTTAATAACTTGTGTTCTGTGGGTGACGCCCCCTGAAAAATGATTTCTGAAATAGAGAAAATGACTCCATTAAATTTTAATTACAAGGAGTTTTGTTTTAAAGATTCTTCAGAATAATGTACACTGATGAATCATTTACAATAATAGCAGAAATTTGTACTGAGAATTAAAAAGGGCCAATTGTGATTCATGCTAAATTCATACATCTTGTGAAAGAAGCTACAGAGGCAGTCAACATTTCAAGCACAGGTGTTCAGAATAACCCTGATTTTCCCTCTGTCTCCAGATACATCATGACAAATGCATAACTACTGGAATGCCATCTCACCTTCCTTTTGTCCTTGCCCAGCTCCCAGCCACCCCGTGAGCTCCACAGAGGCTGAGCGCTCCACAAGCTGTCTGTCTCCCATTGTGCCTGCACTGAACGGATGGAGTTATCTCTGTTTGATTAATACTCTTCCCTCTGCATTGTCAATATTGTTTCTCTCTGCATGTTATCTCTGGTTCAGTGTAACGTGTGCATGGCGAATATGATGAAACGCAGTGGATTTGCCGTGTACTGGCGCATATTGGTTTGAGCTTTTTGAGGGCAAATAGATCCAACCTTGGCTGAAATTGATTTTACAAGGAAAACAATTCTGATAGTCTGCTTGCCTTGGGTTTATGGAAAGTGGGAAGTTTTTAACTTAATAATCTTTATAAACAACAAGACGGTGTGTTATAGTACAAACCTGACTGAACAAAATTTTATTTCATTTACTGCATTAAATGTATGTTTTTTTTAATCTAAATATATATAATCTGTCATTAACATTCAATTTGCCATTATGTAGTCAGCATATCGTCAGAGACGAAGATGCAATTTGGTAGGAATTACTATAAATTTGCATCTTTGTAAAACTACCAAGGACAAGAGAAAGTATTTTGTGTTCACTACAACAAAGTAATTGCTCAGAGGTTCATTCTATGTGATGCTATATATTTATCAATATATATTATCAATTTAAGGACAAACATTGATAATGCACAACAAACCAAAGACCAATAACAGCAGTAAATATGTGACATAATTTCCTCTCATTTGTTTCTGCAGCTGTGTCTCATAACTGTCCTCAAATACAGAGTTTACAAGACATGGTCAGTTTGATATATAGTTTTACCACCTTCATTTACATTCTGCTTTAGTTTACAAGCCTCCGCGATGTCTAACCTGATTAGAGTAAAATCTAAATGCCAATGTTTGCTTTAGTGTAGCTCTTCCCACAAGAGCTTTTGCACACATACCTTTCAAGAAGATTTAAACATATCTCGTATTTTTATCGTTTTTGCGACGAGGAAATGTTTACAACGAACCTACCAATTAATTATAAATAATGTTTTAAAAATAAACAGAAATGTTATTTTAGTTAGTATTCTACCTGTTAGTATTGAACATCCTATGTGCTTATGGCAACACTTTTCAATAATGTTAACTGCATAAGTTAAGTATAAATTTAAGTGATGTTAACCAATAGAACTAATGGAACCTCACTGTAAAGTGTTACCATTTAGGTAAAACCTATTGTCACTAAATATGGGTTACAACTACATATAGTATAACACAGCGTGGTCACTGTATACTGATACCATTGCTTGTTGTTTTAGATCAAATTTAGCAAAGTTCCAAGAATCTGACCTGTAATTTTGTTCTTATGTAATTTCTCAATAAGTTTACTGGACCCGCGATAGCTCAGATGGTAGAGTGGAGAACTGTAGGTGTGTCATTGGCCGTCCTTAGGTCGCTGGTTCGATTCCAGCTTGAAAGAGTTTATGTTTGGGACAGTCGTGGCCTAATGGTTAGAGTCTGAGAGGTTCAATTCCCACAGCTGGCAGAAAACGCCAGAGGTGCCCCTGAGCAAAGCACCTTTCCCCCAGTTGATCCCTGGGCACTGCAGTGATAGCTGTCCACTGCTCCGGGTGTGTGTGTGTTCATGACTTGCAATGTGTGCGTTCACTACTCACTGGATGGGTTAAATGTAGAGGTCACATTTCAAGTATGAGTTACTATACATTGAGAAATACTTCACTTCACTTGATATAACAATGACAACAACCTGTGTGGGTATTAGATATTTTTTTAATTAACAAAAAGGTATCAGTGGATCAATCATTTTAAAATATGTGCAGCAGAATCTGTTCAGTAAATTACAGATTAACATTCCACATGATTTTTAACAAAGCTTAATGATACTTTATAGAGTTTAGGAGGGCTGCTGTGGGATACACATGCAGATTTCAGTCTTCTATGTTTTGGGGTTCTGGGACTTTCATTCAGGTCTGTAACTGTGCTTTAAGTTTGTAAAAAACTGCTTTAACATACTTCACAGAGTCAGTGAGGGTTTAATATAGGTGTAGACACATGCACATCTGGAAGGATAAAACCTGCTAAATGCCATCTTTGCTCATGGGTATTCAATTCTGGCCCAATTTTCAGCCAATCACGTGAGACGTAAATAATATTACTAATTATAACTTTTCAAAGTAGAAAAGGTGAATTTTGCAAGAATAATTATGACATCAACCAACAGGGCTTAACTCTCCCTTGCTATCCAGCCAAATGTTGACCCCTGACTGGAACCCTGTATTGACCAACAATAATCCACATCTATTTTATAAATAAAAATAAACACATCTGAGTTTTAGGAGACTCTCGTAGAGTCTTATTATAGTCACCAGTTGTCTAATTTTAGTAATACAAATTATTTTCAAAGCCTTAATGATTTTTGTTTTGAACACTACTTTTGTACTTGTATACTCCTAATGAATGATTTCTAATTTAATGATACTCCATATTAAACAAAATGTCATTTTTAAGCATTAATCTTAAGTGATAAGTAAACTGCACTTCACTATGTTTCTGAAATTCTTTCATTTGATACATTTATATTCACAATACTAATTTAACATACAGACCTTCTAATGACTGCATATTACTATGCAAAATAAAATGCATTAATGTTCTATTCCCCAAGATACAAGAACACCAGGCTCACAAGACTCTGGGACTGTAATTATTATGCAGATGAAGAGATGAACGTGTACTTTGAGTACAATGTTCATTGCTACCCAGCTCAGATTTTGGGAGAAAAAAAGAGGCCTATTCATTTAAAAAGTGATCAAACTCTGAACAATGATATCAAGCTTCTAGATATCAAGTTCTGTTCTTAACAATAGCACAAAAAGATAAAGGTCATGTTGTACAGATTTAGATGAGGTTATTATGCTTTGTTCGAAAGGTGTCAGCGTGTAATAGCTGATCATTAAATGAAACGGGTGCCTTTATCAGTTGAAGATGATTTTTAAAATAAAATTTTGCATGTTTTAAAGTGCTAAATTGCACTGTGCCATCTCAAGTTAATTCATTTTAATACAGTGTTGTTACAAGTTTACTTTACAAACCTTGTGCTCAAAAGGTCATAAAGCTTCTATCAATATACTATATTGATATTTGTCAGTGTTACTTTTTATTTTCTACATTTAGCTTGTATAAGTTTCTGTTTCATGAAGCTTTTTACATTTTCCTGAGAAACAAACCTAGGCCTTAGTTAATACTGATAGGTGATACTAAGGCATTGTTAGGGCATGTTTTCACCAAAGCTTAATGAGTGTTCAAAAAAATCCTGGACTATAACAGTGGAAATAGCTTGTTGTGACCATGTATCTATTTATTTATTGTAGAAAATAAACCTTCTCTGAGAACTGGAGTAAAAATGTGACAACTAGCCCTGGTCACTGCTTCTGTATACAAGGGACCCAAATGGCCCATGCATTATGGAATGCATAAGTCTCCCACTAGTAGAGAATTCTCAATAGAGCCAATTTTCCTATTATTGTCCTCACAGAAATACATTTCTGACTAACACACCCACCTGAGGTGACTAGTAATTTGCGATATCATGGTTGAAATGTGGCAATGTCTCCATTTTCATACGTATATCCCTGTGTTTCATTAGAAAAAAGGCATTGCTTGTGCTTATGAGAAACGATTACACTATTCATTATCATTGCCTTGGAAGGATTACCTTGAGCAGACAGACTGGCATCCAGAGGTTCCACCCGGGGAAATTAATCTATTTCAGACGATTGCACAGATGAAGTGCCACAGCATTATGAAATGACTCTGGGAGAAAATGGAATTCTTTCAATGTTTTGGAAAGTAGAGTTACTGGAATATAGCAAAGACCAATCCATTGCTATTTGACAGGTTCTTTCCCTCTATCATAAATGAATACAGGCTAAATATCAGAGGCGGATGATGACAGCCATGTGATGTGTGCCAGCCCTGGGATGAGAAACAAGAATCCTACAATTTTTTAATATTGTAAGACATCTGTTCCTTTGAATGCAGGCAGGCTTGTATCGTTTAAAGTTAAACAGAAGCAGGAAATGACTTTACAGTCTGTTTGAGTCTGGGCTGGGCAAATTTCAGAATGCAACAATTGGCTTCTTTTCAAATCATGAGTGAATGCCCATTTACACCAAGAACAATGTACAATGTAAAGAACATCGAAAAATGATAACTATAAAGTACAATGATAACTATATTAGCGTCCAAACCAACGTACAATGGTGTTGGCACTAATTATGCCTGTTTATTCCTTGATATGTAGATTTTATGTAGTCAAACTCTTTTTTAAATAATACTTTGTCTTTAATTATGTTGTTATTTTTTAAGTGTAACCTTTATACTATATAACTAAAAATAAATGTTGACAAAAAACTTGAAATCTATTGATTAAAGGGCTTTTCAGGAAATTAAACATTAACCAAACTTTGATTACTAGTTATATAATTTGGCAGATGCTTTATCTAAATCAACTTACAATGCATTCAAGGTATACAATTTATCCGTTATGCGTTCCCTGGGAGACAAACCCACAACTTTTGCACTGCTAATGCAATACCAGTTGAGCTACAGGAACACACATTTTTTTTTTCAAATTTAAATTCTTTTTTTCCACCCAAATTCAGGAATCGAAATGGAATTAAGGAATTCTGAGGTTCTGTGATTCACAACTCTGGCTTGAGTCACAACACAGGTTATCACCTGACAGGTGATCCAAACATTTAGTGAGGGAACGCTGGCAACATCTCCAAGGGCTTGAAATATTTAGTTGAAAAGCCATCAAAGATATCTCATTCCACCCACATATTTCATCTCAGCTGCAATATTCTCACCATCCTGTTTCATGTAGTCAATTGCAGGAGATCTAAAATCAACAATCAAAACAAGCAACTTTCAGCTTTCTCTGTCAGCTTTCAAGAAGCATCAAAAGCAGAGTGCAACACAGCACGCGGGGTAAACAATTCATTGTGGAGTTTGCCCCAATCCAGAAACACAAAGTGGTTCAATGCTCCTGACAGGAAATGTAGAATGCCACAGACAGGATCTCTCATCCAATGGGTGTTATTCTTTTGAACATCACTCAGATCTGTTGCAGTGATGTAAAAAATGCAATAAATTGGTGTTTTAAAGTTTGAGATTCAGGAACTACTACATGTGCTTATGAATATCTTAAGTCCAAACTTTTTTTGCTTCTTTTATATAAAGCTTTATATTTTGCTTTTATATAAAGCTTTATGAGGTGGCAATAAGCAATCATATAACCTGTTTAAACAGATATTAAATCTGTAAAATGACAAGTATGTTTTATTTAGTGTAACATAGGTTATTATTAGTTGTAGGGCAATTATCACGTGTGCTCATTGCTCATACAAGAATTTGAACAAAGCGTTCAGAGATTATCATTATTACTTCTGGGCAAAACATGATAAATATAACCTATACAAAAAGAGATAATATCAATTTTATCCTTAAAACGCAACAGCTACAGTTTAATAAATTCGATTTAATCCATGGTGTCATTAATTGTTATTAGTACATACAGATTGATTATAAAAAATTTTGCTCTTGGTCTATATCTTGGAGTGCTTGGAAAGAGAAAGTCCTTCACCTTTGAAAAAGGGCAGCTCTAGTAATTATGAAGGAGAAGTTTGTGATAGGGAATGGGATTTTCTGCACTTTTAAAGATCTTATTCCTCTCTAAGGACTCTTCAGGGTTATTAAAGCACCCTTTTTCACAGGAGATCGGGACATCGTTCGCAATTTTAGATTGGATTTTGCTTTCAGCTTGTAACCTGCTGTGAGGAAGAGGTGGACCGTTTACATCGTGGGCTGAGTCACGTAACCTACATCAGTACTTCTCAACTGGTTTTGCTTCAGAATCCACATTTTACATGGAGCAGTGACCCAACACAGAACCTAAATTGTTTATCATAATATCTTAAAATCAGAACACTGAAATGTATTAACATTACTACATATGTCCATCAATGTGCCAGTTAATCAACATGACATACACTGAATAGATAAATGGACAATTTTAGTTTCAAAATGTATTTGAAAATGATTTTTCAAAATGTCACTGAACTGAATTTCAGTGGTCCAGCAATGACTTTGCTGGACCACTGAATGCTCGTGTTAGGATCTTTCTAATATCGGTGGGTCCTACCAAGAAACATATACATTTTAGTTCGACTGGATTTTGGTAATCAAAAAAAATATTTGCACATTTAAAAATTGATATGCCTGTTTATTTTGCTAACCTAAACAATGTTTAGTTGAATTTTATTATCAGCACTGTTATTATGATTGCTATCTAGAACCATACCTGAACACATTTGCAACTTTCTTTCAGGTACAATCCACCATCTGACATACTGACATAGGATGTCTATTGTATATTAATTATTTTGGCATCTTGTTAATGCACACTGACCCAACAATGTTCTTTCATTTTCAATATAAATTAGCCTATCAATCAAAATTAATTTATAGCGTTTCTCAACATTTTCTTACTATAATGTGGGAAAAAACATGTTTCATGTTACGTGTGATGATCCAACTTTCTAATTTAATAAATACACTGTCGAAATGCATTTCTCATTACTGCTGCTCTCAAATAATGATATCCTTGACATTTAGAACATGACCTTCCAGCATCAGGGCACAGCGTGCCGAAAGCCTGTGTTCATTAAAGGTGTCATCTGTATCTACCGCCAGTTGTTAACAACAACCAGGCAGCTTGTTACAATTACTTTCACTGCTTTCTGCAAATTATACAGGAAGAGAGATGCAGTAGATGTTTATTTACTCTTGAGTAATCATTGTACAATACTAAAATACAATTGCAAGACAAAGCAAAGAATATGCATAGATTCTATGCAGTCTTTAAAGCCTGATCAAAACACAGAGGATATTTTTTTTAATTAGCTGTTTAAATGCTTGCTTAAATGTTAATTCATAGGAAGACTATTTCACTACTGTATGACCAAATTTCCTACACAGAGCACAAATTTCCTACTTACCTTTGGGCAAGACTGGGCTCCAGCCTGTGGGCTCCAACCTGCCTGTCTTCTTTAATTTGTTTAGCAATATGCCAGTCATTTATGCCAGTTTTATCATTTTATCCTATTTAAGGAAAAGTGTCATTTAATTAGCTAAATTATATGTCATGTTTGCTGATTGGTTCTTGGTGGTTACAACATGTCACATTTAGTGCTGTTGAAATCTGTCTGCATTAGACCCTGTTAAAATGGCGGATAAGTGATAACGCAATTAAGTCTTAAAAGGAGACTCTACAGTGTTTTTTACTATCAACTTCTAAGCATACATCCGTCTAATATGATATGTTATGATATGCTTCATTCTCTGTTGTGCTTTGTTTGACATGCATGCACAAGCATCTTTGTTAAACAATGATAAAGTAGGCTATTATGCGCTGGTAAGGCATGTCTTTTATTTTTTAAATAACTTGAATAACTGACCAAAGAGATAAGCACACTGAATGAATAGCCTACTTTAGACTACACGTTTTTTGCAAGACACAACAAATTGTTTACATAATACAGTGATTCGCTGCTACATGCAGGCATGTGTAAATAGATTTTCCAATGTTCACATTGCTTCTTAAATATTTGTGTCAGTTACTATTTATTCATATTTTATTGTGATAGTCACAAAATCATACTTTAAACATCCAGTTAATTTATCAGACGCTCTCAAAATCATACATTAAACATCCAGTTAATTTATCAGATGCTGTCTAAGAATGATATTAATTTTATGTTAAATATGTAATGTGAGAATTCATACAAATCTCACATTCTTAATGGCCGTTCCAATCCATTCCAATTCCGGTTTTGTAGTAATTGCATACAATGCAACAAAACGAAATTAAATAGAAAACCTCCACCCTCCAATAGGTGCATCCACCCGCAACACCACAAACATATAGCCTAAATATACTATAAACTATATAATGATAAGTGTAACACAATACAATACACAAAATACACCATTTCTACAATACTATAACTAATCTGTAAATAAATAATGGGCATATGTATATATATATATATATATATATACATATATTCTGTTCAAAATTATTTATAGACTAGGCCCTGAAAAAGACTCAAGTCCAGGGACCCCTACACCCCTAAGTCTGGTCCTCCACAGAGCTTTATGCATAGACATGTATAGTTTGTTCTATTTTCTATTTCTTTATGCTTTAGGGCTCAAAATAAAAATCTGGCAGCTAAATAGGAAGTAGTATTTAGAGTAAGATTTATTAATGTGATTTAGCCTGGAGGTTTCTCCCAGTCAGTTTAAAAAAGGGATTTGCTTTTCCTGCTGTTTGGCAACATTTTCCTTAGATTGGGGGAGGAAACACATGACAGCAACACAGAATGGGATTGTTGCAACATGCTGAAATGCAGGCCCTACAACATTTCTATATTCAAGCACAGCAGACAAACACCATTACTTATGGGTTAATGATCAAGGGTTATATCAAGGGTTAATGATTTATTAAAACCTCTGTAGTTTAAACTTCAGCATATAACTCATACTGTTTGTGCTATGACACGAATATTGCACTTTGTGTTTTATTACCTTAGGCTTGTGTTTTTTTGACAATATCATGGAGGGTTCTGCTGAACTGGTAATCAGCCACAAGTAATGCATGCAAGCAACCACCTGGATCACCCCAGTATCTGCATAGAAACGTCCTTTCGACCACCCAGAAAACCCTAGAAACCACAAAACTTAGTTTTGCACCACTGAAGTTGTACAAAAATGTAAAGAACTCATTTTCTAAATTGAACCGATGCAAACAATTTCAAAGGCTAATCACTACACAACGCAAACTTCATTTCTGTTGTGCTGTACTCTGGCCTGTTTTTTTGGTCATAATGCATACATGTGAACCATCTCAAAGACATGGTGGGGGAGTATGGGAAAAGAACCTCTTAATTTTATGTTGTAAGATATACGTCACAGCAATTCCCTCCACAGCAGGTCAACAGAAGGCAAGGACTCAAGGACTTATAATTGTCACTTATCAGTGGAAAACTTTTAAAAATAACACAAACTGATGTTAAACTCCTCACCTGTGTTCATTTGTTTTTCTTTTTGTAACATACTGTCTGAAACACAAAATGGAGTCTAGCTCTATATACAAAATTAGAAGATGAGCCATAACATTAAAACGATTTATAACATGAAAAAGCACACTAAACACATTCAACAACTGAGAAAAAAAAGTCAGCCACTGGGGTTTAAATACACAAGACTAATCAGGGAAAACGAGAAAAACCTGGGCACAAGCGGGCAAGGCAACGTGAACAAAACTACATAGAACAGAGACATGAACTACAAAGCAACACTTCAAAATAAAAGACAGAGGACCAAAACACAACATATATACATTACATTTCTCTAACTGAATAACACCAGCCAAGTCAATTATTTATTTACCCTGTTGACTGTTGATAAAGATCTTAATAAAATACATATTTTATAGCCTATAATCACCTAATCCCATGGTTTTCAATGAGCTGATCTGTCTGTGCTGATCTGTTTTTGGTCAAAAATAGTGGGAAAAATAATGCTAAATGTAAATAATAAAATGCATATACCATATAGTTGTCCATTTTATTATTTTTAGGTTTAAAATTTGATGTGAAAATGTCTTGATGTGAGAAAATTATGAAATGGATTTGATTAATTCAGCAATACCGCCACCTTGTGTAAAGGAACAAACAACGATTAAAATAAAACGTGTCACGTGAATGTTATTCGTATGAAATGTTTGACATCATGATTGTTTTTAAATTATGCTGACGCAGACAAATGAGAAGCGCAGGATGATATTACTGGGAATAGAAAACATTGCCTTTAATTAATGGGCCAAATAAATAAATATGTAGTGCATTTTAACACGTTTTACAGCACCACATGCTGACATTGTCTTGCAGGATCCATTAAGGATTTTAAAAGTGAATTAGTGAAATATAGTGAAAATTCTTGAACAATGAAAAAAATATAATACGTTGCTATAAAAGGTGCAAATTTTAATTTCAATCTAAATCTAAACCAATCATTTTAATACCCCATTTATAGCTTGATATTTGAAAAACTCAGCATTTTGTATTTTTAGTAACAGTCTCGTGGCCATAATGTGTATGTTCAGCACTTAAAAAACACAAAACGCAGGGGCTATGAGAAAACTACAAAAGGGGCAAAGGATGCACAAAGAAAATAAGAGGCACCCAGTGATTTTTCTTGCTCCATCGTCACACACTGAAACAGTTTGACTCCTACAAAATAACATTTTAAAACTTTTTAACATGTCAGACAAAAAATGACACTGTGTTGCCCTGTACTGATGACTACTTGATAACCACGCATGCGTTCACAAGAGTGACTCAGACACACTTCCTTGTCAGTTCAATAACTGCATGGAAACGGCTGACGGAACACATTTAATCCAGCATCATATCAGTTATTTTACTATAAAAGGTAAATATACATTTTGTAATATAGCCAAAAATGTATATCGGCCCGCCTCATGGGGTGCTTGGTAAAAACAAACATGTAAATAAGAAAGGATTGTTTCCTGTTGAATTTAAATTCCAGATAACAAACTCAGAGAACGCGTCACGCAGCATCACATGATCACATGACAAAATCAGTCAGTTTGTGGATGGGGATTAAATAAAAATATTATTTCATCTACATCAATTCTTTTTCCTAAAAATGGATTTTTCTGTGTACTTTTAAGCACTGAACACATATTAAATACTAACCCCAGCAGAGGGAGCCATAACTTTACTTGAACTTCATTCTTTGTTTTGCTAATACAAATCTTTAAACATAAGTGCTCACGCATATTTTGTTTTTCATTTGTGATATGTGATGCGTTGTCTGTGTTCTGCTGTCTGTTTAGAAAAGTTCACTTAAAACACATTTTAAACACATTTAAATATGACTGACACTGAATACAACTATTAACTACACAAAGAGATCATCTCTATATAGACATAAAGACCAGCTTTATTTTCTCTCTTTGTGAATGAACAGAACTTCCATTGAGTGCCTTGTATGAATCTATCCATAGATAAATAGATTCATTAATACATGAAGAATCAGTTCCTCAAAATGCAAATCTCAGACAGATGGAGTGTTGCTTAAACATGTGAAGAGTAAAAACTAGTTACAGCACATACATAACTAATAGATTTCACCTGGCTGATGCCTTCCACATAAAATTCATTTGAGACTATAACTAAATATGGAGAACTGGAAGTCATTGATTTAGGTGTGCAAACCTAACAAACTATGCCTTATAGATAAACGACAATCAAATAACAAGTCAGACAGATTGTCTTGATTGCTAATATGGCAGTGTTTCATGTGTGGCCCCAAAAAGTATTTTAACACTTACAATGTATGAATGTCATTAACCTTGCATTACATAAAGATAGACCAAGCAAAAAAGAATATTATAAGGTTTAAATCATAAAACAATAAATTGAGTAATAATTATAAAATGTTCATGTAACATAGTTACGTTCCATAGTTAATGTGTTTAATTACAATTGTGGTTACTCTGCTAGGACAACCTAAGACAATTTTATTAGAAATTACTTCAAATATCCACCAAAATATCATTTGGAGTTGTTTTACAAGTAACAGCAAACATTGCTTAGAGAAGTTAATTGTAATAAGGTCTGGCAAAGGAACATTGCTGTCTAACATTCTTTGTTACATAATGCTAATAAATTCATAATTTTAAGTGCTGTTTACTGTAGGTGCCCAAATACCTAATGGAGTCACTGTTTCTATTTATATTATTATCTATATTTAAACAAATAAGCAGAATCCCCTGAGATCAGCTCTGTAACAAATTCCCTGCCCTGGTTTTTCAGATCATTTTAAAATGGTAGTATTTGTCAATCACAATGCCTACATTGGAACAAAGTTATTTATCCATCCATATGTTGGCAAATATAATTATAGTTGCAATTTAATTGTTTTGTTGTTGCTTTGATTATTACAAATGTGTTATTTTTTTCCTTTACTGCTTTACTGTTAAGCTTTAGAAGATGCAAGGTTATCCTTAGATACTGTAAACCTTTATCAGGTTGCAATACAATATAACACCAACCAACATTTTAAAAAGGTCCATTATCAGATTTTAATGAAAAATTTCAGAATATAAAGAATATATTTTAGAATATTTAGGTAATGTCTTTTTTCATTAGCATACTGAAAAATATTGAAGCATTTGTTTTGTTCCAAAGTTATACAAGAGAAAAGGGAAATCTTTAGCTTAAGAAGTGGGAAAGCTTCCTCTGTTGTATCCATTTGTCAGATCATAAGAGACTGGAGCTGTGGTGCACTCTGTAAAGAAGCTTGAAAAGGCAAGTGCACATGGCGAGCTCTGTTCCACAGGCACGATGCTAGAAAGGTCTGTGTGATTATAAAAGTTTGGCTGTGTTGGTGCCATCCGCATGTCCCCAGACTTCTTGAGGCTACTGCTACAAGTTCCCCAAGGCTCTGTGTATAAAAAACCACCAGTTACAAAATGGTGTGAGTCATATGAGACAGGCTCAGGGCTTCCAGTCACTTCCTGTTGCATCCTGATAGGCGCTGTGTGAAATAGATCCTGCTCTGAGACCATGTTGCTGTAGTCCGGCCCAAGAAGGTCCAAAAACTCGACTGCTTCTGGAGTCCCTTCCTCCAGGTCTTTGAGCAACATGCCAGATGTGGATGTAATTCTGCCACTATTGGCCGGCTCCGTAAAGAAAGATGGAGGGAGGTTTCGGTGTCGCAGCGGGGGCTTCTTGGCCCTTTCTCCTCGTACATCCTTTGCCGGGTTGAACAGAGCAGCCAGACTCTTGCTTTGCAGGCTGGCCTGTATCCCGTCCCTCTTGGGTGGCGTTTTGCTGGCCAGGTTGCTGGTTGGGGTTTGGGGTGAGCCTTGTCTCTTGCATGGCTCCTGAACAGGTGCGGTCCCAGGTGGTGAGATGATGCCTGTGCACTTTTTAATCTGCTTCTGCAGATACTTGCGGTGGTTGACTTTCCTCTTGGACTTGACAGGTTTGTCCAGTGCAAGTTTGATGTTGCTGGAAGCAGAGTCAATGAAGCTGAGAAGGTCTCTAGTGGTCTCCCTAAAGTCACCTTCGCAGTCCATCTCAGCCAGAAGGGTGCCCTCCAGACTCTTGTCCATTTCATACTCCATGACCGAGCCAGGAAAGCAGAAGTTTAAGAACTGAGAGTTCATGATGGCAGTATGAACAGCCATCTCTCTCCACCACAAGCACAAAACCTTCGCCCAAGATGTTTGCAGTAATTTCTAAGAGATCCTAAAGAGTGTCTCTAAAGCATATTACTTATCTTCATTTACAGGATGCACTTGCTAACCCTTGTGTAGTAGTGTACTGCTCACACACTCACAGTCCCCTTCTGCTCTGCTGAAAGTTAGAGTTTGGGGGAAGGGAGGATTATTTTAGGGGGCAGGGCCAATGATGTCAGAACATCAAAGGGGAGGAGCAGAGAGACTCTGGGACTTAACTCTTTGCTCACGCCTGACCACCTGCAACTAAGAGGGATTTGTTTGAGACTTCCCACAGAGTTAAAAAGCAATCACCTTGGGTTTAACTGTCCTGGCCATATCCTGCTGTATATAAATGTACCCTGTATTCATTTTGAACATTTTCTTTCTTCCCCTCAATGTAAATGGCACATTTTCACATACTTTCTTTAAAAGTTTTGGCATAATATTACTATTTGCACTAGCCATATGCAAACTGCATTTTCTTGGCTATGTAATTATACTCTGTACAACAGCAATAAAGTATATCATACTTTCGATTAAATAAGATACAAAATATCTCTTGGAGCTGAATCGCCCCTAAGTTAAAGGGATAAATTTGCTTTAACATTTTAAAATGTACAGAGCTTACGTACATGTTTACAGAATGTTTGTTTTACTACATTCACAAATCACACACATTTAATTTTTAATAGATAAATGACCAACAAATAGATGTTTTCAGATAAAATAAAACTGTGTATGGGTTGTTGAAAGTGAGTTTAAAGAGAAGCCAGCTTGAACAATGTGTAAGCAGATATTCATTCAGTGTGTAGAGTTAATACATAATTGTTCAATCTTTTTTATTTGCAAATAATTTCTCATTGTTATCAATAAATTTTAACATGAGACGATTTAAAGAACTTTGCATTGTATTTTTTACTTTTTAAATCAACTTAATAATTTTATGTTTCATAAAATCCCTTTTGCTTACTGCATAAAAACTGTGACCAAATTTCTATATGATAAGGTTAAATTAGAGATACATAAATTCGGGCAGGTACTGTTGTTTTTCTGTACATTACTCAACTTCCTTCAAGTACATTGGTCTGTTCGTGCTGAAAGTTGATTTTTATTTATCGTGGATTCCCGTACCAGTGGGAATTTTAGCCTCTGTCTGACAACTATTATAGGCTGCCTTTGACATACAGCTCTACATGGTCTAAATAGCTTCTATTCTTCCTCGCGCAGTGAAAGGGATCTTTGTGCCAGAGATTCATTAAACTGCACCTCACAGGCCCTTCGTAAAATGAGGCTCAATAATGAACAGTTGATTTAACTAGAAAAGCTGCCAGAGCTGTTAAATTAAAGGGGAATAAAGTGCAGTTCAGGCCCAGTGTTGCAGAAGACATTTTGCTCCTAAGAAATCCAGGGAATGAGTGTAATAGCCGCTGTAAACAATTTAGCATTTGCAGGAAGTTTTTGCAAGAGAATTTTGAAGAGGGATCCAATGCTGGGAGTTTCATATCGGTCCATATTCTGATTTAGGGAAAGAGTTTAAAACATGTAGCTCTGATTTTGAAATAAAGTAAAAATTAAATAAAATAAAAATTCTGTTAAAAAGAATTTTACATGTATTGCAAATCACACTGCAGGACAACTTCCCAAAAGTATTTCATGTAAACTAGCCATTCAGAGCTTGTTTTGTTCTTTTCCAGAGCTCACTAAGCAGTTAAAGAACTTTAAAAGTCAGATGTAACTCACTCCCAGCCAACTGGATTAGATTCAGATTTAGTCCACTAAACTGTACTTTCCCAGACATTAAACATGTTTATGGCGGCACCAACAAAGTTTTATTTTAATTCATTTATCGCACTTTGCATGTTGTGAAATCACGTTTCAAGGGACAGTTTTTGCCATGCCGTGAGAGTTTTCCCACGGAATGCTTGTTTTATTCCCTCCCATAAGTGCATTTTAAGGTGAGACAGTGAATCATTAGGGTGTTGGAAAGGAATAAAGAAAGTCTAAGCGCTTTTGAGAGCGGGGGACCATCAGGAGTGTTATTATCATGTAAATTGTGACAGAGAAAAGGGACAGTGAAACTGATAGCAGTGATCTAATTATCTGTAGCCCAGCTCAAGCCCTAGCCCTGAATAGGGGTTCCAGAGAACCTGCCATGGCTTCACAAACTGTTGTACCACAATAGAAAAACAGTCTTTTCAGCAAGCTTTTCTTCAAGTTTTTATTTTTTTACAGGATTCGCATCCACATTTTCCAAGTTGAGGTTTTTTTAAACCTCAACATGAAGTAATGCCTTTTCTCTTTAACTCAGAACAAACAAAAATGAACAAAAAATCCACTTAAATCATGCAAGTATCCACTTTTTACATAGCAACTTATCAAATAGACATGAAATGTTGAATTTACTAGCTACACATTAGTTTAAATGTAATTTAATTGTTTAATTGCACAGTTAGGAAATTGATTATGTAGAACAGAACATCGGTTTAACAGTTTAGCAAGTCATTATACAACAATATATGTTATGATTAAGCAATCAGAAGCAAGTATTTCACAAAGCTGTGTAATACACAGATTTCCTTCCTCTGCAATGAATCACTTCTTTGATATTTTTGAATAAAATTTTTTAAAGCAATATCCTTAGGACATAAAAGCTGTACTTTTCTTGGCCTCTATACATCAAGGCCCTGGGGTGCGTACTTTGCTCTTTCATTTTCTCCAGACCACTGCCCCCTCTCTTTTCAGGAGCCTAATTTTGGCATGGTGACATCACCAGACGAATGGCTTATATTTTCCCACACTGAGCTTTTGTACATTCTAGTCATTCACGTTTGAGGTCTTGACGCACTGATTCCGGAAACAAGTTTCTGTGGCCACATAAAGGCCGAGGGGATTAAAAGAGTCTGGGCAGTGGAAAACTAACATTGAGAAAAGGAAAGAATTGCATAACATTAAAGAAAAGAGGCAGATGATATTCCTAAACACTTGAACTTGCAGGAGCTGCCCAGTCTATTTTGTCTGGGTCCAATGCATCAGATTGAAAGTAAATAGGTCAATGAAGTGACACTTTATTTCGTATTGTTTGTTTTTGTCTTTAAACTTAGCTCGGCAAAACTTAGCTCAGCAAAAAAAGAAAAAACTTTTGTTATGTGACAAACTATAAAATCACAGAGAAGATCTCTATGAAAATTATTAATGATATTTGTAAAATAATTGTGTTTTGGTGTAAAATAAAAGTGATTGGAACTTTTTGGTTAGGATTTTAAAAAGTTTTTCATTGCATTGAGTTTAAAATTAGATAGAGCATTGGCGATCTGTTCCTCGCAGGACCACTAACAGACAGATCCAGACTGACATTTATGGAAAACAAACAATATAGAGGCAAACACAATCAACAAGGTCAGTCTAAGTTTAACAAACTCAGTGGGGGGAGAACAAATGAGGCAGCCGAGGGAACAACATTCATCTTTCTGCTTTTGATTCATGTCCATGGAAAGCTGCTTAAACAAACGGACCATTGAAAGTATTGTTTAGTTATCGTTACACACCGCACACCCGCCTTCTACACGGGAAATTTACTAATTCAGCACCCACTCTCCTTTACACATTTCCCTCTGACTCCCTGACCCCCCCCAGACACCCTTTCCACGCCCTGATCTGACAGCAGGTTACACACACACACACATCTCGTTCTTTAGTGTGTGGTCTCAGTGTGAGCAGTGACACCAACACATCTACATAACCTGAGCTCTCTGTCAGCTAAATACCAGCAACATATTTGATTGATGAAAGTGCCAGACGAGAAGAAAGAACGTTAAATTAATGGCAACACCACAGTCCTAAGAAAAGTTAAACAGTGTTGAAAACCCCCCACCAATTATGCCTTTTTTGTCTACATTTGTTTGTTAAAAGATCAGAAGTTACAAAATGTTTTAAAATGTTGTACTGCCATGAAAGAGAATCTAGAAAAGACTGTATATTCCAATGCCTGCTAAAGTGCACCGTGCAACAATGCTAATAATGCAACTTGTACTAATTTACTTACATTTCTTGAATTGTGTTTTACCATGAACACGTAAAGGAGAAATATCGAGCATGCATAGTTGAAAGTATTTGGGTTAATATAATTACAACATTGGCTCAACCAATGATGTGAATCTGTGTCTATCTGTCTGTTCAATGGCAGAGGGGTGGTCAGGAAATTTGTTTTAAAACTGTCCTTATTTGTGCAATTCCATTAAAAATGACAAAATAACAAAATTACAAAATGCAAAAATAACACCCTTCCATCTAAGTAAAATAACACCCTTCCATCTAAAGCAATGGATTGAGCACCAATTAAAAAAGAAATATATCAACAAATTACCACATAAACACTGAAATGTTTAAGAAATAACAGAGAGGAAATCACTATTCATCACTCAATTATCCATTCATATGACCTTCCCTAAACCCACAAAACAACCTTCTCTGCGCTCCAGCTGTGGTATTAATAATAATATTAGCAGGAGGCAGCTCTCCACAGACCAGATAATGCATAGGTACTGCAATTCCGAGAAGCAGGAGCAGCCAGCCACTAAATGTAGGTCTGGAGATGTCCTGCAGGTCTGTCTACAGGGGGCACAATCTCTGTGTTTTACACCACATGCCTCCTGCTAACAACTTTATTGCTTGTTGTCTGTCTTTGGGATTTCATTAAATCACGCTGTAGTACTGGTAAGAGGGAACAGAAAATGGAATGCTAAAGGTTAATTTAATTCATTTTTATTTATTGTGTAGGATTGTTTTTATAGTGTGTTTCATGTTTACACACAGCATATGATTATAAAGTTCAAATAACACTAGTACAACCGGGAGTGCAAACAATTTGTTCAGAGAACAAAAATTGGTGGTTATGTATAAAAAAATTAAAATAACATTGAAATCATGGAAAGAAAAAAGAATCTTAGATCACTTATTAGGTCCAGCTAATTTCAGTGACCACTTTGAATTGAATCTCTAATTCTCCAAAAATCTAAAGACAATGTGAAGATAATGTTTAGAAAAAATAAAGAAGCTGAAATCTTATTTGTTTATTTGGTTAACAATGAACAAAATTAGTAATTAAGCAATTACATAACAGATCAATTTTCAAAAAACAATAAACGGCTTTGAAACGCAAGTTTATAAAAATGCTGTATGTGACCTGTTGGCTCCTATTTACTAGGTACTTTCCCAGACATTAAACGTGTTTATGGTGGCACCAACAAAGTTTTATTTTAATGCATTTATCGCACTTTGCATGTTGGTGGTTATGGGGTGGAGCGTTTGTAGCTTGTTCTTAGCTCAGTTGTACAGAATTTAAACTTGTCATCCATGTTAAAGCTGCAATCTACAACTTTTTTGGTTAAAAATAAAAACAATTATTAAGCAAGTACATAACAGGTAAATTTTCAAAACTGTCTATTTACTCTGATTCACAATGATACGTTTCTAATAATGATTTTGAATTTGAGCTGCCAGGTCTGATTTTGCAGGTAATGTTGCAAGTAACTTTATGAAACTTTAAGAAACTATGTTTTGAACTGAGATGGTTACAGAGAGGCAAATTATATAGACTGCAGCTTTAAATTTAAAGATAATACTTTTATAGTGCTTATAATCATTATAGAAACCTCTGCATATATTTCTGTTGTATGGGAAAAATCAGCCTGAAAAATCTTTTGTGTTTCACAGAATAAAGCCATACAGGTTTGGCATAACATGAGGGTGTGTAGATGACAACATTACATTTGTACATTAAACTATTCCTTTAAAAAGAAAGAAAACATTATTTAACAAACCTTGAGAGCAAAATGCTGTGCAATTACCAGTTCAACACTGAAACCATGTAAAAGGACAGAGAATTTTTCCCCTGAGTGTTGTTGCATTTGGTATTCTCTATAGCCTTCCTTTGCTCAGTTTACAACTACAAATTACTTAGAAAAACTTATTTATCTGAACAGTTTAAAAAAATTAAAGCCAATATCCTTCATTTGCACACTTGCACATAAAACAAAAGGTCTGAAACAAACAAACTTCTTGTAAATATATAGATAACAGAAAGAAAACAACCCCTACCCCCAACAAAAACTTCACAAACCTTTTTTGTTCCATTTATGTACCAACAAAGACACAACTAATTTTGGCACATATCAACTAGCACTTGCTTTGCTGAACTCCTTAAGATTTTTGGTGTTTCTTAGTTTTTCCCCTTAAGTATGTTAAAAAATGTATTAATTTCAAATTGGTCATTGTGTACTAGCTGCCTGTTTGATCCACTTCCTAAAGTACTCTACCTCCAGTGCTCGTGTTTTGATGACAGACTGTGGATCGTACTCATTGTTGTAGCGCAGATCAAGGTGATGAGCACCTTCAGAAATCATAATGGCTACCAGAGATTTTGAGATACTTCTGGTTACTCCACCACTCATCCATGGGTCAAGATTTCCATTGCTGAAAAACAGGATACTCAGTAAGGTTTTTTACACTCAGAATTGTTCAGTTAGGTATGGGATATATCGGAATGGTAGGGGTATGTCCTTACAATCTCATAAATCTACAGTCAATGGTCTAATGGACAACAATGGACAACAGCCTATGGTCTAATTCCAAAATGCGAGTATTTGGAAGCAATACAATATTTGGAAACAAACTGGTATTCAGAAACATTGTACAATAAGTCATCATTCCACAACTGTAAAATTAGTTCTTATCCTTCTACAATTTTACCTGAAAATGATGTTGCTGTGATCACTTATGTTCCATCCACCATATACAATTTCGGCCCAGTCTTTCCGTGGCCGAACTCCAAACTGGCTGTAGCACTCATCAGAGAAGGCTTGGAAGTTCCACGGCTGTGGCTCAAACATGTCATTTATGCCATCTGTACACATTGGCATCACCATCTCTGTACAGGACTGTGAAATACAACAGATAATCACAGAATGCTTGAGTTATCCAGTCAGTCAGGCAACAGGTAAATGCAACTAACTCTTTAACTACTAACTCTTTACCAACTACCTATTTCTCCTTCAACTCTACCAACACCCCAGTACTAATGATGGTTGCCTTGACAAACATAAATGATAACTAATCAATGTAACACTTTCTGTGCTTTTAGCTGCGTGTAAACCTCCAAAATCAATGTGTGAAAAGCTTACCTGATAGAACCAACCCAGTAGGCCCAGATTCCCAGTCGCAGTCTGTGAGGTGTTAAGACAGGCTGCATCTCCTGTGTAATTGTAGTAAACTCTAACGGCTTGAGAGATACCATGCAGCAGCTGTTTATCTGACACACTGGTATCAAACCCAAGATGTTTGCAGACCTCCTGGAAATTCCCCCGACAAAAGAAAACATGTAAAACATCAGTCAAACAACACTTAATATCAACAATCCAAGATGGAGGGATTACTTGATAGAAATCCATAGATCTCACAATAAACAGCTGCTTTGTGTTCCAAGAGATGACAAGCCAAATTTGGGTTAAAAGCATGCAAACAAGCAAAGCTTTATTTGCCTACAGAAACATTCCATATGTTCCTGTTCACATTAAAGAATGTACATAAAAATCTTGCTGTGAAAAGCCCCATGTGCTTTACATGTGGAATCATCTGATTTGCATGTGAAATTGAGTGGAAAGGAATTTCACTAGAGCAAAAATGTATCACCGACAAGCTGGAACAAAGAGAAAGAACAAAGGAGAAGACAAAGAAACCTTGACAAACATATCAGGTTAAGCAGATATCTGGGGAAATTAACTTCACATGAAATTGGAATGAACATTTGTCAAGTTGTGTTATTGAGTACCTAGCATCAGTCATTTAGCTAGCTAAAATCTTAAGACCTAAAGTCTTTTTAAAAGATTTTTCAGTGGTCAAAAAGCTCCAAAAGACATGGCAAATGAAATTAGACAACCTAAAACCTGTAACTAAAAAGCCCTCAATTCTATTACCATCAATTTATATATCACGAATATCCTGACTAAGGTTGATTAACTTCAGTAATTAAAGCATAGTCTTTAGGATTAGACATAAGCTTGAATTCACATGTTGTCATGCGAAAAGTGTGCCATGCAATTTAAAGCAAAACACTATAAAGGTTACATAGCAGAAAGTTTCTTCTAGTATGGATGGGGAAAACATATTAGTTTAGTCATTACACAGTCATGTAATCCATTTTAACTTTAAACAATCCATATAGCAGTTCTTTGTTGTCCCAACGTTATTGTGCCTAAAATTCATTTGACAGCATTGTTGAATCTGTAAAATACACCTGATAAATACACCAAAATACAATCTGTAAAATACACCTGATACAATATATTGTAATTACACCTGATGGAAAGAACACTTCTTATGTTTTTTTGGTTTTTTTTGCAAGCATGAGTTACAAACATTTCAGTCTAGACAAGCAACTTGTGAGAAACGTTGTAATCACAAAATAAAAACAATGTATCCAGACAATGAAACATTGACATAGCCACAAACAGGACAGAAGTACAGGAGACGTTTTGCCTGAGTTTGAGTAAGGTGGTTGTTGCTAAGGTGTTTGTCTGGGATGGTGGTTTGTGTGCAAGATAAGCTACACACATGTCTGAGCAGAAATGTATACTATGACAAAAACCGTGGTGGCTGTCCAAGGCACCTTCTCTACTTTTCAGATGGGATTAGGCCTACACATTCATCTCCGGCAATAGATTTCCCACTCCTAAGCTTCAATACCCCTTTCTTCCAGTCACTCAAATAATCACATTAGCTTTGTCATTAAAAAGCCCCCTCTTTGGACCCTCTGCCTAAACTGCTTTAACCACCCACAGGGGTTGCATACATTATCAGATTTGAGAGGGGAAAGAAAACTGCTCAAGAGTAAACCATCTGAGCTTTTGCACAGTCTGCATAATCTACACTGTCGGCATAATCAGATTTATAAGAGATAAACTATAGTTCCCAACAAAGAAAGTACAGATGGTGTACCCAAAAGCACTTGAATAACAAGCTTTTTGTCTAAACATTGATAAATAGTGAAACTATTTATTGATTCAAATTCACATGGTTTCAAATTTACACTTCCAAGTTTTATCTCTTTATGTAAAACCTAATGATGTGTATAACACCAGATACAAGGATTGTAGACATTACTGAATATAACACTGTCTAGTTCTGTGGGGTTAAGCAGCTCATGTCCAGTAACACAAACCAGATCACGAGAGTTTGACATAACTCTGATAAGCATAAGTCATACACAGAACACACAAATATTTGATATACAATACTTACGGATAGAATTTGGTTACTAAGCATGTTGCTGTGCATTCTTGCCAAAACAAAGCATCTTAGAGCATTCTGAACTCAAAACTTTAGTTACATTGTGGATTAGTAAACGTTTATGTCCACACTATCCTCTGACCAGAACAGAACCAGAACTAACCAAGACTCTTTATGACCAGTGCAAATGATTACAACAGCTCACTTTGAGTATTACCAGAGGTACATCAGCATTAATGAAAATCATCTGAGCAACAAATTTGTGAAGTAAAATTGCATTCTTGATGATATTTAGTGTATTCTTGACAACAGCCCCTTATGTGTTTGGAATTTTAAGTTTTTCTAGTAATTTCTAAATTTCTAGTATTATGTATTCTTTTTTTTCCAGACAAAAATACTAATTTTAAGCTATTGCATTTACTGTATACAGCACTTTGAAGTATGGTAAAGGCAAATGTTTTTAGACATGATTGTACCATCATATTTTTTGAAATACAATACAATATTTTTTGAGTACCATGTAAATACTATGTTATATGAATATAGTATCATCTATATGAAGTACAATGGTATTTCAGTCTCATACCACAACAGTACTTTTTGTTTAAGTTTATTGTACCTTAATAGGCCAGGGTGGGAGTGGCTGGAGGAAGTTAGCTTCATAGGGATAATCCACCATGGCTAAATTCACCCAGGTTTCCTGAAGCCATGCCTTGAACCCATACACTTCCTCTGGGCTCTTTAAAGGAGAACACAGTCCAAACTCCTGAGACAGCCACTGCAGACTTTCACCTACATGAGAACAACCATTGCTCTATTTAAATTACCAAGTAACCCAAGAATAAATGTCACAAATTCACAGTTTTAGAACACAATTTTCAATAATGCCAATAAAGTTGGCCAACGACAAGTTGACTAATCAACTAAGTGAAGTGTACTAAGTAAAGTGAGTAAAGTGTAAAGTGTAACAGAATAATTAGGGGATTATTAAGTATAAAATAGCACAGAAATCACATTCACCAACCTGTTGCTGAGAGATTGTCAACAGCTGCCCAGGATCTCCTTATGTTGCTGCTGCAGTTCACACCACTGATGGTAAAGTCATGGGTGACCACTCTGTAAAAATCTCCACATGGCACAATGAACTGCCAGATTGGAGCAGACGCAGCAAGAGCACTGGAGGACCACAGAGAAATGATTAGTGATTATAACATTATATATATATATGTGTGTGTGTGTGTGTACCATATTAATAACGTTACAAACACAGATATTATTGTAAATAAATTTTCACCCTACAACAGCACTGGGATACTTCATCCTTAACCAGGCCGCCAGCATCCCGCCATAAGAGCCACCGATGGCGATGACTGGACTCTTCTGAGCTCCAGGCACACTTTGCTTTAGAGCTTTGATTAAAACCGCAAAGTCAGCCAAAGCCTGTTCTGAGGTCAGGTAGTTCAGATACTTTGAATTCTGAAGAAAAGGTCAAGCACATAAAGAAGGTTAGTAGTTAGTACAAGGTTAATAGTCCATATTAATACTCTGTTAACTAACGCACATCTATTGATCTATGAGCAGTGGTCTGGACTTACCCTGTAAGACTCCTCTCCAAACGGCATGGACTCTCCATAGTAGCGATGTTCGGCAAACACCAGCATGGCTCCCAACTCCTCAGCCACGTCCCACATGAAACCCTTGAGAAAATTTTAGATGGAGGCAATAAGCTTTTATGCATTTATAAAATGTTTCTTCTGGATGGTACCAAAGTACCACAAATACCAAAATTTCTTTTCAGTAATTGTCGATATTAGTATGGTAAGACTTAAGATTTGTTTTTATTATTTTCTGTTATTTTCAGCATTATTTTGGCATTTACTATTTTCCACAATTGTACAATGTATGTATACAATCGTACATTTTCCACCACGCTTTCTAGATTTCAACATCAGCCAATAAAAAAAACATTTCATTTATCCTTTATGTGTGCACTGTATTAGACCAACACTCTACTTCATTTTGCGCTGTTTCTTCATATGTCATCACCGTTTAAAGCAGTAATTGTAGAATTACAGTGTTGTTGCAGAACCAGGTGATGTCTCCTTCATTGCCGGTATAAAACAGGATTGGGCCTTCTTCCTTGTGCCAGTGCTGATCATTGAGAAGGTACCGCTGCTTGAATGTGTCATTCTCCAAAAACCCAAAATGATCGATCTGTAATTTAATAAATAACAGGATAACAACAATAACTGTTATTATGAAAACAACATCATATTAAGAGTCCTGAATGAAATCTGTATCTGCAAATTCGCAACACTACATTTTCGGGCCTCTAAGAAAACATTTTTAACCTTTAAATAACCTTTAAATAAAAAGAGTCAATCAGCTTTTTTTACGCACAGCTGGACCAGGCTGGAAAATACATACCTTAGCCTGATTATAAAGCTAAATTTAAATGACGTTCTGTCAGATTTTATTGTTAAGTGGACATATATTATTTAAATGCAATCATGACAAACAGTTTTGGAGATTTCTGCTTTTCCTCATTTAAATAGAAAGGAGCTACTTTATGAATAAAAACAGCTGCCCAGGCGGGTTATCAATATGACCAGGACTGATTTGACTTGCCTTAAAGGGGACGGGGCCCCTCCAGCTCAGAGGTTAATGTTCCTGCGTACCATACAGTAATAATTCTGCACTGTATTTATTCTTGGGTGTTCTCCGTAATCTCCTGGCTCTGAGCCACATGGTACTGTTGAGCACAAAACCTCTGAGCAGGGCAGAAGGATAATTAGGCTCAATTTGTATTAAAATCTAGTGCCAGCAACAGGGATGCCACATTAGTTCTGGTTTCAGCAACACTGTGACATCCATTCAGTCCAGAGGTTGTCCACTGTCCTGCATTTCCATAAACCCTCAAAGTTTGAGTATAAAAAAGTTAAAATTTGTTCCCAGAGCTGCATTGCTGCAGTTCTGAAAAGTTCTTGCTGTTTTTGAATCACACCCAACACTTAATAAAGAATGTTCTCTCTAGTGTTTTGTTTTGGGTTTTTTTGTAAAGACCCTCTTTCTCCTCGCTCTGGCTACAAAAGAGGAAGAAATTTTATGAGCCAGTGACAGCAAAAAGACTCAGTAACACTCATTCACCAGCAGTTCAAATGCGTGTCAGCTATAGTCATGTTTTTGTGAGTTATTTTGTGTTGTTTTAACTGTGAAATGAAAAAAAAAATGTATATACAAAATATATTTTTTGTATTAAAATGCAGACTTAATACACAATACATATAGTTACAGTATGCATAATATTTTTTATCATATTTTAATTTGTACTGTAAAAACTTTATAAATCTTTTCTTTAAAACTAATAACACATCTACAAAATAACACGTCTTCTATTTATTTTAGGATATACTTTTGTTGCAATACTATGTTTAAATGTATATTGTTAGAAGCTATTATAAGCTTTAAAGCTTGGCAGACTCAAAGTGTTATGCAGTCTAGTGAAACACAATCTTATAACTTCTAATCAAACATCATGATTTTAACTTCAGACTACATAGGTCACACCTTGGCCACTGAATAATCGCCACAGATGTCTAATAATTCAAAACTGTGCAGCGCCACCTTCTGGATGCTTTATATTCTCTTGCACATACATTATAGCTCAGTGATTTTCAACGCACAGCTCTGCACATTTTGTATGTCTCTCTTATTTAACGCATTAATTTCATACTTTTTATTAATTACAATATTGTTGAAATATTAGCCCAAACAATGGCTAATTTATTTATTTTTGTTACCTCTCAGTTTTGCCGTTTCATGTAGTATGTTTTTTAACTGTTTATACATTTACAATTATTTTCAGGAATCTTGTTTTATAGAGAGTACAAACCCTCCAAGAGTTTAGATGTTTTTAAGATACATTAAAACATGCTCAGAACAACTTATCAACACCCTGGCTACCACCCTGTTGTGTATTTAAACAGTAATGCTTTTGCACAGTGTAATAAACAGCTTCGTTTTTATTACTTATGTAAAACCCATTTTTACAGACCCCAGCCAACAAGAGATGCTGTAGCCACACAACAACCATTAAACAGGATTAAGAAACAGCTCAAGCAGGAATGTGAAATCAACCACAGATGGAATATAAATCCAGGATGATTTCACTTCCCTTGTCTGCACTATTACAGCCTGAAGGTTACTTTTGAGGCACACTAAGTGCTGACAAGGGCAAAACCGAGACAATAAAGAGCAAGAAAGTCAGGAAATGGCCCTATCATCCTGAGGGCTCACAAAACGAGCTGAGCAGACACTGTGAAACAATGGCCTTCACTATAGTCCATACAGGTCAAGCAGTAATTACACTGTCAGTAAAACTTAACAGGGTTGTTTTTGTCTAAAATAAGACGCTTGGCTTTTCCTGTGTCAGCCTTTCACACTGACACCATGTGAAACATTAACTGCCAGGCCATTTATTCAGGTGGGGAGCAAGAATAAATATTTCTGAGATGTAAATTATTAAATAACGGGAGGCATCATACCACCAATACCATTTCTTTATAATTATATCAGGGGGAAATAACAATCAATTGGGGAAAACACTTTAAATGTGGATTTTTGACAATGCAAAACAATCAGACAAAAATAAAAGAACTTTCAAAAGTTCACTTTCAGTTCCCCAAAATAAAAATCCCTTCGGGCAGAGTGCCAGCATTAAATACTGTGTATACAGGCGTCTAGAAATCTTATGCTACTGCTATTATACTGTGGGAGCAAAAAGGAAAAGGAAATTTCCTTTAGGCACAATACAGAGCAGGTACGGCAAAGATTATTCACACATAAAATAAAGGAAATCCTTATAGGAAGCCCGGTAGTAAGTTAATGAGAAGCCACAGGAAGATAAGATAACAACCAACACAACGTGACTGATCACAAGCTTTTTATTGTCCTTACTTGATTGTATTGACCATTATTTAAACCTGATATAATATTAATTATCCTTTAAATGTTTAAACAAAATCAGATATGTGGAAAGGTTTGAATGTGTTTTTAAATAGATGTTGTCAAAAATAATCACATCCAATTAAAGATTGCAATTAAAATGAAAATAATATGGCTTATGACTCAGACAAGACATTTAGGATATTTAAAATTCAGCGGTCAACCAATGAGCGAATAAACAGGTTAGATACCGGTTACATTAATGTAACTGCATTTGTCATAGGTTACCCTCCGAAAGTACTTACATTTTTCACTTAATATGCACTCAAACGTTAAAGTGCATAATAAAAAACGTATAGTCTGTCCAGTAAGTTAGCATTGTTGTTCCACATACTGTTCTGACGTGCAGATATATATAACAATAACAAAACTTACCTGCTGATCAAAATACAAAGTTTTGTACGAGACTGAGCGTTGATCAGAGAAGGTTTGAAATCTGTGCCTGCCTAGAAGCTGTGGTTTAAAAGCAAGTGTGTGACAGCTGACGATAAAGATGATGAAGATGAAGAAAACAGCACTGCGGGACAGTCTCATGGTTGAGCTAAGTGAATGAGTGGACTGTCCATGTGACAGTATTAACCGATGGCTTATTTGCATAAGCGGAAAAAGGAAGACTTCTTACATGACTTGCATTTGTCGTAAATCTATGACGCGATACGAACAACTTTTCAAACTACAGTAGAAACAAAACACATAGACTACAACGCAACAACAATGAAAAAATGTAGATCGTACGTTTTTTTATGCCAAACAATAATAAAGACAATTATCAGGCGGTATCGCTGATTAAACTGTTCACCATATGTTCACAGTGATTTAAAGTGTCATCTGAGACGCAAATAGGATTATGTTGTTTGTATGTTTCAACAAACTACGTTTTGATAACTTGTCTAACAACAAAACCTGCTTCCGTTTCGTGGACAGTTCAGAAGCGCAGTGACTTATGGGTGTTGTAGTTTTTCTGTTCTCGATACCGTATCAAAACACCAGTGATACAATTTGCTACGGTAAAATAATTTGTATCTAAAGTTTAAACAACAAAATGATTTCTTGTAAATTAAAAATATAATTAAAGTGACAAAAGCATATTATTGCTATATCAAAATCAAACCTAATATGACATCCTCTAATTGATTAATATCATTATAATTATGAATAAACAATTCTAATTTGGTTTAATTTTCTATTTTTATTCTACTATTGTTTAATTTATTTTCATTTATAAAGGACGTTTAAGCCTCATAAAATACACACCTCTTTCTACAATGACAACATAACTAGTGTCATAACCAAGTTTATTTGGAGAAATGTATTAACTTGCAGTCTATATGCAATAAAAACAAATGTACAGCTAGATCTACTTGGATAAAAATGTTGTGGGTTCCAAGAGTTTTGTCCTCACTACACAAAGGATTGTTACCCTTAATATTGTAATTCATATAATGAAATTCTTATGATAATAATGCCTATACAGAAAAAGTAAGCGTGAGCGTTACTACTAGTAAGACTGTATTGAAAATTAGGGCCTTTAACATAGAAAAGAAATAATCCTAGTGCCATCATAAACAATGCAAGACAACACAATATAGCATGTATCTGTAAAACAAAGCTAGACAAAAATACCAAACAGAGACAATACTGTGCATGGCACATCATTTAACACAGACAGAAAACAGTTTATACAAAACTAGAAAAGGTTATTACTTTAAAATAAAGTCTGTTAATAAAAATCGTAATATCATAGATAAGCAGCTATGCACGAATATGACAAATATGCAAAGTAAATGGCATTGGCAACCAAAATTACCTGAAACAACTGGTCCTCAATCATTGTTCAGTGTTATGGTGAATTGATTTAGTTAAAAAATACACTTTAAACAAAACCAATGAATCATCATCGCATAAACTGGGTAAAATTCATCATATGTTTTTTTGTAAATCTGTTTACAACTAAACAAATAATGCAAAAATGCAGGAAAATCCTCTTTAGCAAAATATTAAACGTCTATAAAAAGAGTAGATTCACAGTTCCATAGTAATGATAGAGGTGCAAACAACCTTAAAGCAAGCCAAGGTCAGAGGTACACGTTCTGACTGATTCAAATGAACAACACAATTCCAGAACAGACAAAAGCCAACTGATATCAGGATCGTACTGTATCAAACCATGACAAACCTCTGTCAACTGTTCCTCAATGTGATGCTTAGAAACATCACAAACAATTGTGCAGGAATTCACTATGAACATCTAGCAAATATATATTTCTCTTCTTCATAAACTAAACAGACACTGTTCTCTGCCTCTAATGTACCAAAAGCTTTACACATTACTACAGTTATTACAAAACCAAAACTGGACTAAACTTAAAACTATCAAGCATCTTGGTACATTTCAGTTCTTCTAATACTTCCAAGGGTGAAAGGACAGTGTCTCCAACTAATATTCAGACAGAGCAATCCTTTGGAATAAAAGATTATTATGGAATGAAATAAGAATTTTACAGAGTGCACATGTCATTAGCCATTAGCCAAGAAGTAAAATCAACTGTTCACTTTTAGGGTTAACAAAGATGTTGAAGGCTAAAATCTACATTTTAGCTGCTGAAAACCTTGGTGATCATAAAGAACTGGGTGAATGGAAACAAAACAATTCAATAGGTCAACATGTCTGGGTCATATTTAATCTTAAAACCAAAAAGAAAAATAAGAAATGTTATTTTTTGCATAAGGAAAATAAAGCCTATTGCGCTGTGACATTTCTTTTAAGACAGTTGCCTCACAATACTTATTACTGTAGTGATGAAAAAGGCATATATTGAAGGGAAGTGCTGGCCAAGTATGGTGACCCATACTCAGAATTTGTCCTCTGCATTTATCCCATCTAGCTGGTGCACACATTGGAGTAGTGAGTTGTGAACACACACCCAGAGCAGTGAGCAGCACTGCAGCACCCAGGGAGCAATTGGAAGTAAGATACCTTGCTCAGGTGCATCTCAGTTGTTACTTGTCAGTGCTGGGAATCAAACCAGCACCCTTCTGGTTACAAGTCCGACTCTTTAACCAGTAGGCCACAACTGCCCACAATGTATAGTATAAAATGTGTAGTATTTATGTAATATGGTAGAATTTGTTGTTAATTAATTGTTGGGTCCAGGCAGGATGACTCTAGAATATGACAATCATCATTCAGAGTAGATTTACAAACTCAGAAGTAACACATCCATATGTCTTACAGTAATGAGACCCGGTGGGAAAATGTGCTTAATTGGCATGAAAACAATGTCAAAGCATTAAAACCTTAAAAGGCTAGTGTACCCAAAATTGAAAAGCTTAAACCTCAGCATTCAACAATGATTCAAATAAAGGGCTATGTTTGAATATGTGGAAATGCTGAAAGAATGGTGAAATTAAACAGTCATCAAACATGATGGTGAGTAAATTAGCCATTTTTGATTAAACTGTCCCTTTGAGAATTATATAAATAGGCTTTGTTTTTCAATATAGCCTAGACATGCTTTTCATCAGGATGAAAATATGATAGAGGCACATTGGGTTTTTGCTATGGTTGATCAAAATAACACAGTTGCTGAGTATTAACAACCAAACTTCCATGCAAGCTTGAAGTATAGTGTACAGTATAGTCTCTCCTAGTCAAGTCGTTTTAACCTGGCAGATTATTAAAAGTTACTGGTTGACTGCTCACAATGCTGATGCTTTGTAAAATAACTGGGCATGCATATACCACCTCAAATGACCTCACAAGAAAGGAAGTGCATTTTGTGTGAACAGTAAATGTTGTTATATATACACCAACATTGTGGCAATGCATTTACAAGCAATAATTTAACTTTTATCAGGAAGAAATGCAAGTTATTGTTTACTGATAATTTTATCCTCCACCACAGTCCTTATTGGTGAATGTGTATATGCACGTCAAGATGCAGGCCCCCGCTTTTGACATCAGTGATGCCATCTGTGACTGTATGCTTTTACTGTTTGGAAAAAGAGCAGCTCGGACTTTCCACAGAAGAATAAAAGTGGTGAGTAAACAGAAACAGAATGACAACAGAATTTTCATTTTTGGGTGCACTGTTCCTTTAAACTGATAAGATGGGTGACAATGAAGACCTGCGGTTCCATTTTTTCAAATCTCTAAAAAAACAGATACATTGCCTCAAGTCAGAAGGGAAATCCCAGTTTGTACAGGAGAGTAAAAAAATCTCACTGTCTGACCTATCAGTTAGGATTATTTTGTTTAATGTCTTTTTTACCTCTTAAAGGTATCTTAGAGCTCCAGTCCCCCTTATAGAAAGCAGCATAAGAGTTAGTGTTAGAGACCAACCACTGTAGTGGTCACCAACAATACAACCAACTTTGTATGCAATCCATGTTGCCCCTTCAGCAAAAAGGGTGGCCAAGTCCACTACTTCATGCTGCAGCAACTCAAGTAATTGATGTTTTTCCCTTCTCCAGGCATGGGGGTGGAGTCACTGTTGTCCAGAGTGTTCTGCTTGGCCTCACGGATCAGTTTGCAGGCAAGGTCCAGGAAGAGCTTCTCCACGTTGTCTGATTCTTTGGCGGAGGTCTCCAGATACAACATGCTCTGAGCCTCCGCAAACTCCTCCGCTCGCTGCCGGTGGACTTCTCGTTTATCAGCCAAGTCGATCTTATTCCCTGCAAACAAAAGCAACAGGTTTGGATACCAAACAGCTCAAATATCAAACATGTACACAGTTTGGTCGTCCACGGTTCAGGTGAGCTGTTTGCTTAAACAGCAGCTCCAAAAAAACGTTTTAAACTACCACTGATGGACAGTTTCCTGCATCTGCAAGTTGCAGAGTGCAACGCAAACCTAATTCTGCAAACATACATTGCTGATTAATCTTATTTGTAAAGCACCATTCATATAGTCACTATTACATATCACTATTCATATAGAAAATGTAAGTGGTATTTGCCTGCACATAACTCGCAGGGCACAAGACTAGAGTGCCGTGGATGGCTGATTAAGTTCAATTTGAAAATCATCATTATTAAAATTAAAAACAGTGAATTAAAATAGTTCTCCAAACTCTAAATTCTGACTGGATGAGCCACATTTGAAGCAGCTGTTTAATGCCAATACATGCACTGTGACCACACTATGTTGCATGTCACCCGTACATAGCCTACAGTGACAACAATTAATTATATTACCTGATGGAAGAATTATTTTTTTATTTGAAATGTTTATTTCAAATAATGATTAATAACAAAATGAACTATTCAGAGAATTGGAATTCTCTGAATGAGGAAAACTCCTTCACATTTTTTTACAGTTAATTTGCAGTTAACCCAATGAATGCAGTTAATTTACTGGAGTCCACTTTAAACGCTCACCTACTAAGATTGTCACCACTTGGTTGTTGGCATACTGCTCAATCTCCCTCAGCCACTCGGGAAGGCACCTGAAGGAATCCTCACAGGTGATGTCGTAGGTGAGTATGAGGGCGTTGGCACTGCGGTAGTAGCTCTGGGTAATCGAGCGAAACCTCTCCTGTCCAGCTGTGTCCCAGATCTGGAGCTATGACCAGATCAAAAAAATCACTGAACTCTCTATAGCAAATTGAAATGCCTCTGGGCACCTATTTCAGCCATACAAAACCAAGTCCTATCTACTTGAATAGGGGAATTCAGATATCCCTAAAATCATTGGCTGACATTAACTGTACCATAAATTGTTTTTTAAGCTCAGGTTATAAGTGCTATAAAACAAGTTTTACTAGATCGCTTCAGATACAGCACATGCGCAAAGGCTGTCATTTCCCTCGGAACATTATGTACAGAGCACTTCCCCCAAAGAATCATTCGAGTTTAGCCACTGACGATTGGCCTTTTCTACTAGTAGGTGAGCATTTCAGTTTTCCCCATTCATAGTAATAGAACTGCAGTATCTTGTTAATTTTATAATTGAAAAAACCCAACACGAGCAGAACTTTAACTTCACTTCATTACCAGGAAGTGGACAGAACTGTTCAGGAAAAATGCCCAGACATGCTTTTATGCAAATTAATTCATAAAAGACCAATCTTAATTCAAAATTCAGATAAATGTAAGACAGAACACCAATTCACCTGCCAGGAGTTTGACTGACAGGCGATCCGATCAATCATAACATTGATATTATGTCAAACAAACAAACCACGCAGTAGAGTTAAGTATATTAACATCGGTGGACTTAAAGGTAAAAATAGTGAAAAGGTTCGTATCAGACTTGCAATGCAGACAGCAGGTACCCAGACAGGCTGGGGAATATACAGTTTTACCCGTTCCCTAAACCTGACAGAAACCTGTGGAGCTAACCAGAAGTTATGTCACTACAGCACACAGTAGTTAATTTCATCTTCAGTCACTTTCACATTCTGAATATATCTTTCAAATGCATTTTGCCGACCTTTCTGTTTGCAATCAACGCATAATTTTTCCAGTAATTATTCATTATTTCCACAGGGACTGCACGTATCGACAGTGTTAGTACCATGGCTGGTACCGAAGGGTAAATTGCAATTCGCTACTCAAATTTTACCAGTAACATCTTCAAAACAAATCCCTAAGTGTCAAGCCTACCTTTACTTTTACCCCTTTTATTTCTACAGTTTTGATCATAAAATCAACTCCTATGGTCGCACCTTGTCCAGGAGGGAACAGGCCCTAGAAAACAGGAATAGGAAAAATAACAATTATTCTTTTTATTGCAGAACTCTTTATCCATTTGACGCATTACAATGGACAGATTTATATATTATGAGGGTACATACTGACCCCTATAAGGTCAATCATAAGGTGTTTTACCTTTGACCATTACACATACTTCTATATGACTATCCTCTTTACATGCCATTGTATGTTATGTCACCATAAATTCAACATGGCAAAGGAAAGTGATGATGCACCAAATACAATAAATACAACACCAATTTACTCTTTAAAAAATATAATTTAGGAAAGAAATATTTAGATTTCGTTTCTCGCACAAAACTATTGTATGGCTTAGAGACACTTGGAATGAGATGCATAAGTTTATGAACCACATTTATAGTGCATTTAAGAGCTTTTTGAAGTCCCTATTCATTGTACTTGCATGCCTTCAAAATTTCTGCTCTGCACAATAAAGAAAATCAAATGAGTTTGGAATGAGTGAGGGTAGGAAAATAATGACACAATTTCGATTTCTGGCTTAACTTTGTCATTGAATATTTTCAGAGGTTTAAAATAACCCAGATATTTTGTGAATATGTTTCTTGCATGCACAAGGAAAAACCTTTGCTAGTATGTTGAAAGAAATAAAAAGATATTAGTTGCACCACAGACCTGAGTGAAGCGTCGGACAAGACAGGTTTTCCCCACTCCTGCATTTCCTATCAGCACAATTTTGAATAAATAGTCATAATCCTCCATGCTCGCACATTCAGCTGAATGAAGAGAGAGAGAGAATGTGTGGGTGTTAAGATCTCAGGGGCAAACTACGAATGACCGACCAATATCTCTCTCATAATAACAGTTTGAAGTGACAGAGCTACAGTACATTTCATCTTCACTGATAAAACAGCCCTCACTGAACAAACATTTCAGAGACTATAATGATGTATTACTGAAAAGGAAAGGGAGAATAAACTACACCTGATGTCTCTAGAGACTCCTTTTTGACCATGCATTCTTTAATTTATTAGATCAACAGTCCCTGTGTATTTTACAACACATTTATTCTGCTTGTTTCTAAGGTGTTGCTGTAGGAGATCCTGCTATGCATGTGCTCATAAGCTGCTGTTGCCAAGGCCTGTGGTAGGAGGCTGTGAGGACCGCAATAAATACACAAGGAATAAAGACCAACTCCCATAGGCCTGTCAACAGACATGCACACGCATACACACACACACACACACACACACACACACACACACACACACACACACACACACACACACACACACACACATACACATACATACACATACACATACACACACACACACACACACAGACACACACAGAGGCAAACATGCTGTCAACACATGATTAAGAACTGTGAACATACAAACCTTCAAAGAATTAGAAGGTATAAAAACACTCCATTATAAAATAAATTCATGGTTTAGAAAAATTACGTTAACCTTATCTGAGGCAATACATTTAATAAGAGCATGAACTAACAATCACTATGCAATCGTGACATCAACAAAGCAACATTTTATTGTTTTTAATTTTTATTTGTTTGGTAGTAATGAATTTTACATTTCGAGCTGATTGGAATTACCAGCTGAAAGTCAAGATAATTTCATATTATACAATAGATATTTTATTTAATTATTTTGTATATTTTATTATTTTTTAAATTAAAAATTAAAAAATTATTAAAAATTATATGACTTTTACACAATCACGACATCTAGGTTTTCTATTGCCATGGTTAGGTCTACTCATTGTGTATTCATACCACCCAAGTTCTTGCACAATAAAGTTAAATGTATAAAGATTTAAAGCTAATTGAGCTAGACATAACACTGAAAGCAGCAAAATGAAACATCATTGGTTTATAAACCTTTTATTCTCATACAATAAATCACTTCACTATACTCCTGAAATGAACATGTTGAAAGTAACTGAAAAACAATTTTACTACTCATTATAAGACAAATAGTCACTTATGATTCTGGAATGTGTGGATTAAGTCTGTATAACTGTATAAGTGCTGCATTTCGGGCATCTGTCAACTTTGAAATAAAACACAAAAAAAATGTTTAGCAATAGGGAAATATTAAAGGGATTCTTCTGTGCATAATATACTTTTAATCTTAAAGATAAAGATAGATGTGGCCTAACTTATTTCCGCTATAATTCTAACTCCTCAATGGTGAAAACTGCTCATGTTAACACGTATTAAATCATGACAGATTAAACCCAACACTCACAGTCTTGCTCATATACCGTTAGTTAGCTAGCAGGATGCTCTACACAAGCTCCTGGACATTAAAGGTCACATTAAATCAGTTTTGCACTTACCAAAGACAGGGGATTTACCCCGCTGCTCCTATTTTTCCAAATGCATTCAGACTTTTCTTCTGAGACTTAATCCAAGCGATACTGACAATCTTGCAAGGCCAGCAATCTCTGTAGATTTGCGACTCCAGTATTGCACAATGATCGTTGAGTTTCCTTCGTTTTCACAATGACATCATGCAGCTTCCCCAGTGGAAGCCGAGCCCGAAAACATGGAGAAATAAATGCATTCTGGGATATGTAGTTCTACTGAAACGCGCAACGAGGTTAGGGGAATTAGAGTATTTTCTTGGGTTTCAGTGGGAAAAAAAAGAAGAAATAATATCACTATATGCGCGCATAGTTTTATTATTATGGTATAGTTTAATATTAATGTAATTTGTATGCTAATGCCACTGACCTTGATAAACTATGTATTGGCTACTTTCTGGTGTTTGAAATACATTACTCCGTCAGCAGCATTCACTAGTGGAGCAAATCTAACATTATCTAAAATCTACAACAATGAGTGATGCAGGACTATCTTTATCTCGGCAGTCAGCTCTAGTTTTTGTGTTGTTAACATCATATCAGGAGCTGAATTGGCCTAAACTGAATGTTTTAGAGGAAAAACAGATGAACCACTCAAAGTTCTTCAGAATTTAAGAATTAGTTCAGTATGTGTGAACAGTCAATTTACTCTTAAAACTTTGCTAATGAAGAAAAGCCTTACAAATCTTCAGTATTGCAGATGTTTTTGAGAGCTTGTGTTTAGTGCTTTGATGTGTTTTTGTTGTTGATGTTGTTGTGTCTTTATTTATTCATAAATCAAGCATTAAAACCAAGTCACTAGAAGAAGAATATCATGTTGCCATATTTAAATAAAACTATAAGAGTAAAACAATTTGTGGAATGCATGGATAATGTTCAACCAAAAACAGTCCATGTCACACCCCTCCTGACCTTACTCCACCGGCTAATTAAATTTAAATCTCTGACGCTTGCCTTTAGGACAGTAACTAGAACCCCTCCCTCCTACCTCAACTCACTCCTCCAGACATATGTCCCCTCCCGCCAGCTACGGTCAGTGCGACGTCTAATCATTCCCCCACAACGAAGCACCAGATCAATCTGTAAAACTTTTACCTATTCTGTTCCTTTGTGGTGGAATGAACTTTCAGCCTCCACCCGATCCGCTGAGACCATCACAACCTTCAAGAAACAGCTCAAAATACACCTGTTTTGCAGACACCTTACTAATCCCTAATGCTCTATCCTATCCTCCTAACAAAAAACATTCTCCCTGTCTCTAGTTCATCTTGTCTCTTGAATACAATATAGCTTTGTAGACTTGGCCTACAAGGCAAAATGTTCAATGCTCTCTTCCTTTGTAAGTCGTTTGGATAAAAGCGTCTGCTAAATGACTAAATGTAAATGTTATAGTAAATAATATAAGATGCCTTACCATAAGGGTGAAGTCAGCAAAAGCTGGGACAAATATACGCTTTTTGGGGTAGTGCGTATTTGGGTAGTGCTCTTTAAAAGATATATAGCCATAATGGTGGGCGGTCTTGAAAGGTTATAGTGTGTTTAATTTTTAAGAGTGCTTAATTTTAATATCAATATGTGATTCAATCATGTGGGCATGGTTAACACTCATGTGTAAGTCTGAGAAATCACATGGTAAGTGCTCAGACATAGGTTAAATCAATAGTTATATTTTAATACAAACAGTATTTCAAACCACAACTTAAATTTGTATTACAAAATTGATATGTGATCATTCAATTTTATGCAAAGATATGCAAGTTTCTTTGTTTGTTAGCGTTCCAGTTTACCATAACATATTAGATAAAACGGACAGTAGCATTCAACTAAAGGGGGACATCCTATTAAATGAAAAAATGATACATTGTTTAATGTAAAAAATTTATTGTTTTACAGAAAATGTCCTGTTTGTTCATGTTTTTTAATATTTGCAATGGCCTCTATGGGGATTCAAAGATGTGAAAGCAAATGAGGAGTATTGCCTGTAGCCAGTGCAACTTGTGGTTCCATGGGAGCTGTAGAGAGGACAATGGAATTTTAGCAGATGTTTTGTCACCAACACATAATACAAACATAAGCACACAGTTAGATGCAAACGCTTGTGCGCACACACGCACACACAACCAGGCACATCATAGATGATATTGTGTCATTTTATACTACATGTAGTACTCCTGTTCAAGTGTTTTGTACTTCTGTTGGAACGTTTTAATTCTTTGAATTTGTAGCCTACTACAGTTTTGTAATTCTTTAAATGTTAAGTGTTCATTAGTTTATATTATTAACACAACCTGTTAGTGTGTCTGTTTTGTATAAAGTTATTCTTTTATATTTTGAAAATTTTCTGTCAAATAACTGATTTGTACAATATCATGTTGCAAGCAATTATATTGTCCAAGCACAAACTAGATGAGAATGTGTGTCCCACTTTACCGTTGCACTATCCCAATTTACCTGAAAATGGTTGTAGAATAAAAATGGGATCTTATCATTGAATCTCTGTATATTAAAAAAACACACCCATCATAAAAAAACAGTTTGAGATATAAGAGACATTGAACATTTGTTTAAAACATTAAAACATTAACAGCATAGGTAGAATCAAAACACTCTCATGGCAACTATTTTACGTTTTAGCAATTTGATGTCTAGGTTTTTGTACAACTCACATCATACGAATTTATACAAAAGCACCAACTCATAACAGTTATGTTTTACCTGTGAGATCAGGCTGGTAGAATATTTGTAGTGGGGCAGTTGGCCTACTGGTCCACAGTCTAGCTTGTAATCAGAAAGCTGCTGGATAGTTTCAGCGCCAGCAGGTAGCAACTGATGTGCCTTCAAGCAAAGCACCCAACCCCTGATTGCTCCCCAGGTGCATCAGTGCTGCCCATTGCTTTGTGTGTGTGTATGTGTGTGTGTGTGTTTTCACGACCTCATTAGTGATGGGTTAAATACAGAGGTCACATTTGGGTACGGATTACTATAGCTGACAAATATATGTCACTTAAAATTCTTAAAAGTAGTTATTACACAGTTTGCCAAAATGTTTCCCAATTTTGCTAACTGCACACTACAGTATATCTAGGAATACTTTACCAACATGTTTAAATTCTGTCATAATTTATTCATGTTCATGTTTTCCCAAGCCCACATAACTTTTCTCTGCAGGTTTAGGGATTGTAATATCACAGATCACAGGTTGTGCTGCTCTGGCTTCAGCTCTGAGATCAAACTCAGCACACCTTACAGAACTGAATGTGACTAAGAATAGACTTTGAGATTCAGGAGTGGAACTGCTCTCTGCTGAACTGGAGAATCCTCACTATAAACATTTGTCAGGGAGAGAGTTCTAATATTCAGGATGCGATGATTAAAGTCTGTTGGAGTTTTTTATTAACTATGTTTCAAAGGTATGTAGGGACTGTACCATGAAGACAGAAATCATCTTTGAAGGACACAGGTAGCCAGTGAACAGATCTGAGTGCTGAAGTATGTAATGTGTTTCTTATTGTAGTGAGAATCAGTATTTCTGCAAGTTTTTGATAGAGATCTTTGTTAAGCCAGTGGAAACACTATAGCAGTATTGTGTATGAGTATAGTCTAGTCTAGTAGTGTATGAGTATAGTCTAGTACAAATGTATGAATTACTTTTTCACTGTCTGCAGGATAGAACATAACATTTACAACATTTAGAGATGTTTCTGAGGTGATAATATGCTTGATTATATGTTTAATATTATAGGTTTTTTCAAACTCAGAGGTGTAAAATCACAGATGAAGGTTGTGTTGCTCTGGCTTGAGCTCTAAGATCAAACCTCTCACACCTCAGAGAACTTGATCTCTCTGAGAATTCTGATCTCTTTGAGAAACTAGGAGATCCAGGAGCTGCTCTGTGCTCTAAAGGCTAATTAAGTTTGTCCCAGAAAACAGCATGCAAAATAATATATTTTATGGTGTTATGATGACACTGATCTACCATCCACCGATAGAAGAAAAAATATGCTAACATGTATAAATAATCCCAAAATTTACTGGGAAGAGAAAAGGCCTGGGAAGAGGTATTTCCTTACAGGTTTTGCAATTTTTTTTAAATTGTACATACAGTTGTTTTATCTATGTTAATATTTGAAGACTTCAATGAATGATTCTGATTAGTAGTCAATGAAGTCACCATAACAAACCATAACATATCCCTTTTGTCTCAGACATTAAAACTATCCTGACAAACATCTGTTTTCAGGTGCTTTTTACAAACTTCAAAGCTGCATGTCAAAGCAACACATTAACAACAATGACAGATAAACCCCCTGAATCTTTAACCTCCTCTTGGAAGTGTAAATCTGCAATAGGGCAATACTCTAAAAGAAAGGTATATAAAATATTTCTATAAGAAACATCATCTGACATTCTGTGAAACTTTACCAACTTCAACCTCAAAACATACCAATTATCAATAATAATACTAAACATGGAAATCAGACATTGTCATACCAATTGAAATGTGGATTTCAGAAATTAAGAGATGTATACCATTAGAAAATATTTTTGTTTTGTTGTATACTCTTAGAAAACATTCTATACAATTTGGCAACGTTTTATTAATTATACCAAGAATATGTGTTAAAGACATATCAGTGCTTGGGCAATACATTAAGCATTATGCCTTTTTTATATCCTTTCTTTGGAAACCTACAGCTAAATAGAAAAATCTAGGGTAAATAAAAAAAGGGTCAAATTAAAAGTTGGAGGGCAACACACTTCAGTATTGTTTTACAGTTCAAAATGTTCAAATCTTTAATAGGTATTACTAATAGAAGTCTAGTTGTAATCCATACCAAGGCTTGTGTTTAAGACGTTGTGCTTTGTCCTCTAATCTCTGTTGTCACAAAAAAAAGTGAAAGTAAAAGTAAATTTGTAATCTAGTTTGTCTTCCGCGATGTTAACAGGTAGAGTGGGTTCTTTTTGTACCGAAAATCGTATCGACGTATTCAATATAAATACAACATAAATTTATAAAACCATATGCAGGAATTTGAATGTGTATCCGCCTAATGGAAAGTTGAACGAATTTTGAGAATCTGAGTTAGATTGTGATCACAGCAAGGCGAGACGCGTTCACTTATTACAAATTGTCTGTAATTTTTGGATTAATACTTTAATATTTCGTTGATACTTTTAATATTAGAAAATTGACGTTTGTGTATTGTTCTTTTGTGCAGTCGGTACTGCTTTAAAGGCCGAAACAATATTGTGCACATGAGTTGAACGCTCACGATTCCTTCATCTGAAAGATAACGTCTGGGTCCGTGTACTTTGTGTTTATTTGATTGTAAGTTTGAGAGTAAATAAAGCGAACGTCAATTCGGCTCGTCTGTTTGATTTATCGCTTAATTAAATTAAAGAAGCACAACTTCTTTAATTAATGGATAATAGTTTGGATCGTAAACAAATACGATTACGCCATGAATATTTTATTTACAAAAGTGTGCAGCACTGAAGCGACATTCAATTCGCCAGAATACGTGTTGTTTTTTTTTTATCGATTTATGAATGTATTTATCACAGTTATTCACCATATAATGGACTACTTGCACAACGTGTTCCGCGTTGTGGTTTTCATGGCTCAGGCACACCTATACGAGATGTAGACCTATTCATTAGATATCAGATTAATATTTTTACTTTCTAGGGCTGTCACTTGATTAAAATAACAAGTCGTGAAATTCTTATCTTTCTTTTTTTTATTTATTACACTTTCAAAGCAATCGCAAACATATTTATCAATGAAACATATAAACAGAAGTACAACAAAACTATACAATGTTATTTAATATAATGATAATATAAAAGACAAAACTCATAGTATTTGTTTATTATTTGTCTGTTTATTAACTTTGATTTTGACTTTGTTTTGTGTCTGAATGTCATTTCCATACAGTGTCAGTTGTAAAGATCAGATTCACCTCTGCAGCTCCATGATGGACGAAACACAAACATCAACAGCTGGAGATTTTTCTCCAGGAAGCAGGTACCCTATATAAACACAGATTGCCCTAACAGACTAAGTGAAATAGAAATAATATGTTCTAAAATGCTTATTCAGTGTATTGTAGCACCTACACAAGAGTTCTCTTATGTACATAAGATGTACACAAGTGTTTTGTACACAGTTGTGTACATAACACATAAGATGCTTCCTGGACCCCTGTGCCACCCCATTAAAATCCTGTAATTGCCCCTGGTGCAAAAGGGTCAAAATGTCAAGGGTCAAAGCTGAAATAAAAGTAACACTAATACCATAATGGTGTTTTTTCAACAAATCATCAATATGAACTACAACCTGTGGTAATTCTCAATAAGAATTTTTGTATTTTTAGTACATGTAATAAGTGAAGATGGTAGTGCTGGTTTGAAATTTTTGGAGTTGTTTAATTATCTTCTGATAAAATGACAATTGAGTCAATAAATGCTTTTTCACAGTGTTCCTGTTTGGTTTAATTTATTTGCACTCAGAAATAAGTAAATTGTATCATTCAGAATTTGCAGCGAATATTTGTATAAACTGAGCATAAATGAATCATCATAAAAAACAAACAATCATATGTTGTTTTTAATGATAAGTGAATGTTATTTATTGATTACAGTAATTCTCTGTTATAGTTCAGTTCAGAAGACAAGATCAGATGCAGAGCCCAGCTGTGTGTCTATGAAGAGTGACCAGTCTATGAAACATCCAAAGACATTTAAGAGTGGAGATACACAGCCTGCTCTCAGGTATAACACTTATGTAAAAACGACTGGAAAAATGTATATGTGTATGTATGTATATATACACACGCACACACGCGCACACACACACACACACACACACACACACACACACACACACACACACATATATATATATATATATACCAAGATAACAAGATTTTTATCATTATCAGATTGTTGTTTACACACACTGTGGAAATACATTTATGTTCAAACAATATGTAAAAGTGAATTTGGCATAACAGGTTCCCTTTAATAAAGATCAAGGGTGAAATGCCCAACTAAAAGAAACACTAATGCCATAATTGTGACTTTGATGACTAAACCTGTGGTAATTCTCAATAAGAATTTTTGTATTTTTAGTACATGTAATAAGTGAAGATGGTAGTGCTGGTTTGGAATTTTTGGAGTTGTTTAATTATCTTCTGATAAAATGACAATTGAGTCAATAAATGCTTTTTCACAGTGTTCCTGTTTGGTTTAATTTATTTGCACTCAGAAATAAGTAAATTGTATTATTCAGAATTTGCAGTGAATATTTGTATAAACTGAGCATAAATAAAAAAGATCATATGTTGTTTTTAATTAAAAGCAAATGTTATTTACTGAATACAGTAATTCTCTGTTATAGTTCAGTTCAGAAGACAAGATCAGATGCAGAGCCCAGCTGTGTGTCTATGAAGAGTGACCAGTCTATGAAACATCCAAAGACATTTAAGAGTGGAGATATACGGCCTGCTCTCAGGTATAACATTTATGTAAAAGACTGGAAGAATGTTTGTTGTATATGTATACACATATACCAAGGTAAGATTTTACCATTATTGGATGGTTGTTTACACACACTGTGGAAACACATTTGTGTTCACACAACATGTAAAAGTGAATTTGGCATAACAGGTTCCCTTTAATAAAGATCAAGGGTGAAATGCCCAACTAAAAGAAACACTAATGCCATAATTGTGACTTTGATGACTAAACCTGTGGTAATTCTCAATAAGAATTTTTGTATTTTTAGTACATGAAATAAGTGAAGATGGTAGTGCTGGTTTGAAATTTTTGGAGTTGTTTAATTATCCTATGATAAAATGACAATTGAGTCAACAAATGCTTTTTCTGTAATGAAGGGTCTGATACTTGAGGATCCATTTGCACCTTATTTCGTAAACAAACAGGCAGGGCCAAAATGGTAAACAGGTATATCGCAGGAAAGGCGGAATCGTTAATGTGGGACAGGATAGGGTCGTGGCAAGCAGCAAACAATCACAGAATCAAAAACAGCCCAATAATCGGGGCAAGCAGCAAACAGGGAAAAAACAGAATAAACTGTCTAAGATCGTGTAAAACAGTAAATCCACAGATGCCGAAGAAACCACTCAGAATTGTCACCAGGGCAAAACAAGACTTCACAGAGAATAAGAAGTCTTAACAACGATTTATATACAGCTGAGTAAATGCTTAACAGGTGTACAGGAAATGGTTCATCACAGGTATGTGGCATTATGGGAAATGAAGTCCAAAACAGAGACCAGTATTCTGGCAAAGGTTTCCTCTGGTGGCACGGAGGTGGAGTGGGGACCTCCTCCGTAACATTTTCACTGTGTTCCTGTTTGGTTTAATTTATTTGCACTCAAAGAAATAAGTAAATTGTATCATTCAGAATTTGCAGTGAATATTTGTATAAACTGAACATAAATAAAATAAAGATCATATGTTGTTTTTAATTAAAAGCAAATGTTATTTACTGAATACAGTAATTCTCTGTTATAGTTCAGTTCAGAAGACAAGATCAGATGCAGAGCCCAGCTGTGTGTCTATGAAGAGTGACCAGTCTATGAAACATCCAAAGACATTTAGGAGTGGAGATATACGGCCTGCTCTCGGGTACAACATTTATGTAAAATATATGATTATGTTTTAGTTATTATGGTATAATAAATTGTCATTATTATACAGCACTATAATACATAAATGTGTCTAGAATTATTCAGTTAATAAACTGTCAGCCTGGGGCTGGTCATGGCATCATGTACAGCATGGAGAGTAGAAAACACTGTTATTAATATCACTATTATTATTTACTATTATTGTTACATATTTTTGCATTTACATTACGTTTGATATGTGACATTCATAGCAGTGTAAAAATGTATAATGTTTTTTTAATTATGTCATCCAGACCAGTCATAACAGAACCCCTCTGTAAGAGGAGTAAGTTTGAGCCGCCTAAGAACATGTGTTCTGCTTCAAGGTAAATCACCAAAATGTATGTTGTTTGTTTTAAAAGATTTCAAAATATACAGCAGTTTTCTGTCATATCACTTCATTAGTAATACAGTATCATAGTGTACAGTACAGTATAATGTTGCAGAGACATTGCATTCTGAGACTGTTTTATGGCATACTCATTTCAAATTCACTCCCAATGTGTCTCAAGTGTTTAATGTCTCCTCAGGGTTTAATGTAATGATGAGGGCTTTAATGATTTAATGATGAGGGTTGCAAATAATATTTTTTTAATAAGATAACCTTAGCTTAGTTTAGCGTTGTTAAAAAAAACAGTAATGTAAAATTAAATACACAAAATAACAGTTCGATTCTGTAAATGTGCTTTACAGCAGCACTCCTGTAAAATTCTGTATGTGGCTGGCAACTCTGCTTGCCATATTTTTCTGTGAATTTACACAAAAAGCTTTACAGTGTGCTACAATAAAACAAAGCTATTTTGCTCAATACATTTACCACTCATACTTGTGTAATAATCTAGTATTTTACTTTAACAGACATGCATCAAATCTTGAAGACCACAACATATTTAAAACAAATGTCAGGGGAAAATGCATGTGCTTGTATGGGGGAACATCAAAGCTGGGAAACCCAACAGTGCTGAATGAGATCTACACAGAGCTTTACATCACAGAGAGTGAAAGTGAGGAAATCAGTAATGAACATGAAGTGAGACAGATTGAGACACAACCCAGGAGAGCAGCAACAGAGGACACACCAATCAAATGCAATGACATCTTTAAACCTTCACCTGCACAAGACAAGCCCATCAGAACTGTGCTGACAAAGGGAGTAGCTGGCATTGGAAAAACAGTCTCTGTGCAGAAGTTTATTCTGGACTGGGCTGAAGGGAAAGAAAACCAGGATATCCACCTCATATTTCCACTTCCTTTCAAAGAGCTTAATTTCCTGAAGGACAAAAAACTCAGTCTTTTAGATCTTCTTCATTTTTTCTTCCCAGAAACAAAAGAAATGGAAATATCTAAGGATAAATATAAAGTGTTATTTATCTTTGATGGTTTGGATGAATATCGTCTGTCTCTGGATTTTAAGAAGACTGTGAGGTTGTGCGATATGAACAAATCAGCCTCAGTGGACATGCTGCTGACCAACCTTATCAAGGGGAATCTGCTTCCCTCTTCTCTCATCTGGATCACCTCTAGACCAGCAGCAGCTGATCTTATCCCCTCCGAGTGCATTAATAGAGTCACAGAGGTAAGAGGCTTCAGTGACCCACAGAAGGAGGAATACTTCAGGAAGAGAATTTGTGACGAGAATCTGGCCAATAAAATCATCTCACATCTGAAATCTTCAAGGAGCCTCTACATCATGTGTCACATCCCAGTGTTCTGCTGGATTTCAGCCACTGTTCTAGAGAGAATGCTGAGTGAAGCAGAGAGTGGAGAGATCCCCAAGACTCTCACTCAAATGTATACACACTTCCTGACCTTTCAGACAAACATCAAACATCAGAAGGACTATGAGAAAAAAGGGAAGGATGAAGAAGTGATCTTCAAACTGGGGAAATTGGCTTTTGAGCAGCTTGTGAAAGGCAATCTGATCTTCTATGAAGAAGATCTGAAAGAGTGTGGCATTAATGTAGCAGAAGCAGTAGTTTATTCAGGATTGTGCACTCAGATCTTCAGAGAGGAGTTTGGCTTTCATCAGGGGAAAGTTTACTGCTTTGTTCATCTGAGCATTCAGGAGCATCTTGCAGCTCTATATGCGTATCTCACTTTTATAAAGCATAACATGAATGTGTTTAACCAAATGACAGCACTCAGTGTGTCCTCTAAACGTAATACCAGGAGAAAACAGGTTGTAGTAGCTGACCTGTATCAGACAGCTATTGACGAGGCCCTACAAAGTAAGAATGGACATCTGGATCTTTTTCTCCGTTTTCTTTTGGGTTTCTCACATGAGCTAAATCACATTATAATACAAGAACTGACACTGACAGCATATTGCTCAAATAGCAAAGAGAAAACAGTCAAATACATCAAAAAGAAGATCAGGGAGAATCTTACACTAGAGAAATCCATTAATCTCTTCCACTGTCTGAATGAACTGGGTGACTGTTCAGTAATGGAGGAGGTCCAACATTATCTGAAATCTGGAAAGATAAGACAAGCTAAGTTTTCACCTTTGCAGTGGTCAGCTCTGGTATATGTTCTGCTGACATCAAATGAAGACCTGGGTGATTTCAACCTGGGGAATTATGTTATGCCAGGTAAAGCATCAGAAGAACGCCTTCTGCAGTTGCTGCCTGTGATTAAAGCTTCCAGATCAGCCCAGTAAGTAACACAGGACAAATTGAGTCATTTCAAGACAGCTGTGTTTGCATGGTGCTTTTTACCTTATATACTATTTCAAAGCAGCTTTGCAGAAAACAGCTCCTTAGTACCACAGTGCAAGCAAGCAAAAGATTAATGTAGCAAGAAAAGTCCTTAATGATTAGCCCACTTGATTTTTGTAGGTCCAGTAGTAAAACAGACTCCAACAGCCAGGACAGAAAGGAACAGATTGTTTTCTCTAAACAAAAATCTATTGAATTTGTGTTTTGTTTTTTTATTTTGTATTTTTAAGACGTGACTATATTTAAAAATAGTCAATATAAATCAAAACAACTTAATCAAAAAACAACTTTCATATTTGCATTCCCTTTAATATTTGAATATCCCTTTTTTAAAACAAATGATAAACAGAAGGCAGGAGTGAATCAAATCAAATCCATCTATCTTCCAAACCTGCTTGTTCTCTTCAGGGTCATGGGGCTGGAGCCTATCCCATCATCTACTGATCAAAATAATGTTATTAAAAGTTTTGAAACTTTTTTGAGACAGAATACATATATATATATATAATGTATATGCTAAAAGATTTAATGCTAAAAGCTTTGTGACAGTGTTTAGAATGCAACTATTGCTACTGTAAACGTTCAGAGAGGAAATGGCTCTTTCAAAGTTCTCATTCGAAAGAGCTAAGAAATATGTGTTAAATTATTTCCAGGTGTTTAATTTGGGCAATGCACAACTGTAACATTATGTTAAAAAATGTAAAATTATAAAAATATTAAATAAGACATAAAAGTGCAACATGTCATAAAAGAAAGGAAGTCTTTTCTGGTTTTGCTGTAAAATTACAAAATCAGTATTTAGGCCAATATTTTTCGGTTAACAAAGATTAAAAAATATATATTTTAGTGAATAATTACCTAGGTAAGTTGTTTTCAGTTTTTTCAAGTTTTTTTCTTATATCAGCATGGAGTGAACAAAAGACTATGTGTGTAATTTAAATATGTACTATTCTCACACTGTTCAAAAATCATTAACCATTTATGTTTTTAACAGTCTTTCTAAATGCAAACTGACAGAGAACTATTGTACTGCTCTGGTGTCAGCCTTCAGCTCAAATGATTCATGTCTAAAAGAGCTGCACTTTAAATCCAATGGAATGCAGGATTCAGAAGTGAAGCTCCTCTCTGCTGGGCTGGAGAATCCTCACTGTAAACTGGAGATATTAAGGTAAGGGCTCTTTAAAATTAATGTCTTTATGATTTTTTGTTATTTTGGTGTTGTAAGAATAAACACAACATTTAGAAAAATATACCTGTCGATTTCATTATAAAGAAAATATAAAAACAATGCACAGATATTAAATAACATTAGTTAATGCATTAGCTAAAATGAACTAATAATGATAATATATAATCATAATCGTAATGATAATAATGTATACTAATAATGTTTTTACAACATTTGTTAAAGCTGTAATCTGTAACTTTATTGCTTAAAAATGAAAAAATATCAGTCATTGAGCAAGTAAATAACAGATGAGTGTTCAACACAATCCTTTCCATACCCACTACAATCAAATCAAGTTTATTGTCACATCATCTCAACACGTGTAGAAGTGAGTGAAAATCTTGAGTGTGGCTCCAGACAGTGCAAAACAGTATGTAAAAAAGAAAAACAGACATGTAACGGTACAAACAATATACATATAACAGTATGTAATATATACAGTGACAAAATAGAGAGAATATACATAATTGTATACAAAATTACAAATTTACAATATACAATATATGCACATGGACATGTTGTAGTGTACTTAATATGTACAATATACATATGTAACAATTTACATTTATACACACAATATGTGCGCTTACATATATGTGTATACACACACACACACACACACACACACACACACAGTAAATATATTGTGTAAAGTGTGCATACAAGACCAAGTGAACAGGAACTAATAAAACCTTGTTATGTGATGTGTGAGGTAATTAAAGTTAAAGTGCAGTGTATGGAGAAGGGTAGGGGAGAGTTGAGAGCAGACCGTGAACAGATGAACACCGAGGAACTGTTGACCCGCTCCACTGGTGACCCATCGATGGTGATGGGGGTGTGTCCTCTTTCCTGTTTCCTGAAGTCCACAACAATCTCTTTGGTCTTGTCGATGTTGAGTGAGAGGTGGTTCTCCTGACATCAGTGTGTCAGAGCACGCACCTCTTGTCTGTAAGCCGCCTCGTCGTTGTTGGTGATCAGGCCTACCACCGTTGTGTCATCAGCAAATTTTACAATGACAGTAGAGCTGTGTGTGGCCACGCAGTCGTGGGTGTATAGGGAGTACAGGATGGGGCTGAGAACGCAGCCCTGAGGGCTCCAGTGTTGTGGATCAGCAGGGAGGAGATGTTATTGCCCATTCTGACCACCTGACGCCTGCCTGATAGGAAGTCCAGGATCCAGCTGCACAGGAAGCTGTTCAGACCCAGAGCACGTAGTTTCGTATCAATCTTTAAGGGTACTGTGGTGTTGAATGCTGAGCTGTAGTCCATGAACAGCATTCTCACATAGGTGTTCTTTTTTCCAGGTGGGAGAGAGCAGTGTGTAGGGTAAGTGCAATGGCATCATCGGTAGAGCGGTTGTCACGATAAACTGTAACAAAGAGAAGATCCAGCTACTATCTGGCTAATATCGCATGTCGTAGGTACTGTAGGTGCAGCATTTGTAGCTTGTTCTTACAGCAGTTTAGCAATTTAAACATTCATAAGAAAACTCTACTAGTCCCCTCCAATTTTATGAAGCAAAATTTACAAATTGAATTGCCTCTCCGTCACCATCTCTTTTTGGAACATAAAATTGGTTACTTTACGTAATATTCTTTACATATATTAAAGTCAAATAATGTTCATGCTCACTTGTCCTGTGAATGGACCCTGCAGTTCAAAAGATAAATCTTTATTATAAGCTTACTGTTGCCAATCAGAGTAAGGTAAGTAGACACAGGTCTTTTAAACACTGGTCTCACTTGCTTAATAACTGATTTTTAGATTTTGTAATAACAAAAATTGCAGCTTTAGTGTTAGTTAATACAAATACAATTGTTAATTGTTCATTTATGTTATTTAATTAAATTCTGCATTAACTAATGTTACGCAGATATGACTTGTGATTTAAAGAATGTGTTAATAAATGTTGAAAGATTAATAAATGTTGTAGAAGAATTGTTTATTGTTAGTTCATAATAAATAATGTACCAAAGAATATTGTAACCAATTGTTTTGTTTTTATTTAATGTCTTTATCAACTATCTTAAATGATATTTGTGTGGTTGTTAAAGTTTTTAAAACTACTTTAAGTTTTTTTTTAAGTTTTAGATTTAAGCTGATTCATGTCAATCTATGTGTTGAAAGAATGTGTCATTGTTTTCTGCAGATTTAGTGATTGTAATATTACAGAGGAAGGTTGTGCTGCTCTGGCTTCAGCTGTTAGATCAAACCCCTCACATTTGAGAGAACTGGATCTGTCTGAGAATAAACTTGGAGATTCAGGATTGACACGGCTCTCTGATGGACTGAAGTATCCTCATTGTAAACTGGAGAAACTGAGGTTTGATCATCTCTCTGACAGTCACACATGTATTTGCTAGTAAAACATTTTATGTTGACAAGTGCACATATTCATTTAGTTGTTGACAGTGGAACATATTTGACTTGCAGTGTTCAATTACATGATATCCAAAGCATTTACATGAAATTAAGCAATACAAAGATATTGTTTCATAATTTTAATGTAATGTGATGAAAATTTCTATCACCTCAGACAAGATGATGAATGTCTTTCATTGTAACACGTTTTTAATAATAGATAATAAAAATGAGATTCCTGATGAACTGAGAGAGTAAAGAGTATGTCATTTTTCTCTGCAGGTTCTTTCATTGTAATATAACAGATAAAGGTTGTGCTGCTGTGGCTTCAGCTCTGAGTTTAAACCCCTCACATCTGACAGAACTTGATCTGTCTATGAATAAAATAGGAGATTCAGGACTGAAGCAGCTTTCAGATGGAGTGAAGAATCCTCACTGTAAACTGGAGATACTAGAGTAAGATGATTTCTCTGAGTGACTATTGAGTCTTGTAAAATATATTTTATAATTACAAATGCACACATCCATAAACTGTTGACAGTGGAACAGGTAAACAGATTTGACCTGCTCAATTACATGTACTCAACTACATGTATATATTTAATATTCTTGATAGTGTCACAATTGTGAAATTGTGTTGGTGTCTTTTTCCATTTGATGTATGCTGTGTTTGCTTGCGTTTCATTTTGTGTTGCCACGTCTATCCATCAGCACATTTGTGTATGCCACCTAGCGTACGCATGTTATTCAGTTATTGGCCCTAAATAAAAGTGTTGGAGTACAAAGGACTCACAGTTCCAACACTTAGAGTGAGACTGAGGATTTTCCTCTACACAGAGCTGTGCAATTTTTAGCTGTTTTTCATTCTAGTCTTTTTGCCTTCTTTTTATTCTAGGTAAGTTCATATTAACCCCTTTCCAGTAAAGCAGATTTTTGTTTATTTTGGCCTTGTCCATTCTCAAAGCTTTTTATATTATACTGAGTGAATGAAAACTCTTGTGGATCTGTGATTGTTATGGTGCTGGGATCTGAAAACCGGACAGCTCCTGCATTCTCTCCATTACTTCCATTACCCATTTTTGCTAAACGTCAGCCAGTCATATGTAAAGCAGTTTCCTGATAAGGGAATGGGATGCTGCATCATGGTGTTGATGCTATGGGAATGCTTCTGGTGCACCGGTGTCTAAAACGTGTGAAATCACGCCTGTTTATAGGCAAATGACAGGTCAGATATGTAGGATAAACGTAGCATGGCGCATTATTAATACCTGTATTACACATCATCAGATTCTGTTTGTCTGAAGGAAAAACATGCAGGTATGCCTGAATATGGCATTGTGGTGGCCAAGTGGCAAGCCGAATCCTGTAACCTCTTTCAACAACCCAAGGAGACATATTAGACATAAGTTTTCACACTGCCATATGGTCTCGAGGGTATCCGTTCAGTGCCAAGAAACAGCCTGCTGGAACAACTGATCAGAATGAATGGGGAATGCTCAGTCCTAATAACCTCAGATAAATGGAGCAAGTGCCATCCTACAGCAGCATTGCTAAGTGGACATTCTCCAAAAAACTCTGCTGTTTTGATGCCATTTTAAGGTTTCAGTAATGAGTTATGCTACATCATCTGACCTGTTATCAGCCTATAAATAATAAAGTAATATCACACAAGCTTCAGACACCGGAGTGCACTAGAAGTTGTACTATAGCATCAACACCACAATGCTGTGTTGTTTTCCCTTAAAAGGTAACCATTGATTTACATTTATGCATCATTGAAAGCAACTTACCGTGCAAAGCGACTTACAGTGCATTCAACATATACATTCTTTATCAGTATTTGTGTTCCCAGGGAACTGAAACCACAACCTTTGCATTGTGAATGCAACATATAGCACTTTACTATAGCAAGTTAATACCTTAGCAAGTTAATTAGAAAGATAATACCTTAGCCTTATTATGCATTCTTTCACTCAGGATTTATTATCCTTTCCTCAGAAAGGATAATAAATATAATGTACTATAACAAGTTTTTCAATAATGACATTCCTGCTGAACTGAAAGAGTGAAGATTATTCACTGTTCTTTGCAGGTTGAGTGATTGTAATATCACAGGCAAAGGATGTGCTGCTCTGGCTTCAGCTCTGAGATCAAACCCCTCACACCTGAGAGAACTGAGTCTTTCTAATAATAAACTAGAAGATTTAGGAATGAATCAGCTTTCTAGTGGGCTGAAGAATCCTCACTGTAAAGTGAAGAAAATAAGGTAAGGTCTCATTTAGATTTACAAATTACTTTATGAGGACATTTTCTATATTAGAACTTCAAAAATAGGCAGTGGTAGAATAAAATATTTAACATAAAATTGAAGAAAACAAATGTGTCATTGTCAAAAAAAAATTATTTGCTGTTTTTTGACCTTATTTGTTGTTCTTTCAAGTGTCTGTATCATAAATTATGTGGGATAATCAATTAAAGCCTGAGCACCAAGGTGCAACCATCGGCCTAGAACTGCTCCATTTAGTTAGAGCCCAAGCACTGGAAGTGTAAAGAGCCCTATTGTTTGTCTAAGGATTATTATTTTTGTTAATATTATTATATAAAATTACAAATTTTATATATCTCTAAAATTTGCTGTCTACTGTTGATAAAAACAATAGTGGCTCTTAAAAATTAACAATTAATAGCTGTAAATTCACTCTTTTTTTTTTTTTTTTTTTTTTTATTTTTTTTATCTAGTAGTTTAGATAAGTAGAAAATTATAAAAAATTAGTTACCAAATTATTATTTATCGTAGGTAGCATGATTAAAACATTAACAAAACATTTAATGTTTTGGTTCAAATTTTTATTTTTTTGCAACTCATTTTAAAAAATTTTTTTTTTTTTTTTTTTATAAAAAAAATTTTTTTTTTTTTTTTTTTTTTTTTTTTTTTTTTTAAAAAAAAAAAAAAATTTTTTTTTTTTTTTTTTTTTTTTTTTTTTTTTTTTTTTTTTTTTTTTTTTTTTTTTTTTTTTTTTTTTTATTTTTTTTTTTTTTTTAAAAAAAAAATTTATATTTTTTTTTTTTTTTTTTTTTTTTTTTTTTTTTTTTTTTTTTTTTTTTTTTTTTTTTTAAAAAAAAAAAACATAAAAAAACCTTCTTTTTTTTTTGTGTTTTATAATAAAAAAAAAAAAAAAAAAAAAAAAAAAAAAAATTTTTTTTTTTTTTTTTTTTTTTTTTTTTTTTTTTTTAGGAATTTTTTTTAGGCGGGCCCCTTTTTTTTACGGGGTTTGGTTTGTGTTTTGGGTTTTTTTTTTTTTCCCCCCCCCCCCCCCCCTCAAAAAAAAAAAAAAAAAATAAAATTGGGGGGGGCTTCCCCGGGCGCGCCCCCCCTTTTTTTCCCCCCCACGGGGGGGGTTTTTTTTGGGGAGGAAAAAACAAGAAAAAAAAAAAAAAAAAATTTTTTTTTTTTTTATTTTTTTTACAAAAAAAAAAAAAAAACCAAAAAAAAAAAAGAAACAAAATTTGAATTTAACGCTCCGCAGACAACCCTCCAAATACAGAGGGTTATTGGGCTTACATGTTTGATAAGAGTCCTGGCCTAAAGTCATCATATAAACCAATATTTAATTATAATCATAGCGACATAGACTGTCGACAGGAAGTGGCTTGTTTTACAATGTGACATACTCATAGAAACATTAAAATATGCCAATAATTGCCCGATCAATGCTGCTTGCAGCTATATTGTTATTTTGAGATTTAAGTTAATTTCTGCCGATATGTGTTGCAAACTGAAAGAGTGAAAAATGTGTCATTGTTCTCTGCAGGTTAAAGGATTGTGGTATCACAGATAAAGGCTGTGCCGCTCTGACTTCAGCTCTAACATCAAACCACCTTACAGAACTGAATCTGGTTAAGAATAAACTTGGAGATTCAGGAGTGAAGCAGCTCTCTGCTGGACTGGAAAATCCTCACTGTAAACTGGAGATACTCAGGTAAGATTATCTCTTGAGTTGTCTTGGTTTTCAGTAAGACAATTAATAATACTGTATGAAATAACGGTATTATGTTTAATTGTTAAAAATGTTAAATTTACTGAACATATGTCAAAGCTCATATAACACCACGAGTCTTTCTATTTCTGAACCTTCCCATCCCTTGATTCACTTCAGTTTTAATGCCTTTGTGCAAAACAATTTTTTAACAAAACAATTTTACAGAAAACTAATGTTAAAAAAGTACACTTGACATACTGATGCATATTAACTCCCATGGTGAAGTCTATGTGATGCACAAGTATATACATATTTTTCACCATGTCTTTATTAATCCTGACAGTAGTTAAAAGATAGTTTGTGCTGGCACAAGCTGTTAGTTATTATGGCCCTAAATGTAGCCCCTAACTGGCTGAGTTAGATGGTAATTAACACTTATAAAATCAACAGTAGAAAATCAATCTTTACAGCTGTAAATGTCATTGGCTGTCAGAGTCTTGTGTTGCTTATAATAAATTGACATGTTGATAACAAATAAGCAGTCTTTCAAAATGCTCTCACTTCTATGTAGATGCATACTGTATGCATTAGGGAGTGTGGTGGTGCTTTTGGGGTGTCACTCTGGGACAGGAGAGTATAAGGCTGGAAGGGAAAATCACAATGTACTCACTACAAAACACTCATATCAAACAGTGAAATACTGGGTTTTACACTGCACAAAATCGCCAGATCGTTGTTCCTCTCACACTCACAACTGTCTGGGGTACAATGTAGTTTCTGGTGTGTGCACTTTACGTGACGGAATGGAGACAGGGGGTCACACATTACACATCTTTCCATTGGGAAAACTCCCAGACAACTCTGTCTGGTCTAAAAACTATAGTAAGATCACCTGTGAGAGTGGAGTTCTCATGAGAGACTGAATTTCTTCCTGTTAAAAATAGTAGTCAGTAGGAAGCTTGTAATCCAGGTTGTCTGTTCGTTGATTTGCAGCAAACAAGAAAAAAAAGAATATGAAAGACAGAATGGTTATGGAAACCCAGGCAGCAAGAATTGTCTGTTCTGTTCTGTTGTAGGGCTATGACTCCTCCTGAACTTCCCCTTGCCCTGCATCTTGCTATCTCATTAGCTTTAAGTCATTGTCAATGTAATTTCCGGTCAAAACACATTTTTACACTGCAGTATTCTGAGTCTCAGACAGGTCCAGATATTTAGCATGCCAAATATCTCACAGGCATCTGCGATGCATTGGCTCTTTTCTCAGAGTGTCTTTGGTAATGCACACTACACGATTGCCACACATGTGAACAAGCACTGATTTGTCTTAGATTTCAGCCAAACTGTTGGTGATTGAAAATCAGGGCTAAAGTCATGCAGTGTGAATCCGGCATAAGATCACAGTCAGACATTCACTCATCCAACCACCAGAAGGAGTTCTCTTGTGAATATTGCCATCACTCCAATCCTTCTGTCGTTACCTTTTTATAGTTTATACTTTGTTGTTTACATGCTTCAGTATGGCCATTGTTAAGTAGTGATGGCAAGTCCGATGCAAGCTTTTCCGCTAAGTGGTTCTTTCGGGTGGTTTGTTTTTTTAATAAACTCTTTTCTAATTCTTTAGTGTTATATCAAAGAAAGTCATTTGTGTGACCACATATTGCAGATTATTGCCTTTTATTCAAGTTAATGGTGGTTGTGACAACAATTTAATTTGCTTTTCTATGACTTAATAAAACATGCATTTAATTTAACTAGTTATTGTCATATTTCCAGTACATTTTGCTTGTTTTAAAGAAACTTAAATTGTGCATGAGGTTGAACCGGCTCATTTGGTTCTTATCATTTCCACCTTGATTGCCTGTTGGACTGTTTACCTTAATTGACCACTGCCTATTTTGCTGACTATATTTGTGCCCACTGTTTTGGATTTGTTCATTAAACTCTTCTGCAATATGGATTCTAATGGAGTCCTCCTGCTTTAAATCTATTATGATGTAAGGAGCATTGGCCCATGGCTTATCTTATTGTATGTGTACTTCAATGGGTTTTTTGAGAATCATATTTCCTCCCATTCTTGCACAGCTCCAAAGCTTTGACTAAGCTATAATACTGTTAGTTTTCCTCATGAAGTTGTAGAGTCAAATGTGTTATTGTTTTTTCTGCAGGTTGAGTGATTGTGGTGTCACAGATGAATGCTGTGCTGCTCTGGCTTCAGCTCTAAAATCAAACGCCTCACACCTGACAGAACTGGATTTGTCTGAGAATAACCTAGGAGATTCAGGACTGACGCAGCTCTCTGCTGGACTGGAGAATCCTCATTGTAAACTGAAGATACTTATGTAAGATCATTTTTCTGATAGTCACAAATGTTCTAGTTCTTTGTAAAACATTTTATATTAACAAGTGTGCATGTTCATTTAGTTGTTGGCGAAGTCTACAAATCTTGAAGTCTATAAAATCTTTCCACCATCTTGAATTTAAAAAAGTACTTTTTCAAAGTTCTCCTAGGTTGTTTGTCCAAACTGGTCCCACAAGACTCACTAGTCAAAGGATAAAAAAAACATTTTAAGTCCAGCACTGCCATCAGCATTTCGATTTATAGAAATTAATTTATGCAACCATGACACACTGACAATGTTTTCTAAGTTTTATAATAAGTTATAGGTAGTATAAGGTTATAAGGTAATTTGTTTCAGATAAATTTCTAATGAAAAAGCTACAGCATTATGCTAGAAAAGTCACCATCTCATCACTGGCCTTGTCTTCATTTTTCCAAACATACTAGGACCCCGATAATTGATACTTGCACCTATATTTGTAACGTTTTATTAGTAATAACGTTCCTGCTGAACTGAGACAGTAAAAAGTGTGTCATTGTTCTCTGCAGGTTGTATGATTGTAATATCAGAGATGATGGTTGTGCTGCTCTGGCTTCAGCTCTGAAATCAAACCCCTCATACCTGACAGAAGTGGATCTGTCTGAGAATAAACTTAGAGATTCAGGGGTGAAGGAGCTTTCAGCTGTACTGAAGAATCCTTGCTGTCAACTGCAAAAAATAAGGTAATGGCTCTATTTAATTTACTAATGCCTCAATGAAAATATTTGTACATCAGAACTTAAAAAAGGCATTGTAACATTCAAATATTATAATAAATATTAAAATATTATAATACATATAAAAACACAAATATTTTGATTTCATACAATTTGCTGTTTCTTTGGTCTTTATATACTGTACTTTTAAATGTCTTAAATTGTTTGTTATCTGTAAATGATCTGTGTGTGTTAATGAACTGAAAGTGAAGAGTGTGTCATTGTTCTTTGCAGATTTAGGGATTGTGGTGTCACAGAAAAAGGCTGTGCTGCTCTGGCTTCAGCTCTGAGATCAAACCCCTCACATCTTAGAGAACTGCATCTGGCTAAGAATAAACTAGGAGATTCAGGGGTGAAGAAGCTCTCTGCTGTACTGGAGGACTCACACTGTAAACTGGAGTTACTGTGGTAAGATCATTTCTTACCTGTTTTACCCGCTGAGTCTGTTGTCCTGGTCTTTAGTAAAACATTTGATGGTAATGTATGACAATGGTATAAATTGTCTAGTTGTAAAAATTACATTTATTGAACATGTGGAAGCTCATTATGTATTATGACTAAAGATTTTACTGATTTGTTTGGTCTTTATAACATCACATGACCTAGTCTCTATATTTCTGAGCCTTTCCATCCCTTGATTCAGTTAAAGTTTATTAATACTTTTCACAATATATCACAATATATATATTTTTACAAAGCAATTTTAAAGAAAACAGTGATTTCAGTAAATCACTGTTTACACACATGGTTGGAACATTATCTCTTAGTGTTTTTAATAACTGTATTTGACTATTAAATACTGTTCTGCCATGAGGTTTTACGGTGAACAGTGAGTTTATATCCCTTGCAGCTTTTGGAACTGTGATGTCACAGATGAAGGTTGTGCTGCTCTGGCTTCAGCTCTGAGATCAAACTCCTCACACCTGACAGAACTACATCTGTCTGAGAATAACCTACGAGATTCAGGAGTGAAGTTGCTCTCTGATGGTCTGAAGAATCCTAACTGTAAACTGGAGAAACTGAGGTAAGATTGTCTCTCTGAAAGTCACACAGTAATCAGTTTTAGTGGTTATTATCACGGAATAACTCACCTTGGAATAGCTATTAAACAACAACAAAAGAGAAGCCAACCACAAGCACCATATTCAGACATTTACAAGGAATTGTAAATGAATTATTGTAAACAATGTTAAGCAATGAAAAGTTAAGGATTGTTAAAAATATGTTAGGTGTGTACCAAACAGGTGTTTTCAGATTTTTCTTAAAGGTTGTGATAGTCCAGTTTGGGTGGAGGCTGGTAATTTATTCCCCCAGACAGAAACAGAATGGGTGAATGTTTTGAGAGTGATTTGGTGTCTCGTTATGAGAGAACAATCAAGCATCACTCATTTACTGATAGATGGCGGGAGAAAATATACAACTGTAGGACTGAGTTAAGATTGAGAAGGACTGAGTTGAGACTGGGTCCAAACACTGAGAAGAGCATTTGGACCTAATGAGTTTTGTATATTGAGGCGAGGAGTGGAGCAAAAACTTATCCTTAAGGCACCCCAATGACTAGCTGTGACACGGATGCCTCTTCTGGAAACCTTAAAGGATCTGCCCATGAGGTATGACTAGAACCATATGAGTGAAATTTCAGTGATGCCCTGGTTGGAGAGGGTGGACAGCAGGATCTGGTGGTTCACTTTGTTAAAGGCAACAGAAAGGCTGAGAAGAATGTGGTCAGATTACAGAGTTGGCTCTTTTCTGCCATGGGTTTTTGACATGTAAAAGAGCTGTTACAGGCCTGTGGACCAGCATGAGGAAGGTGGGCCGGGGTCATAATCAGAGGAAAAATTTACTGAAGAAAAGTTGTTTGCCATTTTAATGGCAGAAATCAACCTCACACAAGGAGTTCATAGGCTGCACTGTTTACAGCTTCACATACAGCATTAATTCTCTAACAATGCATAGCAATCTACAACACCAATTCAGGATAAATAATCCTAATAGGTTTAAAGCCTGGTTCCAAACATGGCCTTCTTGTTCTTAGCATATCTCATTGATTTTTTTCTTGACCATTAGAGTCATTGGTATTGTAAGGTATTGAATGACCCAACAAAGTCACAGGTCAGCCTTTTCCATAGGATCAGTCTTCTTATGTGGTCATTCTGTGCTCTCTAAAGATGTTTCTCAATACCAAGTATGCCAAGTTTTGTCTTGCATCCTTGGTAGTTCGAACTTGGCAAATCTAACTCTGAAGTACGAATTCCTGGAGGACACTGTCTGGTTATGTCTGATATTAGCAAAAACAGAACCTAAGTGCAAACAGTTATGAACAGACATTTGTTTTACTAAACTGAAAAAGTCAGACAGAAAACAGGACTTATACAAAAGGCCCAAACACAGCCAATGGAGCTGAAACAAAGCAAAAGAAAATCCATAAGGTGGCCAAACAGAAACTAAACAGTGACCAATCACAAAAACACTAAACAGGACTTGACTACATCTAACCCAGCTTCCAATCAAAGTCTTAAAGTATACCAATATTTTTTAATATATCTTTAGTCCCTTTGAGTCAAGGTATGTTTACCCTGAGAGCTATGATCTTGTTTTTGTCTTTGTTTAACTGAAGGAAGAAATTTAAAAATAGGCACTATTTTTATAAATCAAGCACAGATTTGAAGTATGAACAATCACATTCCCATCTAAACAGCTTTTGAAACTACATTTAGTGACACAACAGTGGTATTACAAACATTATGTGGGTTTTCTCCTTAGTTGTGGTTGAGGCAAAATGCATTTTGGGATACTAGGCTAATCTTGTGTGGTAAATCTAAAGTCCACACAAGTTAAGTTCTGATGCATCCTTGATAATAGATTCAGAACAGATTCAAGGTTTTAATGGCAAGATGTAAACTTTGAACAGAATTGGAACAGTACTTGGGCAGTGACTGAGGACATTTCACAATTCAACAAGTACAGACAAAAATGCATATTGAGAAACGACTTGAGTCATCCGTCCACCTCAACAAAGCTATCCCCCTTTTCTGGGATGCTGTAACAAAGACTGAGAGAAAAAACACACAATGTCTACTTCAAGGTTGCTACTACTAGCTTTGCTGGAATCTGCTTTTCTCCCTATTTTCTTCCTAAATGTATTTTTCTCATAATAAGTATGCTGCACAGTGTTCTCTTTAACATCACTCATCATACCATTTTAATCATTCTTAATCATTCAACTAGATTTTTGTATAATCAGAATGAATAATAATTTCCATAGTAATTTTCATTAAAAGTATTTGTATTAAATGATGATGCATTAATTTAGTGTTGGCAGGTTCTGTTCATGGCAAACTCCACATGCCTGCCCATGCAGCCATACCTGAACAGAGCGGCATTGTTTTACCTATAGATTCTTGAGAATTTCAGATTGCTCAGTAGGCCAGTCTGAAATTAGTGGAGATGGTGTTTTGTAAACATCTGGGAATGGAGACCATCATCTGGAACCGTTTTTCCCAGCAATTGTGAAGAACAAATTAAGTGGGAAGAAAATGAGAACTGAAATGCTAAAAATAGCATTATTCTTATGGTGTAAATGTTAAATTCATTGTGGCTGTGATATGTCAAAACTGGATTGGTACATGTCAGCTGATGCAAGCTTGACTAATGTGGTCTGCCAGAACTGACAAGATGCTTGATGACTGTGACTGGTCTGTAATTGCTGACCACTGAGGGGTCGATTTTTGGCTATGAGTAAAGTTATGTTGAAAACTTGTGTCAGTGAAAACTTTAACCTTATAATTTGTTAAAAGATTTTGGAGTATTTAGTTTTGTTTTGTTAAATGTTTTAGTAAAACTTGTTCTATATGTAGCAAAAATGTGTTTAAGGGAAATTAATAGTGAGGCTTGTTCAACGATAGTTATGTCATATATGAACAAGTTCACTCAAAATTAATGTTAATATATTCTCCACCATTTCCTGTGTAAGCGAACCATATATACATATATACATGCATATGCACATAAACATATACACACACATGTATATATATATATATATATATATATATATATATATATATATATATATATATTGTATGGATATATGGATATATATAGATATATGGATATATTATATGGATATATAAATACATATGTACAATTATTAATAATTAATCAGGATCAATGATTTGGGGAATTCTTAATCAATGTAACACATTGATTTAACACTCTTGTAGAGCATGTAGCAAAGATCAGCAGAATTAGGGACTCCAGATTATAAGCATAAACCAGCACCACAATTATGTAGCAAATCGAATGTCAAATCAATGAAACGGTGTTGTTAAAACACCATTTCATTCGTGGAACAAACTCAAAGGAAAATACATATAATTAATCGTCATTAAATATTCATATTTTGTAGTACCTGATCAGCAGGGATGATTCCAATAATCAGCTTTTGCATTCATCCAGCGAGGACATATGCGGCCTTATTGAATCTAAGAAACATTATTTGTCTGGCCTTGATTATTTGTCTGGCCTTAGCGCAGCTATTCTATGTGTATAGAATATGGATACTTGCATTAAGCTCTAGTGCAGAGCACGAATCCAAATGCGCATGGAGAGAGAGTCCTGAGTGGTTCAGAAGTGATGGAGTTCGTCAAGTTCCGGAGATCAACGAAGTTAGCTGAAGTGATGTCCAGAGTCTGTCTCAGATGGACTGAGCCAGAGGCTGGATCCCCCCCCCCCAACTACACTCCTATCTACAGAGTTACAGTAAAGATACATAGTTTTGTAGCCAGCATACCATGGGAATGTATGCAACTATATACAATTTAGGACTGTTTAGTTGTAAGTTAGAAAGAGTTCTTCCTTTGGATAGAAGTGTTCTTTCTTGGGCCACCTGGGGTTACTGGAACACTGGAATTCTTTTGAAGCTTGTGCAGGGTGTCATAAACTGTCCTGGTATCAGAGGTTGCTGATAACAATCTGGAGGAGTAGGAGACTCTCTGGAGCCTAGGGTCTTTCAACCCCCCACACTAGGTTTGTATGTCTTAAGTAAAAAGGGGTATTTTATGATCCATACATGATCCAAATATTGTGTCATGCCAGACACTACATATAATTAGACATTTTAATTCAGCTTCATTTAGTTTCATTATGTTTACAGTGCAACAGTAAACATTTGTTTTGCTGTCTGCAGTATTTCCAAAGCACTTACATTAATTGTTACAAAGATGTTGTTTCAGCATTTCTTATAATAAGATTAAAATTTATCTCACCTCAGACAAGACAATGAATGTCAATGATTGTAACATGTTATTTTAATTATATTCTAGTTAAACTGAGAGTGAAGTTTGGTTTTTTTGCAGGTTGTGGAGGTGTGGTGTCACAGGTGACGGTTGTGCTGCTCTGGTTAAAGCTCTTAGATCAAACTTACACCTGAGAGAAATTGATCTGTCTGAAAATAAACTAGGAGATTCAGGAGTGAAGCTGCTCTCTGAGCTAAAAGATGATCCACATTCTAAACTACAGGAAGTAATGTGAGTACAATTTAAAATTAACACAATTTAATTTTAAATTTAAACATTTTAAATAGTGTTTAAAGTAAATTCATACAATTAAACAACAGTAAATACTTAGAAATACATTGAAACAAGGTTCAAGGTACGGTTAAAGACAAAGTGTACCCTTTAAGCCCACCAAACATTTTTTTCTTAATTTGCATGGAAAATTCTTTAACATATATAATACATTTCATCACATATTCGTCATTAATCTCTCAGGCTTAAAGGTGGTCTTAAAGGGTGGATTCACCCTGAATTAAGATTAGTAACAGGGATGATTTATGTTTCTCTCATATGTTCCTCTTATAAATTCTGTTTATAAGAAATTATTTGCTAAGTTTGAATTAATATAGCTGACTAATAGCACCTAAGTCTGCTTTTCTCTAACATATCTTACCTGATAATGGTTATGTTTTATTATGTGACTTTTTGTGTTACAGTTTTAGGACTTAAAGGTTATAAAGGTCTGCCTGATCTTCAGTATCAGCTGATGGTGAGCAAAAAGTCACTATAGTGACATGACAGAAACAATCAACAGACATGTTTTAAAATAATTAAAACATTCATGTTAATAGGTTACCATTGTGGTAAAGAGTATAGGTTATACTTAGTTTAGTATTGACCAGTACAAATATTGGTGCAGTAAGCAGCTACTTTTATAGTGGTTCCTGTCAGCAGTATTCATTACACATGGTAAAAATAAAGATAAATAAATGTTTATTTTTAAATGTTTGTCTACTTAAAGAAGCTTAAAGTTAATTGGGTCAACACAATTGAGATATTTTCAGGTGAAATTCACAAAGTTGAATGAAATAAAAAATTCCCTGCCTGTATAATTAACCCAGTTTTAAGTTATGGTAAATCTGTTCAATTGTGTAGAAATTTTATTAGTTAAACCAACAGCTTATTTTTTATCATTACCTGTTAAAGTTTATAGTGTCAGTGCAGGTGAAATAAGGTGCATTCCAGCCCTAATACTTCAACAATATGTAAGGTAAAATTGAGCATTTATTGTGTGTTCTCACTGAAAAATGCAAAGGGATGTGGAGCTCTATGAGTAACAATGATGCACTTTATCAGCCAAAACATGACATGCATTCTGTAACAACTTCGTTGTGGCTCTTTGTGGTTCACAATGTGTTTCTGTTCAGTGTTTTCATTACAATCACTGATGTGATTCGCAGAAGCATTTTAGAACAAATCCTGTAACTAATCCAGAAAAACATTGGGCAAGATATATACAGTATGTATGTATTAGTTTGTTTAAAGTGTGTATGTGAGAAATGTGAGAAAATGTGAGAAAATATGATTCATTAAACTAAATACTTTATAATATTTGAGCACATTGGATTTTTGCAATGTTTCCAGGATGAATTGAATGCTTGAATTTCTTCTGCGTTGTAATGTAAGAGGTCTGATCAAAGTGTTTTGTAGTTTTTTGTAACAATTTTACATTTCTCTAAAATGTAAATACATCGAAAGTATAGTTCTCCTTTCTTTTGAGTCATTCATTAATCACCCTTGATAAGATTATTGCATTGTTAAAATTAAAATTTTAAAATGTGGTGTTGCTGCTGAATCTGCTGAAAGAGATCTACACAGAACCCTACATTACAGAGCGTGAAAGTGGAGAGACCAGTAATAAACATGAGGTGAGACAGATTGAGATACAATCTAGGAGAGCAGCAACAGAGTGCACACCAATCAAATGCAATGACATCTTTAAACCTTTACCTGCAAAAGACAAGCCTATCAGAACTGTGCTGACAAAGGGAGTCACTGACATTGGAAAAACAATCTCTGTGCAGAAGTTTATTCTGGACTAGGCTGAAGAGAAGGAAAACCAGGATGTCCACCTCATATTTCCACGTCCTTTCAGTGAGCTCTCTTTCAGAGTCAACAGTCTTTCAGACCTACTTTTTTCTCATAAACAAAAGAATTGTTAAATAAATTGTTTTTCATCTTTTATTAGAAAAGATCAGCTGATTTTGCTCTGTCCTTTTCATTTCCCACACGAAACCCAGCAATCACCCAAGAGTTGTACCCCAATTCAGAGGCTGCATCCTCCTAGTATTAGTTATTAGATTTATAAGTTATTCGATTTTTAAAATTTTTATACACGACAATATAGTTACATAATATCCCACAAACAAAAGTGCTTTATTGTAAGTGACACAATATTGTAATTTTAAACATTAATCTTATTACATTATTTATGCAGTTATAATTGTGTGCAAATGCATTCCTGCCCCTCAGAGCTGCAGCCTCTGTGCCACCTCTGCAGTGAAGAAAATGGATTTGATTGGTAAAAGCCCTAAAGTGTAAGGATTTGACATTGAACATGAAATAAATAATTTATTAAAAAATAAAAAAATATTTAAAAAATATGAGTAGGGTGCATCCACTGTGTGTGTCAACAACCACCTTATAATGGTAAAAATCCACTCCATTTTTTATAACCTCCATAAATCTGATACAGTGTCTGGGTTGCCTTTTGAGACTTAAAGGGCAAAGTCGCCCCCATCTGATAATGATTTTGGGGCATAATAGGTCACCTTTAAAGCTGCAAAAACTTTTGATTAAAAATTAACGCAAATGAGTTAAACAGCAAGTTTATGTTCAACACAATCCTTACCTTACAGGAGATTTTACAATTTTACAGGAGATGTCAGAAAGAAGGACTACAATACATTGCATGTCTGAATCCTGAGGATGTGCCGTGTTTGTAGCTTGTTTTCACAGCAGTAGTTTAGAATTTTACATTTGCTAGCTAGTGCAATAACATCTTTCTGCACTTACCCAGTACGTTTAAAACCGAAGTGATTTCTCCTTAGTGCTTATCTTTGATGGAATGGTTGTGATTTGTCTTTAGTCAAATTTGCTAATGCGTTATTTCAGAATTGTTATGTCCAGGCTCTTTTAGGGCACAAAAATAAAAAAGAAAAAGGAAACCAAGTAGTACTCAATATGACTCCAGCACTTCAGTCTTGCCCCCGAATTAAATTGTCATTGATGTTTGCATGCTCTCTGGAGAAAATACATTCTAAATGTTAGTCCATATGGTTCCTGAGTTAGTAAGTACATATTTGTTACTGTCATACACTTTTAGAGCATTAGAAGAATTAAATAAGACACAAAACACAACAGGGTGCTTGGACCCATTATCAGATTATAAAATAAGTAAGGGAACTTGTCTTACTTTTGTAAATGGTTGGAGGCTTTGCGTCTGACTCTGTCAGTGTGGCTATATCCAGATAAAATGTTTACCAAATATTTTTTCCTAGAGTCCATGTGAAGTCTTGGGTAGAATGTAAATAGTGTCAAGCCATTTTTGTTTTGGTGTGACTTGAGAGTCAACATCAATTTTCTCTAAATTCACCGTCTTATACCATTATACCTTCACACAAATAATAATCCGATTCATTTAAATAACCGCACGAACGTTGCATACTTACAGTATTATTAATTTATTCAACCTTCGATGTCCAGTGTGTTGATGTATACGTGCATACTCTCCTACAGTTGTTTTTTATATATATAATTATTTGATCAGATCAGAGGCCAGTGTATCCGGAACGTTTGTAGGCGCTTCACTTGTTCCCTACCGGACCGTTTCCATGTCCGGCCAAACGTTGCCCTTGGTTTCCTGTAGGTGATATGGAAAGCTAATTGCTAGAGTTGTGCTGACTTGGGAGATCTTGCTATCTGAGAATATGGGGCTTCTACCTGACGAAGCGAAGGTCTTGCCTCCTCCGGGGATCGTGAACAGAAACTCAGTGTGGCTCGGGCTGTGTGGCTGGGCGACCGCGATGCTTCACAACAGTTTGAATCGCAGGCCTGCACTCAAAGCTGGTAATAGATCCCCTAGACTAGTAACCAGTTTAACTTGGACCCAGTAACCAGTGCAGTTATATTACATATGCATCTGGACACTGCTTACTTGGTCGAGCACATACAGCCCTTGCAAAAAGTAATGCTTAGGTGCTAAGGTCAAATTGTTACAATTACGAAAACAGATGGAGAATTAAAGTATTAAATTATATTGGATAACTGACATATTTATAGATGCTATAAAAATGATAGGTGTTACGCTGATATGATGATACGTGCGATGATATGTGCATGGTACTTAACAAGATATCATGGTACATATGATGATGTTAGTATGGTACATGTTGCAAGTTACATGAAATGGCACGTTTTACCATATACCCTTTAAATCAGTTACACTTCATAGCTGACAGCCCACAGCTGTCATTGTTTTGTACATATGCACCTTCATTGTATAATGGATTATTTAAATGTTTTTGAGAATCTGTTTATTTTACATAGGTGTACACCGTCAAGCACTGTTTATAACCATTGGGTGGTTTATTGGATATCATCTAACAAAATATGAAAATTACACATACGCAAGGCTGGATAGGGATATGAATGAATATATCCGGCTGCACCCTGAGAACTTTCCGGAGAAAGGTAAAAGCATTTATAAATCTAGTTTTATCAGCATGTTGCTTTCTATGTTAATGTTGTCCTAATGTGATATTTATGTTACTGTGTATGTTGTTCCAATACTTTTGTGTCCTCTGAGCATTACATCTTCTCTTTTCACCTTCTCAAAACAGAGAAAAAGACATTTGCTGAAATCGTGGAGCCCTTTCATCCAATCCGTTGAATGGATGTGGTTTTCGGAAGAATTATGTGGACTAATCTGTTTTAACAGACATTACAACAGCTGTTATAAATATACTTATATTGGTTTGAATTCTGTCCTTAGTGTTTCATTGAAATCTTTAAAAAGAAAACAGCGTTCTTCATCTTTACATTTTACCTATACATGTTTTGATGATAGACAGGCGAAGGTTTTGCCTGCTGTTGATATTTTTTGAACAATGATATATGTGTCAGATATTAGGGCAGAGTTTGGCACACACGTTGGTATGTTATAAACCCATTAAAGATATTGTAGGTCAGATAAAGGCCAGATCTAATGCTGTCCTGGCTCAGAAACTATAAGCTTATAAAAAACATAAATTAGCCTGTCTTATCCAAAGGACACATTAATAGTGTAGTGAGAAGTTGTATATATTTGTAGGCTCACAGATTATCGTTCAAAACTATTTTTTTTCTTGTAAATTGATGATTTTAGAACGTTCTGTAAAAGTGTGCATATACAGTAATTTAGCAGTTTTGATGTATACCTTGTAAACACTTTGTACAACACAATAAAGTTGCCTTTAATTTTATTTAGATCATTTCACAAACAGAATCTAAGTTGACTTCAATATGAAATGCAGGTTTCTTTTAATTTCATACACTAGAATTATGTTCTTTGAAGCTGTTTAACAAATGTTTCAATCTTTTTGTGTATGTGTAGAGTTCATAGGTTGGTATTTGTTAAAGAATTTCTAATTATCTCATGTTTGAGGACAGCAGTTTTTCATCTTTAGACTCTAAATCTTCAAATGCAAATCTTCTTAGAAATTTCCATTTACAGTGGTCATTAATGTTTATATGTTATTACAAATCAAAATATAAGAAAAAAGAAACAGGATTTCTTTTAGACTTTATAGGTAATAAAGAAGAGTTTTTCAGTAAAATAAAGTGCTAAAGCAAAATGATTTTCTATTTCGATAGAAATCTTTTTCCCTTTTATTTCATGTCATTTAGAAAGCGACAAAATTGTAAACAGCTTTCCAGGAAAATGCTTGTGTCAAAATCCTGAAGATGTTATTCTTAAGATGTGCTCAATAGTTCTCCATGCTAAATCCTAGTGGCTGACCCCAATGATGTCCAAGTATTTCTTCGTCAAGCTCTGAGATTTCTTCGTGAGGGTAGCCATGACTGTAAACAGGCCTTGGAGATGGAAGTGGTAAAGCACTTCTGGATCGGCCTCCAGAAGGGGCTCCAGGTCTTTGTGAAGGGCTGCTTGACCCTTGCTCTTGGTGTCATCGTGGGGGACAAGCCCGCTCTCCACTGCATTCTTGATGGCTTTTAGCTGAAGGTAGAACTCATACAGATCCCTGCTGTTCTCGGCAGCTTCACAGTCCAGAGTGTCGTCTTCGTACGGTACGTCTCTCAGAAGGCTGGGAAGCAGAACTGTCTGTTCCATGTTGTGAGCTGCTGTGTTGTAGCGCCTTAGGGCCAGCAACAGTGAGTTTTTGTTGAGCTTAGCATCGGCAGACTGCATAGTTGCTTTGTAGGCCTATAGGCTTCAGGCTTTTCTTGATAAGGTAGTGTAGTGGCCAGTGCCTGGATGCAGTGCAAGATCCAGAGAGGAAAAACGTCTTTTATAGCTTGTCTAGCAGGGCCCACATGGGATGGTTATGCAACATGGTGGCCTGATCTGGCTTAAATATGGAGATTTTATTTAAGGCACCCTACTGAGCCAAAACATGCTCCTCCTCAAAGTTTATTTCCTCACACTGTGACATTCTGGCAGTTAAATGAAGGACATGACCCCAAAATTGTTGGACTGTGAAATAAGACCATCTCTATTTACTTAAATCAGACAATAAACTGGTAAACCTGGTTCTAAAGCTGCTGTTATATCTTGTAATTAAACAAAAAAAAATGAAATACAGTTGATTAACATTAGCTGTAGGTGTTATTTCATAGGTGTCCAAACTTTGTCCTGAAGGGAAAATGTCCTGCAGAGTTTAGCTCCAACTTTCCTCAACACACCTGCCTGGAAGTTTCTAGTGTTGCTAGTAAGACCTTGATTTGCTGGTTCAGGTGTGTTTAATTGTAGCTGGAGTTAGACCCTTAAACTCTCAGGTTTCGAGTATGCAGTATGCACCAACATTACATTAAAAGCGTGTGCTATATTTGCAAATATAATGTTTGAGCGCTTTTGCAGTGTTGAAAGACCAAAAGTCAAACGTGATTTATTTCTGATTATTTACAGTGCAATGACTGAATGTCAAGGTTAAATCTGTTTGGATTGGCTCTAGATAGAGATTGTGCATGTGGATGGGTGGATAGTTCAGCTCAAAGCAGTCAGACTGTACAACATCATTATTGTGGGGAAAGAACAGTCTATTTGCACAATGTCTGTGGTGAAATAAAAATTCTGACTTTAAATTCACTGAAATCATTTCAAGGACAGGTTTTGGCTGGTTGGCTTTGGCAAGTGGGTCCTACTTGTAGCTGCTATAACTACTATACTGTAAACCCTAAAGCTATGCAGTGTTGCTTTCAAACAAGCAAAAACTGTGATGATGTGTACTTCAGATTTGAAGTCTACAGAGCAAAGCATTCTTCTTAACCTGAAAAATTAACAGACCTTATACACAAATATGATGTACAATTATCTAAACTGTCATCCTAGTGCTGAGAATACTGTTTTATGCTTTGCTGTAGGCTTTAACATGATCATAACAAGAGCTTATAGACTGGATGTAACTTCTGCACAGGTTAGTAGTATGTATTGTAAACTTTATTGTATTGCCTTGTTTACTTCCATAGTAAGTGCATGTGTAACATGACTTCTTAAAATATAAAAAAGTCACATTCAGTCACTAAAGTCACATTCTGCTGATTGCAGTTCTGCAAATTGCTTGTCAGTTGTACAGTTTTCTATCCTTTTATATATTACCAATTAATAAAGGATGTTTGGAAAGGACATATTGAAGGGTTCATTTTTTAAAATAGCCAACCCAGTAGGCCTTTGTTACATCACAGTTATTAAACTACTTGGTGGCACATGGTAATAGGGAATTATTGTTAGAGTTACTGTTCTAGGAATGATCTGAGAAACATTTGAAAACAATGAAACTACCATTTTGAGTTAATTTAATCGGGTCTTTACGGCTTTCACTGTTTTATTTTTGGATTTTGAACAGTAATAATAATTCTTGCCACAAGATGGCGGCCTTCCGCCAAGTGAGACAAGTGAGAAGAACGAACAAGTGAGAAGAACGAAAGCAACAAGGAAAAGCAGAAATAGTCTTTGTTTATATTTTTGACTTTATCTGTATGTATGTTTCTATTAAGATGGGCAATGTATTTCATTTATGCAACAAAATCCACAAAATATAAAATACAACAAAACAAATGTTATGATATATGATATTGAAGAGTGTGACGTAAAACGTTTAATAGCGACACCAACAGGTAAAGTTGGTAAAGTAAAACGGAGGCTGGACAGTATCCACCTGCAGTCGCACCTGCTGGTAGGATGAGGAGATTCCCATTGTGCCAATAATCGTCGACTGCTTTGTACTCTTCATGTGTCTGTGATGTAGCTTTTAGGGTTAATCTTAATGTTGTCTTGCTGCTCCTCCCTATTGTCTGGTGTGGTAGAAATACTTTGTTTTCTAGTCATGTTTAAGAAAAAACAAACTTTTAGATGTGTAAATTAAATGAATGTTAGCATTTTTGGAAATGAGTCATTCATTATCAGTCTATAAAATATGTATTTATAAGACAGGTATGCAAATCTGCAGCAAATGTTTACTGATACAAGGCAGTTTTCATAAGCCAAAATGAAGATTAATAGAAAACTGTACAATTACACATATATATATAATTGTACAGTTTTCTATTAATCTTCATTTTAACTTTAAACATATTGTGGAATATCACATAGAGAATTCTACACGCTGGCACCCTTATTTACAGAAGCGCCAAAAGGACACTTTAGCAACACTTAAAGAGACAAGACACCCAAAAATGAATATTTTTCCTCATTTATTTGCCCTCATGTCATCCCAAACCTGTATAACACAAAATATATTCTGAGAAATGCCTCTGTTGTTTTGTGTCCACACAATGGAAGTGAATGGGTGCCAAAGTTGTTTGGTTACCAACGTACTTCAAAATGTCTTTTGTGTTCCTCAGAAGGAAAAACATCAAACAGTTTTGTAATGACATGAGAGTGGGTAAATTATGAAAGAATTTTTATTTTAGGGTGAATTACCCCTTTCAGATATATGAATGTCATTGTATCACATGACAAAATATCAAACCATCTGGCACCTGCAAACAATGATGCTAAACTTTATGTCTTTGAATTATTATTCTCTCTAAAGTGAATTTCGTTAATTACTTTTTTATTTATTGTTTAATTTATTTTAGAATAATAATTTATTTGGTTTTTCGTGATCTGTTATTGACTGACCACCTATCCAGGGCCCCGTTCCCTGTAAGCATCATAAGCCTGAATAGATTGCAAAAGATTAATTAAAAAAAATGTATTAAATTTTTTTTATGTGATATCTTTCATTATAATAAATTGATTGATATTTTATCTAATGCAATGACATTCATACATTTTTAAGTATGGCTTAAGTGCCTAAACACTTTTCAGGACATGAACACACCCCGGCAAATAAATATCTATTCATGTGTCATTTCTACCAGAGAATGACATCATCAGGACTGTACAGATGGTCAATTAAGAGTATAATGGCCAGACAAAGAGCTCCTCTCATTGGAGATACAGAGGCACGGAGATAGAGAATGTGTTTAAAAGACACAATCACTAATGAGGTTCATTGCTTGTGTCCATCTCTCAAATACTCATAGCAACGTTTACCCTCATTAAGTGGGTTTTGCTTTAAAGCCACAGTACTGGTCATGTTTTCATGTCATTTATGGGGATCATTCATGCTGCATTGGAAGTCATTCCTTCTTTTTCTGTCCATTGACGATGATCTCCAGCACATGTGTTAGGTCCATCATTTTGGTGAGCATCTCCATGATATCAGGATGTTCTTTAGCTCCTGAGATGAACTCTTCCAATGTTAGCTCACCTGTCAAATTAATTAATAATGTACAGTCAGTCTTTTATTATCAAAGTAAACCACCAGACAGTTTAATCAGAACCCTCAACACACACACACACACAATCTAATATTCATAATATCCTACTAGCCCTAAACCATAACCCTAAAGTGATTTTATCATTTTGAATTTTGAAAATGTCAAAGGTGAATGTAAAACATCTGTATACATTACAGTAGTGAGATGTTTTTCATTACAGTGTTTAAGCATTGAAAATGTGCGTAATTATCATAAAATTGTTACAATGCAAAAAATATAGAACTGATTCTTGAAATAAGCTTTTTCATAGGACAGTAACATCACAGAGATTTCTTTAATATCTTAATTCTTTTACATAGCAGTGAGAGTGAATTCAGTGTAATTTGCTCAAGTTTTATGTGTGTCAAATGTTTCCCCTGAGAAAAATGCCCCTTAAATTCAGATTCCAAACATTATTTATATTATATTATAAATATTTTTATGCATAATTCTGTTAGTTTCCTGCTTCTAAAATCATTTTAAAAGTTCATCTTAACCTCTGTTAATGGGAGTGGTAGGCTAGTGGTTTTGAATTTGGGATGCTTAATGTGCTGCTAAAGTTGGTAGTTCAGTCCTAATTAATAAACTAAAAATAAACTAAATTAATAAACTAAAATAAAGTTTTGCTTCAAAACATGAAATACCATAAGTTAGAATAATGTAAATAGTTCCTTCTTCCACGGCTGTGCTGAAAGCTAATGTAATTGTCCTTCTTGTCCTAGGCTGTACAGAATGCTATTTTTTCATTTAGATGTGGCTGTTCCCACCTTCATTGTTTACGTCAATTCTCTCGTAGATCAGATTCACAATATCGTCTGGAGGGATGTCGTAACTGCGGGTGATGTCCTGGATGGCCTGAACAAAGATAAACAAACATAAATATGTGTAATTCCCTGTAACTTTAGCCAAAAGCTGTCTCTGTATTTCCTGTAACTTCATTTCAAGAAACAGTTCACCAAGAAATTGTCTATTCACCAAAAAAAATCATTAAATTACCCTCATATTGTTTTAAGTTTAAAATCTGTTTGGTTTGTTTCTGTTTTTCAAACACAAAGAGAATTTAGCACAAAGAGAATTTATGCTTTTCTTCACTCCATACAATCAAAATATATCAGCAGTGACCAGGAGCTGTCAAGCTATATATATATATATATATATATATATATATATATATATATATATATATATATATATATATTTATATATATATATATATATATATATATATATATATATATATAAATCACCAATGATTTAAATTTTGGTCTGTTTTTCTCATAAAGCTATTTTTGTGTGTTGTAAGGATTATCGTAATAGTATTTATTTGTCATTTTTTTACGCTTGTCGACCCCTGGTCAGAATTGTATTTGTCAGAATTGAGTGAAATTGAATGTAAATGTAAATGTAAGTGAGTTATAACAGAATTTTAAGGGTATCCTTTTATATATTATTTTACAGTTATGTCAATGAGATATAGAAATATATTATCATATAAACTGTTCAAAAACCTGAGATGAGAATGAGACAGTTATTATTTGTCAGATTAGTTGCTCTATTGAGATAATATTGTGAATATAATTTTAAACAGTTTTAATATTTTGAAATAGCAGGTAGATACTGCCACAGATTCACAGTGCTACTATAATGCAAACCTAGGAATGGTTTATTTAAACAGCAGTCATTTCTGAATATTTATTAAGCTGGGATTGATCTGAATACCTTTACAGACCGGTCTAGTGCGATATAAACAGCATTTTCTAAATGAGGCAGGTTAGCAAGGGGCAGTCAGGGATTTAAGATAGGATTAAACACAAATGACTTTCCCAACAATAATCCCTACTTCAGCAAGCTATTTAAAACAGAACTCTTGAAATGACTAGTGGGCTTACATAAGAGCAAACAGATCACTGAGTACAGGGTAAATGGTGCTTTACTTTGAATATGGTCTCCATTTCATCTCTGTCAATCTTGCCGTTTCCATCCTGATCAAAGAGTTTGAAGTACCACTTCAGTTTCTGGTTTATCTCTCCTTTTAACAGAAGACTTACAGCTGCAATGTATTCTACAAAATCTATATATCCATCCTTAGGAGGAAAACAATGAAAAAAATAAGTTATGTATGAATATAAAAAACTATTTCTTAAATTTAAAATGATTTTTAAAAAATGAATATATCCATAAAAATTATAAAATAAATATTTTACAAAATCCATATTGTAAGACCATCGTAATAAAGAAAACAATATATACAAATATACAAATTTTCTAAGAAGACTACAGTTCATCAGTTTTCACATCCATACACAATGATTTCATGCTTGTGAAAAAGAACATTTTGATTTTACTTACCCCATCCATGTCAAAGGTGACAAACACTTGGTCCACATAGCCACTGGCCTCTTCAGTCATACCCTGCATTTGCAGCATGGTCTTCAGCTCAAAGAGCGTTATGAGACCAGACGGTGACTCTCTCATGAACTTGTTGTACCAGTGGTGCATATCTTCAGCCAAGACTTCATCCAGGCTGGATCCGTGAGCACCCATAACTCCACAAAGGACCTCTTCTGTGTGAAGTGTGGAGATGGGCTCTCAGATTTAGAAATCCAGCAGTAGTTGTGGTCTACAAAGCATGCAGTTTCCAAACTCTGAGCTGGGACTGACTGTGGATGACAGCACGGAGCTTAAAGCTGAAGACTAGTCAACTAAAAGGAGAGATAACCCTTTAATTGGATAACTGTTGAACCTTTTCTAGAACTTAAGACATGGTTTTTTGACAGTGCATGGTGATAAAGAGGAAATTGGAATGCCTCCTGAAGGACTTAGCTATAGCTTCCAGGAGCATGTATCATGAATTCTGGTCTGGGAAAACCGTGAGGAAGAAGCTACTATTTGAGTCCACTAGGGTTTGGTGTGAAACATAACTAGACAAAAGATTAAGGAGCTAATTATATCAGGGCTCTGCTAAATTTAAAGGCACTAAACTAAACTAAACAAAAGTTTGTTGAGGAATGTAATTATTCCTCCAACATGTAAAAAAAATTAATGTTTTATTATGATAATAGCAATATAATAATTCAATATAATTCTTATGTCCATTCCAACTTTAGATAATTGTCAATACACCTTTAGAAGCACTTTTGTTAGACATGTGGAACTTTATAGTTGCTTCACCAGAAGCAACAACCCACACTGGACGTATAACATCAGCCTGAATGGTTAAAAATAGCTTTTGAAAAAACTGGCAATTGTTGTGAACACAATGCTAGTTGGTTTTGGAAGTCGAATAAAGAATGTAATTTCACCTTTTCACCTTTAATTCTCACCTTTCATAAAAAATGGAACCTTGGAACAATCGTTCCTTTGAACAATTTTGTTGAATGTTTAAAATGACTATACACTGTTAAAAAACTTTTTAGTGATGCCACTTTGGCTTCCAAAAGTTTCTTAGGGATCTTAAAGGGTTCTTAAAGAACCGTTTTGTTGAAAATGAGGCCATGAGAGATAGATGTCAAACTTGTTCTGTGGGTTGTAATGTTTTTAACTGTAATGCTGTTGATCGTTCAGTTTTGGTCTCAACCATCAATTTAACAAGTTAATTCAGTGCAATTAAACAAAAAAAAATAGTGCAGTTAATCATACCCTTTGAGTGGTATTGAAAATTGGTATACAAACAAAAATTTACAAATACATTGCTGTGGACTGTAGATTAAGTGATGTCTTGTAATACAGAAAATATGATACTGACTAATAAAACAACTTGCTACTAATATGTAACGTTAATTCAAAGTTTTTGTCTGCAGCAATAATGTCTATAAATTCTCAATTTGAGGAGTGTTCTAAGCAAACATTCATGCGATTAATTCAATTAAACGGCATATTATTTCATTTGATTAAAGGTTTTAAAGGTAATAACACATTTGTATCATTAGATTCAACATTTCTATAACAATAATTTACTCTCAGACACTAAATTAATCAGAGAGACACTAAATTAATCAGACTATCAAAGATCAACACTCCAGCTATAGCAAATCTGGCTTCAGGGGATTAGCAAACTACAAAACAGATTAATTCTGTTGAGATTCCCAGTAGATCCTACTACAGATCTACATATGCCTCATTAATGATCTGTAACTTAAATCACTGCATAACATAATTTGGAATAACATGTCCATGGACTTTATTTTAGCAATATTAAGATAAATGTATAAAGGAATGTGCATGTTTGGGTAGTTGCAACAGGTCATTTGTTTAGTTAGTGTCTCATAATGTTTTTATCAAAATTTTTCTTTTTATAGTTGGTCCAGTAATGTGACAATTTGTAACAGTACAAATATTACATAATAAAAGTGGCATTCATAATTAATATTTACAAATCGCAAATGCACATCTGTGTAAGAGTAGCTAACACATGACGTATAGCATTCTAAACCACAGAACATTGCAGCCCTTTTCTATTTGTAATTAATAATTAAGAACAATTTGAAAAAAATAATTTAGAGAAGAAAAATGTGTAAAGTTTAAAGTTTAATAATTAATTATTTTTTTACAGCAGACATAACCCCAAACAGAGACACATGGTTTTACCCAAGGTATGTCTGGAAAATTCTGATTAGTCTGGAATGCCTGGAATTTTAATAACTAAATACAGATATATTATTATATAGTAAAGTCTGGTACTGATTCATTTTTTTTAATTATTGATAGCATATCACATGTAATGTAAATGTATATTAGTTCTGTTTATTAGTTCTGTTTATTCACCTATATTTCACTGTGAGCTGTATCCTGTGTGTACAGATACATATGTTGTGTGTGACAAAAACAAAATTAATTTAATTATTAGGAGGTAAACCTGAATAATTTGACAGAGGCAGTGGCCAAAACATGCCACCCCTGCCAATCTGATTTAGGCAGCACTATGAAGCTGATCAATAAAGTAAATGTTGCATATTTTGGTCTTGGGCAGAAACTCTTAAAGCATAATTATAACTTTTTAATTATCATAAATATACTATAATAAAGGACACTATAGGAAACCAGGGGTGTACTCTTTCCTCTGCTTTTATATCACTTAAAGTTACTTAGTAACTTCCCAGAAACAATCCAAGCAATGTGACATTTGAGAATCAATAACAGAAACATAGTGTTTTTGCTAGCAACAACAGATCCTGAATTAGTGGAGACACACAGAAGTTTTTTGACAATTCTTTTGCTTCTTCATTACTTATTACATGCTATTATTGTCCACTGAACTGTTGTTTAAAATCAATATCACAGTTGTGCTGTTATGTGATTACCTGCAACATTTGCATGACAATGCGTTTAATAAACTCCTTCTCTCCTGTCAGGCAAGGGTCATGGGAAATCAAAATCCCACTGAATGAAAGGTACCATGTGGGTACCTTTAGCATACTTTTTAAATGTGCCATGATAAATGATATACTAACTGTAATCTCTCAGTTATGCAATTTACGATGCATTGGAACTGTGATGTATGGAAGGTCTTTGGTCTTTGGGTTTTCTTGAAAATTACAGCATTGTATTGAGTATTCCTGCTGTAGAAATATCATTTCAAATATCTTTTACTAAAAGGCTATAATTTCTTGATGCATAATAGACATGACATTTTTTATGCCCAGAGCCGTTAAGTGACTTGTTGTGCCCAAGATGTTTTATGTGTGTCTCTTCCTCTCTACCTGCCTTTGCAAAACAAGTATTAACACCTGACTTCAATAATCAATGTCCTGTTCTGATTGGATGATGGGAGGAGCCCTCAGAGTGTTGTTGTTGGTGGTGGCATGAGTGTGTGTAGCAGCTGAAAGCTTGTATTTAACTACAGGGTTGTTTGAGGTGAAAGGTGTAGTTTGGTGGCTCTGTATAACTTTACCCATTTGTGTCAATGTATTTTGGATGGTAGTGTCCTTCTTTTGACTCACTGTTTTCACTCTATGGCTAAGACTCAAAAGGAACAAAGTGAGTAATAATTTGAGTTACTTTGTTTTGTCTTATTTATGATAAGTCTGTTATGTTAATGATTTCTTCATTTATCTTTGAGGTTAGTAGGTAGGTGGGTGTCATTTTATTTTGAATTAAAAACATTTTATTAAATTTTCTCCTGGTTATGTTTAGATAGGGAGATAGAAAAAAATACAAATACAACGAAATAAGCTGTTTCAGTGTAGCTGGTTGCTCAATTGAAGTTAGTTTGGATATGTTTGTTGATTTGGCAATACCCCTTTCCGAACTTGATACCCCTTTCCCTTATTGTTGTTGTGGTTATTGTTATGAGCCAATTCTGGGGCTGAGGACTGAGTGTTGTACTCGGCTGCTGCACATCCATTCACCACCATCCATCTTGCTGTTGTGCTTCTGTGCCAAGTATGGAAACTGGTGTAAAAACTGCAACACATTGTAAACATCAATGTGCTAATGTCCTCCTATGTCAGAAGTGATCTAAGAAGGATTAACCCCCTTTAATTGTTTAATGAGTATAAAGAATTTTTATAACAAAATAAATTCTTTTTGTTATAAAGAAGAATTTTTTGTTATGGCTGTAGAAAATACCTTAAAGTATGACACTTTGTCATGTAACATTACCTGACACTTGTGCAACAGATATTGATACAGCAAATCATGCAGCTTGCACGGAGTAAATCATCCTATAACAGACCTTACGATAACCTTTAGCATTTTGAAATTATTGCTGGTAGTCACTAGGACGAACTTTAGCAGTGACCAATGAAGTCATTGTCAAGTTGCTTTGAGTTGACTACTGGGACATTGTCTGAAGCAATTGTCTGAAGCCTTGTCTAATTTACTTAAAAGACTTGAAGGACTCAATCCACATCTAGAGTTCAGAATACCATAGACTTAGGGGTGGGCACTTACGTAAACTACCACCTAGCAACTCGCCTAAAACAACCTAGCAATGCCCCAGAAAGCACACAAAGCACCCTAGAAAATGTTTTGCAGCATGCTATACCCACCACACCATTGTAGCATTGTAGCAGGTTAAACATTGGTAAGCACCACTCACATTTTGTTTGTAAAATGTAATGTGCCCTTCTACACTGTATTCAACAATGAATGTGCCAATACATAAAATCTCACCACTAAATTAGAAAATGTTCTGTTGCCCAATTTTATGTGCATTAATAAAGGTATCTGCTATCAGCTCTGTAAGTGTATTTATTAATATTTTAATTTTTAGTACAAAAAACATCTTTTCTGTTTTTCATTTTCTTAATGAAAGAGATGTAGTGACAGCATTGTTTGTAACAGTGTTATTGAAGTCCCTTTTGGCTGAATGGTCATTTAGACGCTGCAGTTGGTTCAGTGCCAGCAGACAGCTTCAGCAAGCCATGATCTTGTTAAGAACTTAATTAGATCTACAATCTTCACATTCCCCTGTAAAGACAGAGGTTTTCAACTGGCACACACATTAATCTAAGAATATGGACCTTGGTCTTTTTTATTTTATTATTTATTTGTCACGTCATGTGATCAATGCAGGAAAATGGTTTCATAATAGGCTGGTGACATCACTTAAACATGCTTTAATAATTGATTAACCAATGTCTCTTGAAGTAACATGGTTAGTGTAAGAAAAACTACAAATTATTGATATATTAAATGTACTTTTAGTAATTTAAACATGAATATTTTAACCTCAGGTGAAACCACATCACATACACGTGTCCAAATCAAATATGGCAGCACATTATATAATGTGCCAATTATATATATAATATATGGCAGCAAGATTAAATATCTGAACATTGGAGCATTAGCACCTCCTGCTGGCTTAATGAACAGGCCAAAACTGACCTTAGCATCACTAACCCCATTATTTCCCAGGTCTGCATTTTATTTCCCCTTCTCTTGATTTAAGTAAGCTGGTTCTTTTCCAGCTATTTATAAAGAGTCTGGAAACAGGGAGACACAGAAATGTCTATCATAATGTCTATCATATATGTGTTGTGTGTGGTATAAAAAAAAACCCCTTATGCAGATATAAAATGACTATTTCAGAACTTCACAAAAATGTTTATTTTTAAAAAAAATCATCTCAAACATGCCTAAAGAATATCTCTTTCAAAAATAGTCCAGTCTATATAATTTCTACAAGAGAAAATATACAACAATTTATATATGCTGTAAGGGAATCTTTGTGAATAAACATTAAAAATCTAAATGCCAGTTGAATATAGTATATAGATACACCAAACCCATAGTCAACTGTATACAAACTGTACATTGCTTTAGATAAAAAACATGGGCTTTACATTTTAGTATTTGAAACAAATATTTGGAACTGAGCCTACAACACTATTCTAAAAGCTCAGATCCTGAACCATCAGTCTTCCCACTACAACCTCTACAACTTTAAAATGTTAATAATCTGTTAGGAAACTACACATCCACACATTAGTTCTTCAAGTTCCTCTCATTGGTCCAACTGAAAAAGCAAAGAAACAAACATATTTTGTAGGCATAGCTGTATTTAAAAGTATAAATCCACTTAATCTACTTAAATGTTTCTATTTTGCAGTTTTAAACATGAGCATTTAAATAAACAATTATGGGTAACACTTGCTGATCTGGGTTCAGGCATGCAAACATGTAACAGGTAAAAATGGTGAGAAGATTGTGTGGATAAAAAAACCCTGCCACAACTAGGGGGGTCTGGCCATGCTCTGCATGGATTTTGTTTTTAAGTTGTTTGCTTTACATGCTCATTTCTAATTATTTTCATAGTATATTTGAATCTTCCTGAACTAATTTTAACAGGTAAGGGATAAATAAAAGTTGTATGTGTTTAATGTAAGTCTGAACAGCTGTACATAAAACAGAAAAGAAGATTCAACAGAGAGCTAAATACATCAACAAAAACATGGACCCATCTAACAAGGAACATTCTCAGAATGTTGGTTAATGTTCTCTAAAAGTTCAAATATTAACTAAATGTTTCAATAACATTTTACCAAGCAATAACATTAAACTTGTGCTGTTGTCATGGTCATGCATGAAATGCTTTATTATTTTTTATTACCTTGTATGTAACAATGTTGCAACATTTAACCAAAACAGAAAACATGCAAGAATCTCATATTATTAAAATGAGGTGCTATGCACATGCTGATTAGACGGCAATGCTAAGCTCTCTTTTCATCATTCTTACATCTCAGACATGTTATGTTGCTTATATTAATGCTTATAGTAAAGAAAACATGAGTCTCCTGAATCTTGTTTGTTTCAATGGAAGCAAGAAATATAAATCATTTTATTTAATTTTGAGCTAAAATTTATTTGATGTTAAATAAAATGTTTTTTAACTACCCATTTGCTTTTAGCCTTTGGCAAATTCATTTAATTCAGCCTAGTTCAAAAATAAATTAAGCAGGAGACTAGCCCTTGGTGAACCTCCAACAAAGTTCACAGACCTGCAGAGTTAACCACACCTGAACCAGCTAATCAAGGATTTTGGGACTGCTAGAAACATCAAGGTAGGTATCTTGGAGTAGGTTGGAACTAAACTCTGCAGGCCTGTGAACCTCTAGAAACATGAAATCCGTGAACACACATCTATGATTTTTATGTGGCCTCCCATCCATAGTAGTTATTACTGTAATTAAACGGTAAACATGCTTTTTTTATGCCCATGCTTTACCTCACCTTCCATGCTGAGTGAGATTGGTATGACATAGAAAGGGTCTCCAGAATCAGGGTCCTGGTCATAGAAGTATTGCAGAAGCACGTTTTTAACCATCTCTTTGCTCAATGTGAAGAGCACCAGCTGCTGGTTTTTAGAGGGGGTGTTGAACTGTAGCTCAAACTCAGCTGTAGAATTTCTGCATTTGAAACAGAGCATTAGAAGCGGCTTCACTTCCTGTCAGCCTTTAACCTTCATTTGGTATGTGTCTGTCACCTTAGCACCAAATACTTTGACTGCACTGTGTGATTACACTGTTGTTTTGAACAGGGGTGTAAACATAATAAAAGACTGAAAAAATAAAAAAATGCAAAATGTGAAAGTGGAGTGTGAAATTCAGTCACCTGATACTGTTAATGGTTATGTTGGAAAAGTAGCGTGCCAGCGCAGGAGAAGAGTTGTAGACTACAGTCAGCTGAAGAGAGGCCAGGGATGTACGAAAGAGACAGAGAAATATCTGGTTATTGAAGTCTGGCCAAACTTTAATAATTGGCCAATTAATTGGCCAAACAAGAGAAAACAAACAAAATTCAAGATTATTTTGACTGCTAGCATTATTTATTTTATCCTTTTCAAAAATTTACACATTTACACAATAACATATCGTCATAATATTGTTACAGTGAATTCTTTTGGCCACAATTTTCATGTAGTGCAAATCTGATATTGTGACAGCCCTAAACATAAGCCCATTTCTGCCTCAGGGTACATCATAAATATCTTTTTTTTTTTTTAGATATTTCAATGATGGTAACACAGTTCAGATCAAGGGTCAGCTGATGTGTGAATCAGGTGTTGGCTATGGGAAGCATCTGTGATCCACATTTCCAAGATTGTGATGAATTGAGGTTTTTCTAAGGGTTTTGAAATTGTTTGGTGGAAACATTGGTTTTAAGTTGATGGTTCATGTGATTTTCTTCATGTCTATTGTGCAATCAAAAATAATAGCATTGTAAAAATTGTTAACCTGATACTTTTCAACAGTTTTGTGCAAATCAGATGTGTTGTTATTATTGTGTTATGTTCAGTACAATTTAAGCGCCGTGTTTTAGGGTTCAATTTAAACTGTAGTTTAAACTCCAGGATTATAGGGTTTAGTTATTGTTAGGGTTTGGGTTATGATAGGAATATTGATCCAAGGCCAACAAAAGATGATTTATGAACCCATCTTCCTAGCCAAAATCATGGCTACCTAAAATATGCACTGTTTCAAGGGTGTAGACACAAGACTTGAACTGGGTAACATGAGATTAGCATGAGAGATTCATTAACTAGTCTTGTAGTGTATGTGGAAAGTTATATCCAATGTTTCACCTCGTAAAAAGACAGTAAACCCAGTAACTTTATCAAGGATACCAGGAAAGAAGTTGCTCTTATAGACTAAAGCAACTTTACAACTCAAATACCTGATGTTTCAGATGTTCTTGCAACTTCTTTGGCCCGTCAGGTTGAGACACAGGATGTGAAGTGAAACTGTTGTTGGCAAGAGTAAAGTTTCCTCTAAAGAAGCGCTCCACCACAAATGATGATCTGTCAAATTTTTCGTCCTCATCGTCGTGACCAACTTTGTGACAAATGGGCACAGCATGAGGAGACAAAAACACTCAAGAAAAAAGCAGTTATTTGAATTAATACTTTCAAATCTTATGAATCTTTCTAAAATGTTATTATATAAAATGGATAGTTCCATTCCTACAGTAGATGCTCATTGGTAAACAGTTGTCTTATAGCTTATCATTATGCTGTAGCGATATTTACATTGAGCACGACCTCTTGTACTTTACTGGTTAAGTATACGCTCAGAGACCACTGTTTATTAAGCCTGCAATTTAAATGTTACGTCTGCGTTTGAATATGAGCCCACAATCGAAATTTTACCAAATTTAATATTGGTAAGATACTACAATGGTAATATAAAGTGATTGTGAAATCAGTATGATTATTAATTCCATGGTTCCACAAAGTCAGAAAAAACAGCTCATATTTTAGGATTTGTTTTCATTTCAAAGAATTCCCTTCTCTAACCATTTGACCTTAAAGCTACACCAGAGACAGAAGTTCATACCAGATCTTACTCATGTCATCTAAAACAGGAAGATGAGGCCACAGAGCCTCAGCATGTGGTAGTGTGTCGTAAACACCAAAGATAAGCCTAACCCTACACCTCTACCCTGTCTGTTATCAAAGACCTGGGTTGCTTTGTAAATAAACAGAGAATGTTTTCATACAAATGTTTAAATCTAAATGCTTCAGCATACTGAGTAGATCTTTTGTTTCTGACCATGTTTCCTTTTGTGGTTACAAAGCGCTCATTTACAACCTGCAGGAGAACAATGCATGACAGAGCATCTTCTCAAACACGTTTCATTTCAAACGTGTTTAAACATGACTGTTTACAATGCTAGTAAACGCCACTGCCCTTGGGCCAGATTCTAAAGTAGCATCACTTGCATCCTTCACAGATAAGGCAATCCCAGAAGGCAATGCAACAAAATCTAGGAAGCCAATGAAAATACATTTTAATAGTAATAAAAATTCATTAAAAAAAAAAAATAAATAAAACTTATTCAGTTCAGATCTTATAGAGTTCAGATACAGAAACTAGGTTTAAGAATGCAGAAACAACTACAAGTCATTATTAGGTTGATTCCTGGAGGGTGGCACTTGGAATCAAAACACTATGGAATTTTTAAAGCATTAGTCTGTTTGAGCATCTCAACTAATGGTGTGAGTTTGGGGTGGGACTATCTGTTTAGCAGATGGAAAGAAGAGTTTGGAGAACCTGACTGAAAACAGTCAATATTTTTACAGTTCTGTTTGGTCTGAATGGTTGTGCACATCATACACTAAAATAAATAAGCTAAAATGTGCTCATATTAACTTATACTTCATAGTATATGACACTCATTAACCATTGTAATTATTGCAGATTTTATAAGACAGAATGGAGCAAATATACCTGTGCAGACAATGGCAGTGATTGCAAAAACCAGAGCGATCAGACATAAGATGATGACAATCACCATCCACACTTTGAGTTTCCACACCACCACCTCATTCAGCTCTCGCTTCACTCTCTGCAGCTCATTCCGCCACTGTAAACACACACAGCAGCCTGTCAACAAACAGCTTTACAGCTGCTGACTGCCAACTGGAAAACTGGATTCAAACTGGATTCAAACTCAACGTTGGTACTTTAAAATCAAAAGCTATTCTGATCTTTTTCAGAGAAAGGAATCCAAGGTTTTCTTATCGCTGTGTTGTTTGAACAAAGAGTTATTCAAAGTCTATTTACTAAAACAAACTGAAACAAGTAGAGTGGAGACATTTGCTTATGCAAAACTGACTGCTGCTTTGCAGATCCAGTAATCTGAACAAAAAAGCATGTATATAACTGGATTGATTTACTGATGAGGAATAAACAGGCACCTTAAAACATTTGTAAAATATACCATACTTACACAAGTACTCTGAGAAATGACTTTGTACTCTTTAGGTACGCACCTGTGGGATGTTTTCAGACTCATTTTTGACAACAGCACCATCATGCTCTTCCCTGGTGACCTCAGCAACCTAAACACACACACACACACACACACACACACACACACACACACACACACACACACACACACACACACACACACACAACCAGAAATGCAGGTGAAACTATTTTCACACAGACTTAAAAGATCAGTTTTCTCCTTAATTACTAAATCTGCATGCAGGGCAAGGCATTTGGGCAGTAAATATTTGAAAAAAAAACTTTATTTACAAAGCAAGAGGGATTATCGTACTGAGAGAAAATCAGGTTCAGTGATTTTTTTCAACCATGTTTACATATTTCTTGAGTCACTGTACACTGTAACTGAGTTTCTTTTAAAAAAACTTGTAAGACCTGCTTATGTAGTTGTGTAGTATTTTGACATACAGACAAGTTTTCAAGTAATGTTTGGTTCATTAGCTAACTTAAGTTTTATTATGCGTTTCATATTCATACCAGTCGCGGTGCGAGAAGGGGAGACACTTCATGGTCACTGACATGGCAAGCCCCATTCCCCGGAGTCACCTGTGTGCGTTTGCATAAGAGCATCAGCCTGTCAGAAGTCTATTTTACAATACAGTAACTCAATAACTTAAACATACAGCCATTCTGGTTAGAGAGAGACCTATACAGACTGGATAGATAGATTAGCTAGATAGATGGATGGATGGATGGATGGATGGATGAATAGACAGACAGACAGACTACTGGTCAAAGATTTCGGATCACTTATTCATTACTTATTTATATTTATATTTTCACATTCTAGAATAATAGTATACCCATCAGAACCATGGTTAACACATTCCTAACTGTGGTAATTATGACTAAAAGCATCCTAAATAAACAAACTTTGTTATATTTTAGCATTTTCAAATGTAGTCACCCTTCGCTTAGAATTTATTAAATCATACACTTGGAATTTTATCATCCAGCTCCTTGAGGTCTTAACCTGGGAAGCTTTTCAACAGTAATGAAGGAATTCCCATCTATGCTGGACTCATTATTTGATCCAAGTAATCTCTTTCAAAAATATATTTTTTAAAATAAAAATGTAGTTTTCAAATGAAAGAAATGAATATGTTAGCACAATTATATTTTTGTCTAGCAAAGTAATCTCAAACATGGAAACATACACCTTCAGATTAAAAGATTTTTAAGATAATAAACATTTTTGGCAAGTGATGGCTAAACTTTTGACCGATAGTATGTATAGATGGATGGATGGATGGATGGATGGATGGATGGATGGATGGATGGATGGATGGATAGATAGATAGATAGATAGATAGATAGATAGATAGATAGATAGATAGATAGATAGATAGATAGCATTTTGGATATGTGCCATAGCCCAACTGCTGTTCTCTGGAATACCTTGAAGCACTATGTAAATATTCTGAATACATGAATATGTATTCAACACCAATGATATCAAAGTATAATATGTACCATGGTACCACCACAGCACCTTTTCTAAAAAGAAAAGTAGGAATATATTTAAAAGGTAGGTTTTCTAAGTGTATACAGCAATAAAGAAAACCCGTGGGGGTGAAACCGTGTCTTTAGTAAGGCAGGCAGGACGTGTGCGCGCTTGTCAAACATCTCCGTTCACAAGTAACTAAACCAGTAAGTGGCTAGAAGACAGTAATATGATGAAAGCCAGATGAAATAATGTGCTGATTTACCTCGATCGTAACGTCACTGGCGACATTATTGTTGTTACGAACCCCTTGAATGGTCTTTAACTCCAGCTCGTCACTCATTCTTCCATACTCACTTTCCCACAACAGCAGACCTGCCTTATTACCCGGAACTGAGGCGTTTGTAGGCGTTACGCAGAGAGCTTCACCGGGTTTGTGTTGAAAACAATGACATTGATACACTGTTGAATTTGCGGAAATACCAGACCACTTCTAGATGTGAATGAAGTCAGTTGTGATATGCAGGTGAAATCCAGGCGTTAAAATGCGTCTCGTGTTTCAGTAAATAATAGCGTTAAGCGAAACAAAAAGGGAAGAAAATGCATGAAATACAGATGCGATGTTCTGCATTCACGATTCCTGAAGTAGGTGTAGAGCAGGAATTTATAGTCAAAAGGGGGAAAAACACAAAGGCAAATACTTGTTTTTAGTAAATAATTAGTATTTAGTGCTTTATATTGTAATTAGGAAAACATTTTTTAGACTTGGTATTATGGACTGAAAGTCAAGCCGATGTGTTAAAACCACGCTTTTAGGTTTGCTTCCTATCTGCGCCACATTTTTATGTGACTCGTTACATACATTTTTAACGAAGTTTTACCACTAAACGCCAGGTGTGAATCTGCCCGTCGAAACACCTGCTTTTATTGCCCCCTTGTGGACAAATGGGGAAAACTGCCTCATTTGCTATAGTTGCCACCCAAACACCATTTATTAATAATTGTTGCAACTGTAAAAACATAAATTAAACGAGATCTCCTTTAAACAGCCAGAATCCTTTTATATCTGATGATATGCCAAGAAACAACTGTAATTATGCTATTTTGATTGAAATTATCATTATTGCGTTTTTTTTCATTATTATTTTTGTAGGCAATTTTTAGCACATTTTTCATTGACTAATTTCATTCATTGTAAGTAAGAAATACAAATACAAAATTCCTTAGTTAATCAACCACTCCAATATAAAACTGTTTTCGTAACACTGTATTGTATTGTAAACAGAAGATAATAAAAGATAAAAGCGTCTGCTAAATGAATAAATCTAAATCTAAGTATAAATCAAGCTCTTTATTAAGACATACGTGGATAGTAAGTTGTTTACAGTAGCATTGCAAATCACAGTGATACATTCCAAGCATTCCCATTTAATATTAAAGTATCACAGTACTTTGCATAGCGATAGAGACTGCTGGTAAGTTTGGCTTTGGCGATATCTCCTCCACTCTATTGCTTGTATTAGAACAATCATGCAATTTTTTATATACAAAATACATGATGGATTTTGAAACCTCTCAGTAAAAAACATGAGTGCCACACTGACTCAGGGCCATCGTTAAAGGGGGACTGTCAAGAACATTGCGGAAATTCTGAATTCTGTAGGAAGGATTTACTATGCACCTGTAGCACTGGAAGAGTAGTGCAGGGTGGGGTCAGATGTGTCAGCGAGTAAGTTGTGTTGGTCCTTTAATCTAACTTTGTGTAATTTTTCTCATGTGACTGTATATTTAGAGAGGACCCATCTTACAGCTGCCTGTGAGTGAGAAATACACGAGAAAATTGATAATCATTTTGTATGCTTTGCACCTTTTGCATGTAAAAAATATGTGATTTGCCTCTAAATTATTTGGCTAAAGACCTATGAATTTTTACATTTTTCCTAAAATGGTAATTGTGTAACATTCTTCTTAACATCTCCATCTGTCTTCTACAAAAGAAAGATGACAATTTTTTTATGGCAAACTGTCCCTTTAACGTTTAAAGTTTAAAAGCATTTCTAATATTTTGACCAGCCAATAACAAATTGTTTAGTTGAGGCATATGATTAGCTCAGGCAAACACTGGTATAATGGCTTAATTCTGGCTTGCCTAGATTTTTATCCATATGTAATTTGTCTACAAGCGCAGAAATCAGTCCTTGCATTTAGACATCATCCGCCTTCATCCATCCATTTTCCAGTTTGTTCTCTGTGGGTCCATCCATATTTAGTATTTTAAGTTCATATTGCCCCATCTTGAGAAAGAAATAAACAAGCATCCCTATTGTGGTTTACATAAACAAGCTCTATTTGAACTTTTGTTAGTAGCTTCATTTATAAACTGGATATTCAAACAAACAGATAACCAGTAATAACTTTACACTATTCTAGTTTGCTTTCAAAGGCCTTTACACTTTCACTTCTCTTTTGGGGTTGTCTCAGTGCCTAGCAGTTCCTCATTCTCTGTAATTTCTGTCTGATTTTCTGTGATGTCTTCTTGCTCAGATTCCTGGGTCTGTGTACAGTCAGTTTCTTCTTCCTTATTTCCTGTCTTAGTTACTTCAGTCCTCTCGTTTTCTTGAGGAGCATCTCTGTTCTCAATCTTGTCTCTTTCCTGACTTTCAGGCTCTGTGTCACTGTTGGTCAGAGAGGAAGCCATCTTATCTTCTTTACCCTCCTGCACAGGGCCACCCAACACCTCCTCTCCATCTCCATTCTGCTGCAGGCTGTCTGGTTGGCATGACTCATTTTCCTCATATGCCTTTGTCCCCTCGCCTGCTGACTTCCTGTGTTGACGTGTGGGCAGCCGTCTCTTAAAAGACAGCCTGGCTCGACTCTGTGTGGTTGAGACACAAAATAAGCCTAGTATTGTTTGTACAGTAATAGTTTGTACAATAGAGTTTGACATTAGCATGTTGCTTATGCAATAATCTAACAAACACAAAAGACACAAAAACACAAAAGTTTAATTTATGTTTTTAAATACTGAGTACATTTAGGAATGTTTGCAGTTGACATTTCTCTCATCTGTCATTTTGGATTTAGCTGCTCACAATGCATTCTGGGAAGCCTTCACAATGAATGATTGTACATGCTGCTTTAGATTCTAGCCTAACATTTGTTTTTATGTGTTTTAGTATTATGTGAATAGTATGTAAAACAAGTGTTATACGCAACGTACATTTAATTGTTGTCACATAACTCAACACACTGCAGCATGTTTAAATCAGTGGGCAGTGTGCACTTATCTTAATAATTAAAACTTATTGGTTATTTTATAACCAATAAGTTATGACAAATTTAGTGTACAAATCTTTAGGTCTTTATGGCAGTCTAAGTAAAAAGTCAAGTCAGAGATCTTAAACTATGCAGGTAATATTGCTTCTTTTGTCATTATGGAAATAAAAAGTGAAGGTGAGCACATTGCATTGTGGGATACAGTATTCAATGCAGTGTGCTGTATTTTTGACAATGTAGCAGTAGCATTCCTGCATTCAGATTTCACATACTATGCACCGTATACTGTACATACTGCAAGCTGTAAATATAGTGAAAGTAATATGCTACCAAATACAAAACACAACCCATGTAGCATGCATGAGTTGTGGAAATTATACCAAATATTTACTAATCACCTCAACCAGGAAATAAAATGAGAGAAACATATTTAGTACATATTGTTGTCATGTAAATACTCTGTTAAACAGTATAAACTTGAGGTTATAGAGGTCGTGATGCAGAAGTAGGCTGATGGGATTATAATGTGCAAACTCCACTGCTGTGTCCTCGGACACTGCATGCGGAAACTCTACAGGCTTACTGAGAGCTTAAGCCCTCATGAGACACACGCAACTTCATGCTGATATCATCAGAACTTGCATTACACACATCAGAGATTGCCGTTCGTTATGGAGATTATTGGACAAAACATATGGAGTCAATTTTAGGTGCATTCTGGTAGAATGTTATTAATGTTTAGGAGTACATTGTCATACAAATGACCTAAAGCTAATGTACATGAACTAAACTCTCATTTCAATGTAATAAGATCTTTAAACATTTCTTCCTTTTATATTCAAAATATTAAAATGGTATTTCCATGTTTTAAACTAAAAAGCAGATTTTTATTCTGGTCTCAATAAGGGCCTTACTGTTTTTATACTTTAAGTCTGGTACAATCACTCAGTTGGCACTGTTTTCTTTTTAAGAGGTACTTATAAACAAAAGTTGTGTGACTTTCACAGAAATTCTGCCAAGCAAGATTTTTCTGCAAATGAGATTTATCCCTGCTTTCAAAATGCACTGCATTTTGCAGTCTTTTGAAGTTCCCAAACAGTATGAAAAAATTGAAATGTGTATTCTCCCCCTCCCCCCCCCAAAAAAAAATAAACAATTTTTTGACAGTTTTGACTTTGAAGATGTCTTCTGATTCTAAATAAAATATGACCTGTATATTTTTTTTCACAGTTTATTTGAGATTTACCGTGTATTAAAATGCTTTCAAAGGTTAAGTACCTTGTTGATGCTGAGCAGTGGAGTGCCCTCAGCTGGCTGCTCAAAGCTGACCGGCAGCTCATCTTCACAGGACAGCTGAGTGGGCTGCAGAGTGGATCTGAGGGAGCTGCAGGGGCTGTTAGGATCAGAAACAGTGGGTGGCTGTTTGGTCTCTGGACTTTTAGGTGGAGACAGCAGTACAGTTGGAGAGAGAGCGAGATTGGCCTTTAAAAGACAAAAAATGAGAAATCTGTAACTGAAAGTGTCAAAAACATATTTAGCTTTATAAGCCTTTTTTTTGTATGCTATTTACCTAAAATATCTTTAAAGTCCACTTTCAGGATGTAACAGGTTAGGAAAATTGAATAACTGAATTGAACATTGCCCAATGTAAAGCATTATGGGTTTGGTTGTAAGGGTTCTAAATGGCAGATATCTAATAGAGCAGGATAGCCAGCTAGTTGAGCAAGTTGACACAGTATAATACAAATATAATTACAAGTATAATTACAAGTGCAAATTAATTGAACAATATTTTACACAGTATTTGGTCAAAATTCACAAAAGATATTTGAAATTATTCAGGGGAACCTGTAACTTCTGTGGGTACAATTATGTTAATACCTATACTGTAAATTTCAGAATGGACGAACAGTGTCATCAGTGGACACAGATTAGTGGTGTGGTTTATAATTAAAATAGAACAGCCTAACTTTGTAAACAAAAAGCCAACAAAATAATTCATCTTAATGCAGATGACATAATCCATTATCAATATGCTTGAACCAGACATAAGGAAAGAAAAGCTTATTTAAGAGAGTACAGCTAAGAGCAAATGTAAACTTGATTGTATTCTTTTTCTGTAAGTGTGAATTAAAATTGTAAGACTTTAACTTAAATATAAAACACCTACCTGTGCAGAGGAAAAGTAAAACAGAGAGAAACGACAACCCTTTTGTCCCATGACTGCCTAATGGCTGCTAAGTTAAGTCTAGGGCAGCTCAGCACTCAGAAACAGTAGCCAAGTCATTATCTCATTAGTGTATGACTCTGAGCTGATTGGACAGGATAGTGTTGACTCCTCCCTTCTGTGAGTGCATGTGTACCTCTGACCAATGACATTGATCACATTAACTAGACACCCCTCTGTATCAGAAACAGAGGCCCCAAAAGCATTTACATAGGTAATATTTACTTATAATGCATTTGAATATTATTGCATTAGATGCAACATCTGTAAACAAACATATGTTTTTTTATATCCATCCATTTATTTTTCTGACCCATATTTGTATTGTGCCACAGTGAATGGCTGCCCACTGCCCATTGGGTGTGTGTGTTCATGGTTTACAGTGTGTGTGTTCACAATTCACTACTCCTAATGTGTGTGCACTAACTTGGACGGGTTACATTTACATTTATTCATTTGGCAGCCATTTTTATCCAAAGCGACTTATAATACATTAAAATTATATATTTTATCAGTATATGTGCCCCCTGGGAATCGAACCCACGACCTTCGGCGCTGCTAACGCAATACTCTACCAAGTGAGTAAAGTGCTAACATATTGACGTCATTATTAATATTGATCCTGCAATAACTGATTTTAAACACAAGGTGTCAGGAAAGTTGAAGTAAAATTCAATACGCATTCGCTTGACAGCAAAGTCCTTTCACCCATTCTACCTTGTTTCCACTAGGTAGATCTGACACTGAAAAGTTCTGACACTGACGTTTTGGTAGATATTTCAGTATTAGATGACAAATCTGGCTCTTCCATCATCTTTCCCAGTATATGTACCTTACAAAATATAAAACCGAATGCTCTGATGACTGAACCTGTCATTGCATGCTTTCATGCGATTTACTTGAATATTTCAGCAGATAGTTTTAGTATGATGCATGAGATTTACTGTTTCCTTTATAAATCTCACATCATCAACAATCTGTGTAATTGATGTGAAACAGAACCTTTCACGTCAATCATATATAGCAGTAATACTTATGTTCAAAAATGATTGTGGGAAGGTTTAATGGAGTTGAATGTTCTCACCTGTAACTTTTCAATGAGAGGAGAACTCTTTATTTTCATTTTGGAAGGATGAGGGCAGATGGAAGGTTTCTGTACCAAAAAAAGACATTGATTTACAAGACTTGTTTGATGTATACAAGACTTCATTGATTTGTAGGCTGATTTGCTGAACAAATGTGTGAATACCATGGCTCAAAACATTTCTGTTTGTTTGAGCGTGCCAACTGGCCTGGCACAGCAACACTGGCTCAGCCAATGGCATAGATTTTGGCCGGGGCTATCCCCCAAATGGCTGATGGGGGAGTGTTCAGAAAACTAGAAAAAACAGTCATTATCCTTGCAATTCTGTTTGGAATACTGCAGCAACACAGAACTTACACACTTCAAAGGTGTACTGAGTGACTGAAGAAATTAACAGTACATTTAACAAATATGTTTAATATTATGTTCACTTACATGAGATGAAGATTCCAGTCACATTATTGGACTAGAAAAAAAATTATTCTACATATCCGCCCACCCCATAGAGTTGAGATTATATGACGAGCCAAATACTGATTCACTTATTTCAGTAAACTCTCATCATGAGTGACAAACACATCCTTGCAAATTTCTACCTTCGGGTCTGGCAACTCCTGTAAAGATGCACCCACCTTCTGCTTAATAACCAGCACAAACAGTCAGGAAACAGGGGATAACATATAGCATTAGCTAACACCAGGAAACCCAACCACACTGGCATGAGTCCAGTAAATGTTATGTGCTGACCTCGTGCTCGACTTCGTCGTCTGTTTGGTTGTTCAGCTTCAAATAACCTATGTGTGATAGATGCCCCTTCTAACACTTGAAAAAGTAATAAGTGATATCTTCTCAAAACTACTGAATTTAAATATAAAACAAACATTACCATGATTCAGAACAGACAAATGGTTATGGTTAGGGAAATAACAAATTATGAAATTAAGACTCATAAATAAAGACTCATAAATCATTACCTCTATGTTTCCTGGCGCTGGCAGCGCGTGACCTCTGAGTCTTCCAGCTAGCTGAGCAACTGATGGCTTTACTGGAGTTTCCTTCTGCAAACACAAAACTTGAGCTTCAGGCTGTTTGTTTCACTAAGGGTTGTTGCAGTTGGATGTTCTTTATTCTGATCTCATTATAATGACACAAATTCCCTGCACTCTCAGACCACCCGTTACATAAGACAGACATGGTGCAATAATTGGGCTCTAAATTCAGCAGGTGCTTGTTTTATAAAATGTTTTCTTACGTTCAGCAACTGGAAACTTGCATTACAAAATCAATAAATAGTGACAAGAAATTGTGAGAAAAACAGAGGTGAGGAACAGGGAGGTCAGCATGTTCAGTTGCATACTACATTTTTAAAAAAAGATGCTAAAACGGTTCTTTGCAGCAATGCCAAGAACTATTTTGGTTCCTCAAATAACTTTTCAAAGAACCATTGCTTATTTATTTTTCTTATGTTACAGTCTGCAGAACATAAAAATAACCTGTTGTGCAACAGAAAGGTTCTGTTGGTGTTCTGTTGGTAGGTTCTTTAACAAAGAACTTTACAGGAACCTTTATTTTGTGTATGCTCTGTCATGTTTCTGAAGCATGTAGTATGTATACTGCATTCTGTAGTACTGTATTTGCCTTTACATTTTCTGTATGTGTGGAATACCGGACCACATTTGTTACAATGCTCACTACCTTTTTTTCGTTTCCATCGTGTCCATTCTGGAAGTAATGCTTAATTTGTCTCCTGTTTGAGTTTCAGGGACCTCAACAATGTCTCAGGTGTATACTGTCTGTCACAGTATGAAGTACACTTGTTTTAATTTACATTACATTGTCAAGAACTAAGATGACCAGCATCAGCTGACCTACATCATACCCAGTACCTGAGGGAATCTCTCTCTCTCTCTCTCATAACAAGTGTTTAACTGAAAACTGAAGACCATATTTATAGAAGTATAAATGTTTCAGTAATCAAATCACTTCTTTGCTTTTCTCATGGCTGAATCTGTGCAAAATGTTATTTTATGAAGTATGAAGTATATCAAAGCCTTAAAAATAAGCACTTGTTCTTGACAAGCCTACACTTCACTCTTTCTTTCTGTACAACTAAGCCAGAAACCCAGCATTCTTCCTGGGCCTTACATATATTCACACTTTCCACACTTTAATATTACTCTTTATTTAACTAGTTTTCCACACACATGGTGACACCACCCACCTTGCCCACCCTCTACCCACAAAAACATACACATAGGGCCACTTTAACACACTCATTCTGAACACCACGGCAATCTGATGTGCTTACACGCACAGAAAAAGGGAGAGAAGACATTTTTCCTCAATCCACTTCCTCTACTGTATTTCCTGCTGTTCGGTCTCTTCACCATGATAAGCAGAATTCCCCGGCGACCACCCACCCTTTGACTCATTATTTTGGCGCCCATGATTGTTAACTCTTTCCTGGCCTTTCAAAACAAAGACCTTCTTGGGCGCTATCAGAGTAGAACTTGTAAAATAATGAAGACAATGGAGTCAAGACCTTGTTTATTGTTTTTTCTTGACCTGTGCTTGTTTGTACTTTTTATAATGAGGACTGGAGAAGGAGCTTACAGGAAAGAATAATCACAAATCAGATCTTTGTACGTTAAATATTTCTTCTCAGTGAGAATAAATGGAAAGGAAATTAAGTCTCCTGTTTCTCAGTTTTTTTTTTAAAAAAAAAAGACGTGTCTCCACCATGTCTTAAACTATGCTCAGATTTGCAAGGATACCAAAGTAATTGAAAATTAAACTACTTTAAATATTTCTCATCAAATTCTTCTAATACAAAATTATCTGCGCCAAAATATTTTTGTAAGTTACATCCCAGCTTTTACGTTATAAGAATGTTTCCATTAAGAAACAGAAACATTAGATGTTGAAGTTATATTATGTTATAATATTATGTTATGGTATTGGTAATTATGTTATTGATTGGTTATAAGAACGTTATTCATTTTTTAATGTTTCATTTAAAACATTTTTTATTTCTGTAACGTTTAAAAACATCACCGTAATGTTTTAAACATGTTTTTGATATATGATATATAACATTAATAACTGCACGTTACTGCATAAACGTTTTTGATAATTTTGAGAGAATTTTTATAGAACGTTAGCCAACAATCCATAATGTATCATTACAGTTGTTATTTGTTTTTAATACAAACACAAGCCATCAACATTCATTTCCATTTAAAAAAGTGAAATATGTCAGAAAACAGGATATATAAAATATAAAGATAAGTAATTCAAAGATGTTTTTAATAATAAGGTGGAAAGCTCTGAATGGTGGGTGGGAATCATGGGCCTGTCGAGAGAGTATAGATGGTTCTATTTTGAGGAGGCCTGGGAAATAAACCACAAAGCAGTCACGAAAGCCTGGGTCAGTTGTCTGTCGGTGATCCTTGAGCAGACCCATGTCCAAGGAGAAAGATCATGTGCAGCTGGGAATAGAATGAGAAACTGTAGAACAAGTTCTTGACTGTGTTGTTTTATGAAGATTTAAAAATCCAAATGTTCCCTTATAAACTTTTCAGATTAGTCCATTACTGCCTTGTTTCTACAGAGCACAAGTACATAGATAGTCTTTAAAATAACAACTGAATAAAATGTTCTTTGTGGTACCTAAAATTGGGACTTTTATTTTATGATAAACCACTAAGATTCCCACAGGGCTTCACTACTTGATCAGATGTTTGCCTGGCTGGAAAAGCTGCCCTGTGACTAAATCAACCTACGCAAGCAAGCCAGTAAAATCAAAGTCACAAGAGCAGTTAACAACACAGCTGATAAAGAAACAGTTGTATCTAAGACTCCAGAGCCCCAAACTGAACATATTTCTTGTTGTTTGTATTGTTTGTTTGATTTATTGCAGCAATAAGTCAATGCCACAAATCAAAATCTCAATGGTTTTGCAGTCACAGGTAATACATGCTTATTCACTTTTTACATATTACCATGATATTTACCATGGTATTCTTTGAAGTTTTATGTAATACTATGTAAACACCACTGTATGATGGTATACAATACCCTGTATCAAAGAACCACATTCTTACCTTCTGTTACCTGCACTGTACCATAGTACTGCACTGTGACAGGGTAAAGTTAAACCTTTAAAAAGCTATTATATTTTATCAAAACATGATTAATATCAGAGATCACATAATCATATTTACTATAGTTTGTGTTGTCTGAAGGCACACCCCTCAACAAAGGTTTAAACCTAAAAAACTAAAAAATGTGCTCTGAATGACCTGAAAAGAAAATGTGGTCCATATGTGCATGAGATACAAAAGGCACACAGTAGATAATTCATTTCTAAGTGATCTGAACAGAACAATCTCTAGTTTATTCTGGCTGGTACCGCAAGCTATGACCCAAATAATATGGCCACTCTTTCTAATACAAGAACAGTCACATAAGACTTTCTCTCTTATTCCAGGAAAACATGATGTATTTAAGTTTTACATCATCAGAAGATCACACTTTTCCACTGCCTTCACAGGTCTTTCAGGCACATGGCTTGTGTTTTTACAAAGGTTCTCTGTGTGTTACATCACTCAGAGCAATGGGAGAAACAGTTACTGTCTCATGGAGCCTTATGACACACACACAAGGTGTACAACAGGAATTTTAAGTCTGGCAGCAAACCTAAATTAAGCAAGACAGGTTGTGTAATATCAAAGGCAAGCTGAGTAGGATGTTTATTGCATCTACTGAACAGCTACAAAACACTTTTTATTGAAAGACATAAGTTTTAAAAAGGTTCTATATAGTCCATGTCTGTTAACTTGGTAACCTACATTTTTACCTTTCTAAATATTGACAAAATAAACTTAATAGATAGATAGGCATATTCAAAATTTAGTCTTTTTCTTCTACAGAAAACACACCATAATTCCGATGAGTCATCTAGATTACAGGGGTGTATACAAATTGTTGTCCAATGAAATTCTCTCTCAAGTAAGTATGTGCCTCCTATCCCATCTGTCATTGATTAGAAACTGAAAGCAGTAAATCATAGTTCCTCTTGGCTGGAATTTTGAAAATGGCTTTTTTGTTTTGGAGGCACAAGCTATCAAAGAAGGTACAGTGGATAAGGTAAAAGAAGTTAAAGCACTTGGTACAAATGCCACACATAATGTGTACCATTCTTGCTCAACTCTATTAAATATGGAAGTCTATTTCCACCCCATTCCATGGAAATTCCAGGCAAACCTACGACTTCCAGACAGTATTAGATGTTCTGATGAAATTTAAAAATCCACCAAGCACATGCTGAGCATTCATTACGCATAGAGAATAAATGTTGAAATCACAAGCCAAAGAGTCCCTCTCTGTGTAGATAATGTGTTGAAATAGGTCTGTACTGAGCACATTATATTGCACATTAATTAATAAAAGAAAATATGGATCAACACATAACATGAGTAAATCCCACTCTAAATTAAAAGTGTGAAACGTTCCTCACACAGTGCAGGGTTCAGAATTAAATAACCCGGGGTTAAGCTCAGTCTGAAAAGCCCTAATGTGAGCTAGCCATCATGTGTCTGCAGCATGCTGCTGACTCCGAGGCCACAGCTTCAGCATGTTCTCTTAATTAAGGCCAAAAACTGCTCAGAAGTATGCAGACACATTACTACAGTGGCAGACATATTACTGTAAGGGTAACAAACTTAAAAACTAAAAAATGGGGGTTATGAATATGATTTAGGAACTGCTGCAGAATGAAAGATTTTCACTGTTCTCACACAAAACGTTTGTACTCTCCAACATAGTATAGCACAAAGGCTACTTCAATAAAACTTTTCTGGTGCTTTTTGTCACTGTATACTTTAATGGTATGGAAGAAAGTCTGAGTTAAAAATAACAGGGTGAGAAAATGACAAACTAATTCCTTAAACTTCCATCCATCTATTTCAATTTCCTAGTTCACTTCCAAATGACATCCGTTCTTGAATTGACTATTTTCGGCAGTGCTTGCTATGCATCTCTTTCTGTGTCCTTGTAATGCTGTTGCTTGTTCTGTTGCTAAATAGAACATAACATGGTCTATATGTTTGGCAAGTTCACCCCAATTTATTACATCTTTGGTTACACTGTGTTCCTCTTTCTTCCACAACACAAAGACCTAACCACACACACACAAATAGAGGTACCTCCTAGAACACCACACAGTACATGTGGTATGTGACCAGAAAAAGTTGTTATTTTGATTTTGCTATTCTCACACATTCTTGTGTCTACATTGCATTGACTCAGAATAGCTCCTTAGTGCCCTTTACATTAATCTGCTAGACTTTCATTAAACAACAAATAAAATATGGATTTCTCTCATGAGAATGACCCCTCCCTGTTTTTCCTCTCTCTCTCTCTCTCTCTCTCTCTCTCTTTCGCTCTTCCTTTCACTCATCTATGTAACTTTCCACAAACTAAAAAATAAGCATCACAGTAATACTTTTCATGGCATGTACACTACTAGTCAAACATTTGGACACACATACTTTTTCATTATTTGTGCTATTTTCCACATTATTGAATAATAAAAAAGTTGTTTGTGTTGTTATATAACACAAATTGAAAAATGAGAATGATGTAGTATCCATTTATCCAAAATAATAAAAAACACTTTTATTTTAGCTACCACTAAGTAGCCACACTTTTCATACAGCTCTGCATAGTCTTCTCTCCACCAACTTTATGATGGTATGTTTGAAATACATTTTGAAAATATTGAAGTTGATCTTGGTATCCTGGTCACTTAGGAAAGAATAGGGAAGAAACAACTGGCTGTTGTTCCTTCCACTCTTAATAATCTATTTCAATAATTATTGTAATAAAATAAGAAAGCATAACGATAGATGATGTTCATCTACAAAATTCATTATAAGCATTTAAAAAAAGACTTTACATCAAAAGGTTTTTAAGATCAAAAACATTTTAACGGGTACAGTAATATAACTTTGTATAATCTCCTAAAATCAGTCTCTTCAGCTTATTGAAAATGCATATTGAAATGCTTCAATATGCATTTTCAATAACAATATTCTCTATGTAGATATTTTGGGATACAAAATGCACAAAAACTAGTAACAATTACAATAATAAGAAGTTTGAATAATTTTGAATAAAGTTTAAATCATTGTCAGTGAAAATTACTCATTTCTTGTTGTGTGTTGCTCACACAAAACAGGTCAATCATACAGTTGGACTAATCATAGACTGATTTTATGGTTTTGATTTGTTGAAGCGCAAACACATCCAGAAAAAAGTTGATTACACTTGCGGAATTGACGACTCAGTTACCACGTGCCATCTGAGGAACTTTAATGCTTGTGACCAAGAGGAAAGTCAAAGCTTTGCTTTTTATACAGAGGAAGATATTCTGCAGACAGCCTTTCCTGTCCCACTTTGTGGTAATTTGGGTTAAAACAGTCTGAATGAATTTTACCAGAACAAGTCTGTGTATCTGCAGTAGCTCACATTAGCCACTGTGAGCTTAATCTGACATTCTGGTCTTGACTTAAAACATAGTAGTTGTAACATAAAGACAGAGAACTAATTTAACAGGCCATGCAATTTTGTTGCTGGTCTTAGTTGCAGAATATTCTGAGTATACTGTAATGAACAGATATACTGTAAAAAACATATGGCCTGACATTATAATAACTTTATTGACAATAATAAATAGTATTGCATTCCATTTTATTTAACCTGGAACAAATGATGTTAGACCTTGGCTCTGAACTAACTTTTTAAGCATTTTTACTCTTGTGCAATAGATGTATTAAATCCATCATGCTGTTGTTGACACTGGTATCCTAGCAGAGCAACCACAGGTGTAGTTCACCCCACCACAGTCACGTTTCACTAACCTTTGAAAACCAGAAAATGTATAAATTCTTTTTACTTCAATTTCGGCCAACAGACCTATATCTACTGTTTTACAATCTGAAACCCAATAGACGTGTTTTTTGTAAAATGTTATTCTCTTTTATGAATATTTTGTGACATTATAAGCCGGTATACTGGGACTGTCATGAGCTAATGCCTCGTTTAGCCAGTATATTATGTTTGCTTGTCTTATTATTAAATTATTTTAAAATATAACCAAAATCCGAAACTTAGTGTGAATAAGTTAGCACAATGCGTCCAGTAATCATCATGACAACTCTATCAACAAAGTAACGCAATACGAAAGTTGGTTCTTAGAAACAGAAAAAGAGATCATACCTCCATCCTCAAACCTCGTTAATCCCGTTAAGCAGCCGTATCCAAGCGCTCCGCTCCGCTGCGCTCCGCTCTCTTGTCACAAAGCAGCTTCACTTCGATTTCTGTTTCTACAGTCAGCAACACCCAGATGTGCTAACGCGTCTAAAGCCCGACCGACGAAGGAAGAGAAACTCCTTGTAGTAGTGAGAACGCAGATGATTGCAATTCACCCTGCGCAATGCAATGACACCAGCGACTTCCAACGTGAGACCCGGACAGTTTTCACTGAGTTAGGACCAGTTTTGACAGACACGAGTTTTGTTCCTCAAACCACAGAGCTGCCTTCCTAAACTGCTTTTTGCGTATTACAGGGCATATTAGGGCATCATATGTGCGTTTAATGTTCTTGGACATAACTTTGTGTTACACCTTTTGTTTCAGCATTACACTGTCATTACTGTACACTAGCATTACAGTCATAGCTGTACTGTACCTCAGACACAGCTCGTATGAAGACACATCTGTATTTTATAACATCACACAAAGCGTGTCTTTGTTTTGGCACGTGAAGACGTGTTATAAATTCCCGTAAAGAAAGAAAGTTTAGAAAACGAGTATTGTGTTCATTTCCTGACCTGTGATCCATCAGAGGAAGCATAAGCCGAGCACCCAGAAATAACAGGCGCTCTCAATCTCAAAGCGCTTCATATCTCATGTGAATATCACAGCAATATGAAGAGGTAATGTATGATGTGTGTGTGTGTGTGTGAGAGAGAGAGAGAGAGAGAGAAAGCAAGAGAGCGTGAAGTTAGAAAGTTTAAGGAAAACAGTCATCTACTTCTACTTTCTGTACTTAACAGTGCTGTCTCAATCCTGTGACTGTATTGTGCGTTGAATAAACTGCTGTTATTTATTACTCATTATAAATTAAGTGTAACTTTGACCCTGTAGGACATATCCCAGCAGACTCAACAGTACAAAAATCAGTATGCATACGCTGAACAAGTCTACAATCCATTTATCAAGAACCCAGCACTGAGTGGTCAGTTCAGTTAAATAGACAGTGCCCATGTGACCCAGATTTCACTGTTGGGCATGTAGCAATACAGACCCCCTTCCTTCTTTTTATACCCATATTTATAAACATGGCCACAGCTGAGTGAGCTCATGTCCTGTGGAGTTTGAGATTAATTCAGAGCAAATAGGCTCTTCGTCATTGAGGCCAGCTAGACGGAAACACAACAAGGTTGAGTCGGATAATAGTGTTTTGAAGTTGTTTGGAAGAAAGCCACAAAGAAGCCCAGGACATTCCAAACACATGGTTGTTTGAGGGAGGAAATGACGTCCCAATGCTTTGTGTGGCCCTCTTTCCTGACACTACAACAGATCAGTCATGGGAGATCAGACCTGTCCTGTTGATTTTACACACTGGTTGACAGTCTTAATAAAACAGAAAATGTTTGCACAAATACAGCTGGAAAATGTAAAACACTCTCAGAAGATTTTGGTATTAGTGTTGAGTTCTTTAAATTATTTACTACTGATTATATTGTTCTTGCATTGGATAAAATGTCTGATAAAGGAAACTGTAAACTCAGGTAAATGTTAATATATCATATATAGAACGTGAAAAAGACCATTACCAGAAATTGATATAAGCCAGCACCACATACAGATAATGGAAATCTGATGTGTGTCTCCCCCTACAGGAAAAGCACAACTACTGGTTTGCTGCTTTTTGGGCAGACAAAATACAGCTATGTCTGTATCATGCACATTTTAATACAGTTTCCATTTCACAAGGCAGACTATCTGCATCCAAACAGGAAAGACAACATTTGTCGGATGATAGTAAAATTCACTTTACAGCTTTGTGTTTAATGTGTGACTCACCAGCTCGTATTGTCAAGCTGTACTGAGGAAACACTCGACAGACTGTATACTGTATCATGTCAGATGATAAGTGCCAGATGCTTGTGGAAACAGTAACGAGGAAAAAATTACAGTTGGTTACATTTTTGTGTGCAGATTTTGTTGGGGTGTTTAAACAAATGTTTTACTTCCTGAAAGAAACAGTTTTTCTCTCTGAACGTTGATCTGTTTTGGTAAAAGGATCCATTATGGTTATACTGTAGTAGTTAATATGAGCTGGAAACCAAAAAGATGTATATTCAAAGTATTAAACCATCACTAATAAAGCAGAGCCCCACAGTACACTAGGGTGATTAGTAACAATTAGAAAGGTACTGTAACTTGCCTGATCTAGCAAGTTAGCAAAAACATTTAAATCAAAACACAGCAAATGTGAGAAATGCTTACGTTTTTAATCTTTTAAAATTTTTAATTTAGGATATTCTGCTACAAAAAAAGATAAAACAATAAATAGGACTTAATACCATGGCTACAGTTAATGATGTCAATTCACTATAGTGAAACAAAATACATACACAAAATTATTCTTATATGGATGGAAAACAATTTTTTTGTTGTTGATTTCTCACATTCTCTTAAATTTAAGTTTATTATATTAATATTAGTTAAAAATTAAAACATAGTATATAGTATATATATATATATATATATATAGTATATATAATAATGAACAAGATGTCCAAAGAAAATACAACCAACCAGGACACAACAGAGTCATCTGATTACATCATAATACAAATGACACTTCACAGCAACAAGATTATGCAACATAACTCAGTGGTTAAAAGAACTGTTGAAGTGATGTAAATAATCATTCTTTTGTGATGCACGGAATGGTAAACAGGCTTACTCTGAATTTAAAGATTTGGATTGTGGTTCCTGTAAGACAATGTGACCTAATAATGTATGTAATACAATGGTGATGTTAGACTGTAAACGAAGATGTGTGCACATACACTGCCAGAAGGCAGGGTCATCTCATTTACTGGGCTCAGGTGCACAGTGCCATGTGTTAAAGCACAACAACAACAACAAACTGATTTTCATACTGTATTTACACATGCACTTTTTAAAGTCTCACATTAAAAAAATGACTATTTAGTGGTGATTTAGACACTTCGCTACTTTGGAATTTGTACAAACCCCTAACTACAAATATTAAACCCAAACTGTCATAGGGTTTAGCTAAGATATGTGTAATATTACTTCTCAAAACACAATGACTTGGTTGACTTGGATTGGTAAGCATCTAGTAAACACTGAACCATGCATATTTTCTTCATAAAATGAAAATCTTGTTTTTCCAATATTATTCTGTAATATTATATAACAACACTTAACATTTCAATCCAATTGATCAAGTAGCTTTATACAAACATCTATATGACATTACACAATATGGATTGAAACATATCTTTATTCATTTATTACCACTGAGGCAGTGATCCATCATGTCTGTATGTAATAACTGGTAACATCTACGTATTTGTGTCTAATTCAAAACAGTAAATCATTCATGAGTCATATCAACACTATCAATCAGACATATTAATCAGTTTCCTGCATTACACCACACAGTCTGTTGCACACTAATCATTTTTCTTTCAGACACACAGTATTCCAGACCTCATCCAACAGTCACACGACTGACACTCTTTCTTACTGTCTCAGGGTTCCACAATCCTCTTCAGATGGTATTTATTGAGACACTGTAATGATGATGGTCTCTTTCATCCCAGTTAAACTATCCATGCAGGCAGTGATGTTGTCAGGTGATAAGAGGTGCTTCTGCTCAGGCCTGTGGTGGCACTTGCAGGGCAACATGAAGAGGCATTTGACAGCAGAGGTATTTGTTGGACGTGAGGTTGTAGAGAACATGGTTCATCGAGGCACTGGGGTAGAGAACAGGACCATAGAGGCCACACTGAAATGCTGACTGAGGTGGGCGGCGTGATAGACATCCATGTGTGTGAAGAGGAATCAATGTGGTACGACAGTCAGCAGATTGCGAAAACCCACACAACTGCTAGAAGTTTGTCTATAATAGTTCACAGTTTCAAGTCAACTTTAGTCCAAAGTTTTTCCCCTTACATTTACATTTAGCAGACACTACCCGAACTAACTAACTACCCGAAGCGACTTACAAGGTGAGGAAAACACAAAGCGATAAATCACAGGGAGGCAATAACATCAGCAAGAGTACAACATGCATACATGAATACAACAGTGAACAAGTCATGCTCCAACGTTTAAAATTAAGAGTTGGAGTTTTAGAACAAACCCTAATAGTGAGGTTATTCTTAACAAACGCCACTACCTATAAAAGTTTAAAACTCCTGCAGCTTACCATCAAACCATAGACCAACTCTCCTCATCTTCCCTAAATAACAAGCTGACACATGGAAAAACACTCAGCCTCCCTCAGACCCACTTACTCAGAATCTTAATGGTATGTCTGTGAACCCTCTGTCCAGCAGCTGCATTCGGCCCATAAAGCTCATGACGGCTCTTCCACAACTTGTTCCCAATGGGCCCATACAGGGACAGCAGACAGAACACAAGGCAGAAAAAGTTGGCAGTCGATACCCAGATAATGGTGTGGAGAAGCTCTGAGTCAATTGCATAGTGCATGTGCTTGCACTGTGTGTTCAGGTCAGGCATTGCCTTATTCTAGTACTCCACGCCCATCAGGAAGAACACTGGTGCAGCAGAGAACAGCGCAAAGCCCCACAGTGCCAGAATGACATACTTCACCCTATGCTTTGCGATGGCAGCCTTGGGAAGCCATCATAAAGGGAAGCAGATGACCAGGTAATGCTCCATGCTTAGCACTATAAAGTGGAGGATGGTGGTATTGGTGCAACCCTCATTAATGTGGTGTGATAGACGGCACACCAGCTGAGGAAGATGACCATGTCTGACAAGGCCATGCCGTAGAGATAGAGGTTGGTTGTAGTCTTCATGTCCTTAAAACATTGGATGAGGAGGATGGTCATAGAGTTTCTGGTCACACTGACAATAAAGAGAAGGCAAATGAGTGTAACTGGAATGAGGGTGGAAGCTGGGAAGAGTCTCCCCAATGGTGATCCTTCATCTTCATGGAAATCTGTAGTTGTCTCCTGTTAGGTCAAGTCTAAAAGATTATGGATGGGGGTACAAAAGACATGCAACTAAAGAAATTCTACAAGACAATGGGAATGAAAAAGTCGGCTGTGATGGCGCCTTGGCTAAAGATCCATTAACAATAAGAGCCAAAGAAAATCATCCACAAATGGTGAAGAAGCTCTGTCTCTGAGGAGATCAGAAAATGTGGAGACGTATCTTGTGCTCTGCTGCTGGAAACAGACACTTAGAGATGAGAGCGTAATTTATTCTTGACTGTATGTGTGCAAAACATCACTAAGTCCAAATATAATTAAATGGAGACAGTATAGACATAAGGACAGGATAGAAGTATAAGGTGGAACATTTGATTTGTGTATCTGAATGAACACAGAGTTTCTGATTCATATAATTAGACCATTAGTTGTTTACACAATACTGTACATCTTGTTAGAGCTCAGCATTGTAGTCCAAAAAAGGTTTAATTTAAATGTGAAGTGTGTTTCATTTTTGGATCTCAAAATACTTGCTGCTATCCCAGTTCAATTAGCAGAGACAACTATAAATAAGCCATTTGTAGACAAGCTGGCAGCCATAGTAGCAATAACCCAAACTGGAAGGTTTTGTATTCTTTTGTTGCTGAAAGACCTCTTTAGGGCACAAACTCTAGATTATTTTAAAGCAAGAGACACAGCAATCTCATTGTTTATAAAGTAGCATCAGGTATGTTAGGTATGTTTACATTTCAGCATCTCATACTATGAGTGCCGCATTTTTACGGTGCAACATCTTATTTAAAGTAGTTTTACACCTCTGTTATACAGAAATATTGGAGACCGTAGAAACCGTAAATCCTCGCCTTTCATTATTCATTGGAATACTCCAAAACTCAAAAGACCACACATTTTTTTCCATGAATTTTTAAAATCTTATTAAAAACATGAATTTCTCTCATTAAGAAATGAACACTAATTTTAGCAACAGGAATTATGTATATTGCAACATGCAATTAAACATTTAAGACAATTAGGAATTATAAATCTTTTATTGTGCATGGATTCGTCTGTAGATATCATTGACTATACAGACACTTCAGATACATATATATGATTATACATTTCCTATCTGATAATGAACATTTTTAAAGTGATATGTCTGGTAGTATGTATACTATAACAAATTTTTGTTTTGGAATGTACTGTGTATGAGGTAACTGCAAACATTAAAATTACATAAAAATGGTCTCATTTTCTGTGCATATTTTATTGATTTTTTTTGTAGTTTTTCTCCCAAAAACCAAGCATAGAGGCCTACGATGGTAGGGAGATGTTAAAATGGCACACTTTGCAATTACAGTTTAATACTATCAAAAATAGGAATTTGAGATTTTTTCCTTTAATGACAAACAGAAGACATATCTGCTGAATATCTATTAGACCAAATCATGTAATTAATTTTTATTTAAGACTTCTTGCAAGGTACCTGTAGTTGTTAACGGTTGCGACAGCACTTGTATGCCCATAACTAAGCACGACACGAAACCCCACGACCAGATTGTCACACTGCCATCATGCAGCCCTGGCAATCAGTCACAAGACTTAACACACAGAGATAAAGGCAAAATTTTCTATTCACAGGAAGTACATGTAGGATTAACACAATTCATTTCTGCTGTTTGCATTTAGTTTCTTGCACTTTTCTTAATTTCTCTGCTGGATAGAGTTAAACGTAAAGGTTTTCTTTTTCATATAAAAAATAAAGCTCAAATATGTGATGTGAACAAGAAATCAAAGATATCTGAAACGTAATATTCTACTAATTATTAAACAGTTATATTCAAAACTCTAAGATTTTGTCAAAAAATAATATTGCTAAAAGTAACTCATAAAGCAACACAATAATTTGGTTTCTAAAACTAAAATAGGAAATGAAAAATTAATCAGAGAAATTAAGAAAATACTATACGACTTCTGAAATAATGATTACTTGAATAAACAATTTCAAAAACAAATTTTGTGGTACTACAATTTTAAAACAGCCAAAACACATTAAGGGCTTGCACAACTGGAGAGAACATGTTCCAAAAAACGCATCACAAGATTAAGACGCATTCAATATGTATTTTTTACTCTTCTCACTAAGGTGCAAAGATAACAACTGAAGGAAAGGTTTCCGAGAAGCTTACATTGTTTGTGCTGAACAACAATATTTTGGAGCAAAGCAGCTGCTTGATTGTAAAAACAAGCTACAGTATACGTACATGATAGTAAAAATAACTAATAAGCTATGTTAGTTTGGTATTCATAGTCTTAATCTGCGTACTAACCAGAATCTCAACGAACAGGTCCTCGTATCACACTGTACAAAAATATACTAACATTTCTCTAGTTATTTTTGCATCCTTTACACATTCTGAACATCAAAATAGTTCTGAGAAAAGTGCTAAGTCAACGTTCGCTAATTTATGTGGTATCGGTATCGCCTCCCCCTTCATTACTTCGTAGATGTAATCTCCCAGGGATCAGTCCCTTGAGACCACTAGCGGGGCCTTTTCCCATGTGCTTACGAGAGAGATACCCCCCCTCTCTGACAGCGTAGTCACTGGCCTTCAGTCCCAGGCCCAAGACAGCGAAGTGGTGAGCATTGTGACCACCGAGCTAGCTTTGAAACACTGATCGAAACTTACACTGAACAGTTTACAACTGAACTTATATGTATAAATAAAGACAACTACAAATAAATGAAAGTAATACGATGAGTATGCGATGAGTGTTAAGCTTCACTGCTGATCCTTCAATAAATTGCTCTCTGACTGCAACAACAGAGAGAGACGTTCTTTTTGACAGCATGCGTAAAGAAGAAAGATGGGATAGCAGAGAGCGAGAGAAACAGATCGATTTTGATGAAAACTATCCATGCAGAGTAGGTGAGATAATTCCACAATTTCCCTTTCTCAATCTTTCCCTTCACATGGCTCCTCAACTCCAGAACAAAAAAAAAACAAAAAAAAAAAAAAACAAATTTGCTCGGACATCAATGCAGCCTTAGAGCTCAACGGCTCATTCGATGACGAAGTACTGGATGGCGACCGCAATGAGTATGGAGGTCACAGCCAACAGCGCGATGATGAGAAAAGAAAACTGTTCGTCCGTCAGGCTGCGTTTTGGTTTCTGGGCCTCTGAGGATTTGGATCCAGTGGAGGTCCCTGGTGTTTCTACACGAGGTGGGAGCAGGACGACGGTGGAGCTGTAGGGGCCGATGATTTCAGGAGCGTCTTGGCACTGGCGGATGCCGCAGACACGAAAGCGGTACTCTGAGGATGAGCTCATGTTGGGGAGGTGAAAGGAAGTGGCCGAGCCCTTGTAGATCTGTGAAGAATTAAGGACAATGAGAAAAAAAGATCAATGATACGGTAGGGGTCAAATAATGCTTTGCATCTCATGATAAAGACACCACATCAAATTAAGAATGTTAAATGCTAAATTAGTTAATGAAACTTTGAATATAGTCTGGGACAGTGTTAAATTACAGCCTAGAGCTTGAGGTTTAAATTAAATGAATAAGCAGGAATTACTAAAATAACCTCACTTTTTGGGATCATTATATTTTAACGAGGTTTGTTGCAGGGTGGACAAAAATTAACTTTATTTTTATAAAATCTTAAATCCTGGAGGAAAGTTTGGATAAGCTGGTTTCCTGGCTACACCACAAAATAAAGCAAGATTTATATCAAATGAAATACAGCATTCTTAAGTTTGATATTACAAACCTGAGGAAAGAATAGATAAAATCTATTACAGGAGTGCAGATTTATAGGTAGAGATACCCAAAGGATATGAATATATGAATACAGTCACGCATGCTTGTAGGCGTGTGGGCCACATCAACACAAACAAGCCTCACGTCAGATTCTCTCAACAGGAGATGATGAGTCAGATCTAGTGAGACTGCTTTACCCTTCTGTTACACTGTTGTTTTACTAATTTCCACAGTTACTCAAGGGCTATCAGCAGAGTGCCTTTAAGTTAAATCAAATAGTTCTGTTTACTCTCGTCTGACATTTGGTGCAGCGATAGTACTTTTAGTGACAATCACTATTAGCACTGCAACACAGTTATTACAAATGACTAGGTCTTCTCTTTACCTGGCTCTCCAGTGGGGCTTTTAGGACCAACATTTAAAAGGTGACCAAAAATATTTTATCATAATAACCCTAACCCTACTGACAACAATGTTAATGGTGTTAACTTGTATGATTTGTTTGTTTTGTGATATAGTACAAAAAAAAAATGTTTTAGTTGTTTTTTTCCTAGAGTACAACAAAGTTTGTAGGGACTTTCAACCTTGTAGGGACTTACAAAGTTGTAAGTCACCCTCAAGTTGCTCCAAACCTGTATACATTTATTTTTTTCTGCTGAACACAAAAGATATTATAAAGAATGTTTGTAAACTGAGCAGTTTTGGGGCACCATTAACTTCCATAGTAGGAAAAAATACAAACTTTCTTCAAAATACCCTCCTTTGTGATCAGTAGAAGTTTACATTTCGATGTGTAACTTGTTCAGCACAGTGTGTGAAATGAACATTATTTCAATTTGTATGGCCTTTTGAGTAGAGGTGCACAATTACTTTTAGAAGCAAACTGGCAATTTTTCACATGGTGAACAATTAAACTGAAAAAAGTCATTGAATGTTGATGCCATGTCACATCTTGAAAATATCACAGAGACTTTTAATTTTGATATGGCACAGTAAGAAACCACCTAGCAATGCCTTAGCAACTACCCTGTACACCCTAGCAACCACCTACAACATCCTAGCATTATGGTGTTGATGCTGCACGCTGGCAAGCACTACTCACAATTTTTTTTAGGAAATGTAAAATACAGTATGGTAAAGTTGTGTAGGTACCTGTCTAAAATCAGAATTGCCCTGCATGCACTGCAAACAGTAGATGACTGGGTCTCCTTTCATGGGTGGCAGTGTCTCCCAGCTCACTTCACAAGAGTCGTCCACACGCTCCACACGAGGAGCTAAGCGCGCGTGCGCGCACACAGACACACACACAGACACACACACAGACACACACACAGACACACACACAGACACACACACAGACACACACACAGACACACACACAGACACACACACAGACACACACACAATTAAAACAAATCATCAAACTATGAAACACAAAATGTGTTCTTGATGAAGTTGTGCTTGGTTTTACTGTAAATAAGTAATTTACAAACTGAGAATAAAGCTGACATACAGATAAAACTGTTGTAAATCAACAGTGAAAAATATGCGAATACATTAACGCACATTACCTTCCAGTATGAAGTGTAAAAAAATAAAAGAATATTCTAGGTTAATACTTTAAGCTTTTATGTCACCATCTTTGGGGTCTATAAACTATACCTATGTGGATCACTGCAAAATAAAAAGACTGTTGAAAATAAAAAATTCTTTAAGATTCCTCACATAATGACATTGTTTTAATGACAATTAAGCACATTTCCCACATCAAATTCTCAGAATGCATTTTTTTGTGAAATTCCCATTACATGACTCCCAATGATGATTCTCATTAGCATTACTGTAATAAAGCCCTTTTTACTGTATTACACAAAAAACCACACAAATATAACAAATAAAACATACTACCATGATGTTAGTAAATATCAAATTGCAATTAACCTGTTATATTATCTAGAAACAAATGAATCCTATAATGTATCCTAACTGAATATTGCAGTTTGTTCCAAGATGTGGTACCTTTCAAGGGTGCTGGAGGTGAGCGGGGGGTGGTGAAGGTGTAAACAGTTGAGAAGGGACCCTCGCCCGCCTCGTTAAAGGCCTGGATGCGGAACACGTACGAGGTAGACTCATTTAGCCTCTGCACTTTGTGAGTGTGGCAGGGTCCTTTATACAAGGATATAAACCTTCAAGACGACACCAGGAGAAAAACAGACAGAGATAAACACTGTGTTAACTGAGCTGAACTCTATAAAGCCACAAAATCCACTATATTACAAACCTATAACAAAAACATGACACAAGGTTAATCTCTGTACTGCTCTTTAATGTTTAAAATGTGACTGACAACCCACACAGTAACATTTATAATTTCCTTACCGGTTACATAATAACAAAATAGCAGTGTTGACATAACACTATCTTAACCATGCACAACACAATTATTATGTTATTATTAAGTTACATCAATTACGCAGTGTGCTTTTAATTAAGCATTTAATGCAATATCATTTTAACAGCCAATATAAAATCAAACAACAAATCACTGGAAGAGCTTGTCAGTCAATCCAGCGTCATGTTGCCACAGATGAGGCCAGTAAATTAAAGCATAAAAATGATATGTTATATAAATGCAGCCCTTTGCATGTTGTGGTTTGTGGCCCATTATGAAATCTCACTGGTCCAAAAACCAAACCAAATTGTGATAGTATTGCTTTTTAGTAAAAAAGTCTTGATGTTGGAAACTTGTCGCTGGTTAGGACGCGGCATTACAATGTAAAGCAAACAAAATATAGAGGCTAACCTCCCGGTTTTATCCTCCATTTGGAGATGGTACTGTAGGGAATCAGCGGGCTGGGCCTTGGACGGGCCATCCCCCCACTTGAGCCTGAGGGTCTGGTGACTGGAGGCAGTGCACTCCAGACGTGGAGGGAGGGGTGGCAGTGGCTTGGTCTTCAGTTTAAAGGTGTGACTAAAGGGACCTGCACCAAGGCTGTTCAGAGCCTGGATCCTTACTCTGCAAACATATAAACATCAGTAGTTTAGTATCATTGCTTATGGTCTCAGATTCAGATCTTGGCTTTTGACTGGTCTTTACAGCCCTATCATGCACAATACAGTAATATCTATGACAAAACACTTGTTCACGTAGATATTGTGATTGCATATTACATGGTCTTAGCAGAAGGATAATACCAAATAAACTGGCATTATAGTTTTATATAATCAACACGGCACACAAAGCAATGCTATATTCTTAATATAATCACTCTACAGCACCTTAAAACAACCTTGGCTGTGACAATATTCACAACAAACCCAGCCTTCTTATACCTTATTGCACTCATACAGTGAATGGGTCCAAACTCATAACACAGCAAAAATATTATACATGAGATTTCATAATTAAACAATATATGCAACAAAATCCCCTACAAAAAACCATGGTGATCTTTGGAAAAAACGATTTTTGTTTTTGTAATTATGTATTTTTTATAATTAATCAATTTTAGGCTAAGATTACACACAAACTGCATCTCCATAAACCTCCCTTAGACAGAAATCTGTACCTGTAGGTGGTATCGGGCTGCAGGTTCTGGATGATATATTTGGTTACAGGGCCAGTAAGGATGGGTTGTCTCTCTCCCAGGTCAATCAGGTACGAGGTGATCTCGGAACCATGATTACATGGTGGCTCCCAGCGCAGCCCCAGACATGTGGACGGAGAGTAGAGGAGCGGGGAGGACTCTTCACTTTCCTGCTCCTCGCCTCTCTCCGTGACTCTGCCCTCCACTCTCATCTCTGACTCCCGGAGGGCGTGGACGCTGCTGACTGCTGCTGGCACTGAGCAGGGTGTGTGACAGAGCACAGCTTCGCTAAAGGGCCCCACACCAGCTACATTTACTGCCTGAAGCAAAACACCCAAGCCTACATTGAGTTAAACAGGACTGACATGAGCAGCAAATTAATATTTAATCTTTATCCTTAAATCTTTCATTTAGAAGCTGTTATGTGAGCCAGATGACACATTACAGGCCCTATGATGCCCAACACGGTAATTTACAGAAATTCTAAGTAACACGTTTGGCTAGGTGCCTTAACTCCAAGTCAAATCTTATTGCTATGCCAAACAATGGAATTCAAGGGAATTCTGTGCTTCTTGTTAGCAGTTTATGGAGGGCCATTTATGCACCAACATGACAATAACCCTGCTTCATAAAGTGAGGTTTATATAGAAATGGTGGAATGTGGAAGAACTAGCCTGCATAAAGCCCAGGCCTAAAGGCCACTGAACACCTTTGGGATTTATGACAGACTGTAAACCAGACCCCATCACCCAAGATCAATGGCTGACCTCACTGATGCTCCTTAGTCTGAACAGAAAAATTCCAGGCTGTTATGGTTTAATGGTTAATTGCCAGGAAGCCGCTATGCAGTTATTAAGATGCTTTTAAGTTTATTGCAAGGTTGTTGTGGAGGGCTTCCCGGCAGTTACTTACTGGCACAAGTCAAAAAACCCAGCCTCAAGTCTTTATAATATCCTGGTATTCTGGTATGTCTCTCCTCTAGTGTAAGACGGGAAATCTCCCACTGGTCCAGCAAGCAAAAGTCAGTCAGATTGCTTGGATAAATATGCCTATCCTCAACAAACCACAGTTTTAAATAACACACATCCATAGCACAAACAGCAAGGGACAAGTTATGCCTTGGCAAGCACCACTTAGCAGGTAACTGCCCTCCACCTCATGATGGTCATAAAGAGATTTATTAATAAAGCTCAAGCAAAGACCTGCACCTGCCTTTAATAACCACCAGGTGGCAGACAACATAACATTGACACACATCCTCATATCTTTTTATAAATCATCAAGCTGAAAAATTTGCCTTCACAGGAAGTAAAGGCATAATCACAGAGTAACAGCAGTGACTTCCTGGTTTTTCTGTTGAAACAAGCATGTTTCTCACCTGTACCCTGCAGAAGTAACAGGTGGCAGGCAGCAGACCTCGCAGCTCATGCGACAGTGCAGCACCTGTGTAACAGATCTGCATGCTGCCCTCTGCGGCCCCCCACTCCAGCCGATACTCTGACACGGCCGCTCCATTACAGTGAGGAACCTGTACGATTGAGACACAGACACACGCAGATCAACTAACTATTCAAATAATGAAGGAATTTGAGGAGTAAATACCTCAATGCCATGATCGGACTTATATAATGTCATTATATAATGCCAAATGCCATTATTTATAAATATTTACATAATTATGTAGGCAAAAAACATTGTGATAAACAACAGTATACTAAAAAGTTATGTTTTAAGTTAAAAAGTTTTAAAAATTGCAACATAGGGAGTTTTACATGAATTTGTGATTTACTCCTAATAAACTGATTCACTAAAATCAACTAGACTCCCCAAAGCTACTTCTTAATGATTACAATGCAAGTGCAAGAGTGTGTTCTTACCTCCCAGCTCACCACAGCACATGTTGGCGATTTACAGTTTATATGAGGGGACCGACACGCCTCAGGGGCCCCCGGACCTGTCGTTACTTCTGTTCGCTCCGAAAACGGCCCATACTGATGATCACACAAAAAATAAATAATATAAAATACCTTGCTAGCAGAAGGAAACTATAAATAGCTGATGTCTAAATAGAACAGCTATAAAAAGTAATGATTAGTAACTGTAAAAGAGGATAATGTCTATAAAGGCTGTGTGTGGATGGCGTGCACTCACCCCAGCTTTGTTGCCTGCCCTGAGCCGAAATCCGTAGGTCCTGCCAGGCAGTAAACTACCAACTGTACAGTCTAGTTCAGAGCCCTGGTACACCTCCTTGCCCTCATCTGTCTGTGGAGTATACATTTCTACGCTGTACGAAGTCACTGCACTACCACCATCCACCAGAGGGGGTGCTACCAGATGCAAAAACAATCCATTAATCATTCCCTCACAAAGCACTTGCATCTGAAATAATGTGAATACACTGTTTACTACAGAATTCTGTTAAACTAGTGACTACATACCCAAACTACAATTTTCATAAAAATGTTAATATGTAAATAACGTTTATTAGCAGATCTGTGTTGTCATAAACATGAGGGGACTGTTTTCGGTTTGATTAAATAGGACTATGACATACCCACAGTATGTACCGCAGTACTCGCATGGTGTACCGAACACCCCTTGCCCCCTGCTGCCCCAACCTAGCTCTGGCCCATTCTTGAGGTTGACCTCACTTTACCTTATGTCACAAAACAGTTTTCTTCCTTGACATTTCATTAAATAGTAATTAACTTTTAACACCCAAGAACTGTATTTTTTTTCTAAATAGTACACACCAGGGCCTAAAATTAAGCATGGTACTGTGGGCCTTTCACACATTCGAGTTTTTTGAAACAAGCTTCTCTCTATTAGAACTTAATCTGTTGATATGTATTTTCACAATTTTTAAAAACTAATATTTAACAACTAAGGTGAGCACTGATATGGCCATTGACAAAGTACATAACTGTAAAATGGTTATGAATGGCATTTTTCTTCAAGTACCTTTCAAAAACAACTATAAATATAAATCAACACATGACTGCAGCACACTCTGTTGGGAAAAAACTGTGTATGGTATAATGATGTATAGTATGACACAGGCCTATGGCTTGTGTTAGAGTGCTTGTAAGGTACTGTTCTTTGTTAAACTGCTTTAAAATAATATTTATTGCAAAAAAACTATACAAAAACAATGAATTAAAATGCAGGGATAGTTTTGCACAATATAAATGTGTTGTCAGTTTATTGGTGGTCTGTTTACCACATGAATTCAGACGGCAAATTCACAACCACAATAAAATTTTGCTGTGGTCAGTATATGCAATGGAACATTGTTGCTGAATAGTAGTTTAGGAAACACTGGTAAAACAACTACACACACAACAACAAAACTCACCCCAGCGTAACTGCACTTCTCTCGCTTTGGGTTTGCCCATCAACCTGGGTGGCTGACAGGGGCCAGGAGGAACAGGTGGTGTTTGGATCTGTAGGGCCTCTGTAAACTAAAAACCACAAACATGAAATTTCACAATGCTTAATACCAATTACTACAGAAGAAGCAAATTAACTATGTAACACACTCTTTTGTGTAAAAAGGCTGTTTTTTTACACATATCTCATTTTCGTTTGTCCCGCCTGTTCATTGAATATATATCTTGGCTATTTTATTAAAGTAATTTAATTTACTTTTGACATTCCTAAAACTTTGTTACAGATCTTTATTGGGTAAAAATCCTGCTTAAATTGTGTAGGACATTTTTCAGGCAGCAACCATTCTTTCACGGCTCTTGCATGAAATGTGAACAAGCGCAATTTTTAATAAGCACTGCGTATGTGTATCTACCCATCAGACTGTAGCCATGTGAGCATTCTCGCACATTCACAACAGTGAAAAGCAAAGATTGCCAACATGAGTCATAGCTGCACGCTGGCAAGTCCCACATGCATATACGCATCTGCAAGGCGCTGACAATGCCATTACCCCAGGGATCAGGAGACGGAAGCCAGAAATTATTACCAGCCGCATGCCAAAAGCTTTCCATTGATAAAAAGCGTGTTGACTCTGGTGCCGAGAAGATGAAGGTGGGGGGGAAACAAGATAGCAATCTCAGTGGAAGTGACCTGATAAACTGGAGGCGGATGACTGCGACAGATTGAAAGAACCTGACCCCGATCTACTGTGTGGAGCGAAGCTTGTCTACTTTAATAAAATGGAAGTGTTTTGAGTGATGGTGTTGTGAAACAGGCTACAGCACGGTGGAAAAATAACTGTGACAGTCCTACAGAGATGGGTGACCTTGACTGATGTGGCTAACCTGGCCCTGGTGTAATGGAGTGCAATGCAAAGATTTCACTAAAATCCCATTTTTCCATAGAAATTAATTTTCAGTGGCATATATAGACCTTTCAAGACAGGCCTAATATAAAATGTAGAGATCAAGCAAATATATAAAATTGCTCTTTAAAAACCACCAGCCTATATGATTTGAACATTATTTTATAAGAACATTTTTAATAGTCAAACGGAGTGGAAAAACTACACTATCCATAATCCTTAAAAACACCAATCAGGAAGGCTAAGCAATGCTTCCATGAAACCTTGCAGATGAGTCTCTGCTGCACTCTCAAACTACTTGTGAATTGAAAGACATATGAATAGCTAGCAATTAACTAAACCTAAATAAGTAAAAAATTGAAAAAGTGGACAGTCACTGTTGCACTTGGAACAGCATGTGTTTGTGTGACATACCGGGCTCTCGCCTCCCGCACTAGTGCAGTGGACTCTGGTTTGGTACGAACATCCTGGGCTCAGACCATCACAAACACACTCTGTTGCCAAACCACTGTACACCTGAGTCCAGGTGTAACCTGACAGATACATACACAATCATGAACCACCATTATAATGACATTATCAAACTGATAAATGTATAACAAGTTCATTGGAACGTACCACTCAAACCGTCTGACATCTCCACCACGTACTTTGTCACACCTGAACCACCGTTATCTTTGGGAGGATCTGAAGGGACACAAAAACATTCTTGGTATTGGAAACTTCCTCCAGTCCTTGATACAGAAGGACATTCTTCATACTGATAAAATTTGTGCTTGGCTCAGCGTTCTTCATACTGATAAAGACTCCAGGCTAAAAATTTGTGCTTACCTTAGCAAAGCATTAGATAAGCATCCTTCTAAAAGATACTCTTAACAAACTGTATAAAGGGCTAAATCCAAAAACATATGTTAGGTTCCCTTTTCCAGTCAAGAACCAGAGACCAATCATTGTGTGTATAGAACTGACCCCAGGTCAAGCGGAAGCTGGTTGGGTGAGGTTTCCCTTTTACTGAGAGTCTGCAGGGGCAGCTCGGTCTGTCAGGGGCTGTGGTGAACTCAGACACAGGGCTGGGGTTACTCTTCCCCTCCGCATTATAGGCAATAACCTGTAATAAAAATAATAAAAACATGGCACATATGAAGTATTGAATTTAAACCTGAAAAAATCCTGTCAGAAACAAAATTATATTTTAGAAGAAAATTAACTTTCTCATTAGGACTCTTAGGTCCCTTAAGAAAAAGATTATTTTCATGACAACAAGTACATTTCTCAATTCTCAATTAATTTAATGCAGAAAACTTTCAACAAAAGTATTTAACATTAACTACCCATACATCATGAGTTTGAATGTATGCTGTTTTTAATTAAAAATAATATTTTAATCTGGACAGGATGATTTTCTCTACTGTATTACAGTAATGAGAATCTAATGAGAATCATCATTAACAATAATGTGAATCGCCAAAGAAACTCTCAAAAAATAAAACATCTGTGCATACTGCCCAGAAGAGAACATCAAAAATAACCGTAATTAAACAATAATCGGAATAAAGGCTTTATTTTATGTATTCCAAATCTAATGCATTGTTCTGTTTGATTTTCGGGGTAAAATATATCTAGACATGTTTTCTGTGAGAATCACAGAGGGATTACAATTTTTAGAGCCTGTTAAACCATTTATAACCAGTACTAAATTTATCTCCACCTGAAAAATACTTTTTCCTCCTGTCCAAAGCACAGGATGAGAAAGTGTTTCATAGTGATGTTGTGATTTTAGGTTGTCTGTCGTGTCACAGTAATTGGCTGTAATTGTGGATGCAAGTGCTCTCGGCAGGTAATCGGCCCCTCTCATCAGGATCCATGAAGCCGTTCTGATCGCATTAATACACTTTTTTGTTTTTGGAAACACGCTTATGATCAGCCGACTCTAACGACAGCAGAAACGAGTGACTGATCTCATCAACAGCAGCAGGAAAGGGATCAGAGATCAACAGGAGGAGAAAGACAAAGTAAGTTTTGAAGAGGGAAAATTAGGAAAACAAAAAAAGACAATTAAAGGGAGGACAATAACCCTTTAATAATTGTGAACAAAGGCATGAACAATTAAAAATGAACAAAGGAATAAATCATTTAAATGAATTAAATAAAAGAAATGGGAAAATTGCAATAATAATAATAATACAACATATAATATAACAATTATCCAACGTTTTTGCGTTCTTACCCTGAACCTGTATGTGGTGCTTCTGTGGAGATTTCTCACAGTGTATGAGAGTTCATCACCATCGTAACTGGCCTGGAACCCATAACCCTGTGCAATACAAAACATAATTGTGTTCACATACCAACAATTAAAAAGTTAGGTTGTTAGGTTTCACAGCTATGCTGTTTCTCTTTGAATGCGAGTTTACAAAAGCACACTTACCGAGCCCTCCTCCTCCATCTCCAGCACGTAGCCAATGTCATCTTCTTTGGGTGAACCAGCTGGCCTGTGCCACTGCAGACAGAGCCATGTGACCCCGGGCTGAACCAACTCAGGGCTCAGGGGGGGAGTAGGCACGCTACACGACGTCATGATGTGGACAGCCTCACTAAACTCACTACATGGGAGAATGAGAGAGAGCAATACAACCTCAGTAAAGGGGGCACATGGAGAAACACACCTGTCGACACCATGATCTTTTCTTCCTCTTAGAGTGCAAACACCCCTCTAAGGGCTGGAATTACTGGGACACTAGGACATTCTGCAGTAGATACACACCTGACCCCCATGTCATTTTTGGCTGCCATGCGGAAAGAATATCTGGAAGCGGGCGAAAGTTTGGTTAGCCTGTACTGCTTCTGTGGGCCATAGTAGCACTGCTCAAACACGCCAGACCCCTTCCCCTGTACAAAGACCAGAGCCCAGGATTAACATTTTAAATGACACACAAACACTAACTGTTAACACACAAACAGTAACTGATGATCAGTACTCAAATGACCAATTACAAGAAAAAATGTTCAAAATGCATAACTATTTTAGTGAACAGTGTAAAAACATAAATCATGTATCTTGCTTGTTTGAACTACTACACAACTCATAATGCTACCGTTATTTGTCTCCTGAATAACAAAATAATACATAAAAAGTTGAAAAGCAAGTTGAAAAGCAAAATAATACATAAAAAAATATAAAATAAAGATAATTAAGAAAATTAAGTTTCTTTAGACCATTAAAATGTTATGTACAATGGCATTATTTTCATGACAACTACACCCTATTTTCCCACATGCATCCAGAAAAGTTATTCTTAAAATGTGCTTAATTTTCATGACAAAAATGTCCTAATGGTGCCAAAAAGAGGCTTTTTTCCTTATACAAATATTTATAAATAAATAAATCCAAGCAGAAATAATGGAACAAAAAGATACCTCATCCCACTGGAGGATATAATTTTGGATTTTCGAACCGTTATCACATGGTGCCTAAAATACAGAAAAATCTGTTAATGATCAGCAGTGTCAAAACAGTTTGTCAAAAAAAGTGTGCGAGATGGTTAAAGCGTGTGAACATGCCCACCTTCCACTGGAGGACAAGGCTGTTTTTGGTGCCACTAGTTTTGCGTGGTGGGCTGGGGGTGTCTGGCTCACAGCTCAGAGTGGTGAAGCTCACAGGATCTGAAGGGGTGCCTTGTAAACAGTTACACTTGGCCTGGACTCTGAACACACACACACATTTTAGAGAAATACACTGGAATTACACTGAAAAGAAATTGAAGGCACACACACACACACATTTATATCAGTACTCACTACACACTAGTACAACACTATAAAACATCTACAGTCAACTGAAAGACTTTAACTGAAAGTAACAGTTCACGCTTAAATGAAAATTCTATAATCATTTATTAATTTAGTTTTGATTTCAAAACTAAATTAGTTTAGATTTTTTAAACTAAACTTTAGAAGTTTGATTTCAATTATGTCACGTCATTTTTTTTTAGAGGTCATCAATGACAATAAACTGTGTTTGAATTGAACACATACAAAAATGAGATTAAAAGCTATGGCAGTGTGAAGCAATTTAATGTATAAGATTTAAACATCCTCTGCATACTAGTGGATAAGTTGAAAGGACTACGTTTATGATGCATTATGAGTTCAGCTCCAGCCCCCATTCACCACCATTGTTTGGAAAAGAGCAATTGCACCATTCTGAGATATGCCTTCATTTGTGTTCCATGGAAGAATAAAACCCATATGGGTTTGGAACAATTTGAATGACATTTTACATTACATTTTTGGATAACTATTCCGTTCATAAGAAACTGCCAATGTTGGACACAAACCTGACATGGTAGTCTGTTGCTGGTCTCAAGTCTTGTAAGGTTGCACTTAGTTCCACACCACTGGTTCAACACAATCAAAAAACAAAAAACAAAAACAAAGACAAGAAAAAGTGTAAGCATTCAAATCAGGAAAATGCACCGTTCTAATCGATGAGAAGCGGCGAGTGTCACAGGAAACAGTCAAAGCCCAACTGCAACTGACACTTATCTACTGCTAACTTCTGAAACCCCACAACCAACCACATAAAAACAACACTTGAGTTCCTCAAGCACACACACGCGGTCTCTACAAAGCATGATCTCACCTATGGGCAACCTTGTACTTCCCGTCTTTGCCGCTGTAAGAGACTGAGACCTCGTAAGTAAAGCTGGGCTCTGCTGGGCTTTCTTCTGCGTCTTTGGGTTCTTCCTCAGTTTCTGTTTGGGACGGGGCCACCCAGCTCAAACTGGCCCCTCTGGCCTGAATATCCGTCACCTGAGGATTCATCACAACACAGTAGCCACATTTACATTCAGCCCAATAATCTGTTAATTACTCCACTGATAGCTCAATTGTAACTATGAGCCATTATGTAAACGCCTCATTAAGAAAACAATTATCCAACTGTGCTTGATCCGATCAGATGGTGCAGTAGATCTTAATTTGATAAATAGAAAAATAATTGCCATGTAAATCTTTAAATAACACCACTTTCACACTCAAAATAATAAATCTTAGGCATAATGTAACACCTCTTCATAGCATTTAAAATGACTGTTTTTTTAATTTGTTGAGTAGGAATGTTGACATGGCATAGCTGGCAATGCAATGGTCATGGGTTCAGTTCACAAAGAATGCACACAGTGATCAAATGTGAATCAAATTTTTAATTGCCCAGCTGTGATGTACATAGTGGTAAAACTTAATTTTTGGAAAAAAGTATGATTGTGGATTAAAATGCCACTGTGTTGAGCTTTGTTCAGCTGTTTTTGAACGAAGAAAGTATCCTACTGTATGCCTCTTAGGAAAACGTGATCAGTGCTGGTTTAGGAGTTAGATTTAAGATTAAGACCTTAAGACCTTTAATACCACACAGAATGAATTTTAAGACCAATTTCATGTCAAATTTGCAAGGAGCACACAATATCCCCAAATATGATCCTTAACACATTGTTTACTGACAAAAATAAGTTGCAAACATAATCTTGCAAACAAGCTGACTAAACCGTACACCGTGTCCACACTGGACACGAGCAGGGCAGTGCAACAAGACAAAAGACAACAGAACCCAATATAATCAGTGATGGTCCACACTTAATGCTGTCCATTCTTAATGACGCCATTAGCCTGAACAATTAGTTTCTTATTGCATAAGTTACTGGCCACGTCAGAATTTATTCATTTCTATCTGTTGCTTCCTCAATGTGATCGAATTTGTGTGGGAGGTCCCGTATAAGATAATAATAAATAATAATAATAAATAAGATTTTTTAATACAGATTTGAGTGACTTACTGTTTCTCAAATACTTAACAACTAATACTAATGACAACTAATACTTTTGGTAGTGTTTATGATCTTCAAATTACTTCCTGAATATCATCTTATCAAAATTACCATAGTAACAGCAGCAACAGTGTAGCAGGATTAATAGGATACAATATTATAAAAAGGTCTCACTGTCTCATAACAAACATAGTCAATGATTATTGGCGTAAAATGGGTGGAGCTTATTAGACACCTAAAATCAATGTAGCTAGAAAACGGCAATAAGCCAGATACTAGCACAATGCCATTTAGCTTCTTCTGTGAATCAAATGGAATAGAGCACTAATGACCCATTAGGAAGATCCATTACTGTCTTCTTCTGGGGACTGTAATCATGCATAGATGTAGAGTTTTTGAGACCATGGAAATAATGGTCATTAGGGACACTGTTGACGCAGAATGTACCCTTACAGCCATTCAGAAAGCAGTTTCTCAGTGTGAACAGTGTCAAATGCAGGTCTAAAAAGCCCACTAATAAGAACAGTGAGAAATATCTCTGAGGCATATTGGAAATATATCAAACAATAATTGGAAATTCTGAGATCATAAAAATCACCCCATAATCAACTCAATAAAAGTATTGTCCTGTCTTTGTCAAACTTGCAATCACAAATTTGAAACACGTAATTTTATGAAATTACTTCTCTAACATGGACATTGTGACTGCCTGGTAGCCAACACAAAATAATTATTGAATTATAGTCTGACAGAACAACAGACTGGTTCATCTAATTTGTTTAACTTTATGAAGACAAACAGAAATCTATATATTTTGTCAAAGAGCTAAAATTAACAAATGAACATTCATATAAAATCATATCCCCTTACCACTGGCTTGCAGATGGAGTTTAATCTTTCCTGAAGAACCTTTGCTGCTTCATCCAATTCTAGACAAACAAAGAAAAGGCTTTTATTTTAGTCAGTGTATTAGAAGCTAGCTAAGTTTAGCTAAATTACAGTAGTTCCAGCTGGGTTTCTCCAGGCTGGAAGTTCGTTAGCACTGATAAATTACAAAGTCAGTGGGAGGGTAACTACAGTTAATGTTAAGTGCTGCAGCCTAAAGCTGAAGGGCTAATGAGACCAGAAACAAGCTCAGGCTGTTTACACAGGGGCCGAAGCACAGGACCCTCCCTGGAGCCACAGAACATCTCTCGACGGGTCTCTAGATCATTTCTACCCCCAACCTGAGGTATGATTTTGTTAGATGAGGACACTTAATAGGAAGCTGGTGTCCGCTACTGCTAATAGCTACTTCATAACAGATTACAGTTATGAAAAACGGAAAAATCACTGATTGTACGCAAAAGTACGTTTTTGGTGCTTACTAATTGAAAGAGACAGACAAATGGTAAATACTTTACTCTCTAGTCATTTGTAAGTACGTTTATCTTGTAATGAGACGAACTATGAATTAATTGTTAAAATTTGATTTTTTTAATACAGTACCAGCTGTGAAATGAGCCATGTTTGAAGCTCTTGCAACTGATATACACGCTCCTGTCCCCAAACATTTATTGAATCTAGCATCAATGTTTTAATAAGCCATTTCATCAACACTGACTGTAGAAGCATTTGTGCCATTTATTTCCTCTATATGGATTCCAAAATTGGTATAAAAAGATCTAAGCGTTAAAACAACAAATCCGTTCTGACATGAATCACTACATTACAAACCTTGATTTGAAGCACTGAAGATGATGCAATCAAATCAAAAAAGTTCATAATGAACATAAAATAACATCTGAATTTAATTTCAAAATGTGCAGCTACATATACAAATGCAGACATTTAAATTACCCATTACCAAGTACATTTTTTGTTGTGATTATAAATGTAATCTTTCCTCTCTTCTTATTTTTCTAAACCCTGTGTTCTCCCTGTGTGTTTTTACCATTTTGTATGTGAAGTCCAAAATAAACAGAAAATGTTTAATATTATTATATTATGTTTCTTTAAACCTCTGAGATATAATAGAGATATAATTCTTTTCTTTTGGTGCATAAAACTCAAAATGTGTTTCTGGGTCAAAGCAACTTAAAATAAAGAAGCTGATCACATAAGTGTCTATTCTAATATTGCTGTTAAAGGCTGATTTTTAAGGCTAAATCAGCCACTTGAGACGATATGGTTAAAACAGTTTAGTGTTATGATTAAAAGGGATTTTGAGCTTTCTGCTTTACTTTGGTCTAATACCCATTAAACTGTGGAACAATTACTATACTGCACAAACTCTTATGGCCATTTAACTAGCACTTAATACTGTCAATGTTGTCTTAAATTATTGCATAATTGCACCATACATGGAGTGAACGGACAGTGTGGCAGTCTATGGGCATATGGTTTGATGCTGAGGCAGAAGCAATCCATACCTGTAGGCTCTGCCTCCTTTCCTCTTCCTGGCACGTTTTTGCCCAAGCTGGTGACAGCAGTGCTGGGATGCACCTGCTCTTCTGCACTCTTACTCCCTAGCCCGTTCTGGAGATCTCCTCCTGCGGGCGGCGTACCACGGCTTTTCTGCGGGGAGGGAGGGGGGCTGTCTTTGGAGGGGGTCAGACCTCCGCCTCCGCCTACTCCCTGACGCTCCTTAAGTTTTTTCTGCAGGCGCTCATAAGTTTTACTAGCCCTTTCATCCCTGTGAGCAAACGCTGCACGTCCGTGTGCTGAATGAGCATCTGTAGATATTGAATAAACACACACGACATTTGTAGGTAACTTATTACACAGACAAATATGAGCATACCACTTGTAAAGTGGTACAAGTGGCAAAAAATTGCCAATTCACGGAAAGCACAGATTCGGATAGCATTTGATGTAATTTGGTAATTGTTTGTGTATTTTGTGATGATTACAATAGTCGTGAAGGCAGTCGTTCCCCATTGCCCAAGACAAGTTAGGATACATTAGGGCAATTCCATACAAATGCCAGGTTGGGCATGGAAGAATGATGTGTTTATCGAAGGAACAACCCCTTTAAAATGTCCATTAAGGCTTGTATTTTACTATATTAAAGAATGATAATGGTTTCTTTAAGGAAATTGCCTTACTTATCCAGCTCGCATAATGTGTGCATAAATTATACTTCACAGTTTCAAAAGAGGCATCAAGTGACACGTTATTTTTGCTTTGGGCTATCAATATTTTCTGAAAGACAAGAAGATACTTCTCTAAAGTATCTACACTTTGTCATAACATTTGAGGTTTTTTTTGAGGTTTTTGAGTATTTCTATGATATGAAGTTTACATAAAACAAGCATTATTCAAAATTAATACATTAGATTTAATAAACAAACAGTCATAATTATGTGTCTTTACAAACCCTTGAATATTTTCTTGGCTGTAGAAATTGCTAAATCTCAAACACATCAGGAATGTTAATCCCTGAAGTAAACATTTATTTATAAAGTAATTTTTGTTATTCTAAAAACACAAAAAAGTTATTTTTTGGTGACAGAATTAGTGAGCAAGCAAGTCGATTAAGTAATGAAGTCAGGAGCTGTCCTGCATATAAATCAGATACATTCGCCAATCAGACGAAATTAGAGAAACAAGCCAAGATTTTGTTTGCAAATTTGACAGCTTGTCAAGCTAAATGTTTGTTTTTGCATCTAGTCAGGAAGGACAATGTAATATAAAGTTGTTTTGACACAGTATTCACAGAAAATATTTCACAGCATTTATTCTCTCATTTATTCCATACAATTTACCAGCTTTCAATTCAGCATTAAAGCTGCAATCTGTCACTTTTGCCTCTCTATTGTCATCAACATTTTGAACACTGATCTGTTAAACACTTGCTTAATAGCTGATTTCTTTCGACCAAAAAAAAAATTAAGACCTAGACCTACATTATATTTTACTGCTGAATATTACAGAAAACATCATTATGCCTTTGTCAAGGCTGGATAAATGTGAGTGACCCAGTACTGACCCTGCTCCGAGTAGATGGCGGTGTGTGCTGGGTGGTACTGGGAGATGTACTGAGCACTCATGTCTCCGGTTCCTCCAGCCATGCCTGAGTACAGGTGAGGGGGAGGGTGCATGATGTGTGGGTGTGGGATGAAGGCCTGCAGGTGGGCGTGAGGCGGCGGAGGGGGCGGGTGGTGAAGCGGGGAATGGCCACCCGGATGAAACTCCGTCTGAGGTAACACCAACACCCGCCTAACACCATTTTCCTCAATGATCTATATAAAACAAGAGTAAAGATCACATGGGCACCATTCCAAACCCTAAAATGCTGCCTTGCTGTCTACTGTGTACTTGACGAAATGCATTCTGGGACTGTCTTTTTCATTAGGGACAGAAAGTGTAAAAGCGAGAGAGACTGTTACATGGGCTCCATTCCATACACTAGTGTGCTGTCTACTCAGTGCAAAGCATTCTGGGATTTACTTATCTGTTAGCAATAAAAACAGAAAGAGAGAGAAGTTTACACGGGCTCTGTTCCAAACCCTTGTTGCTGCCCTGCTGTCTACTATCTTTTTGATGCAATGCATTCTGGGATTGTCTTATCCATAAGAAACATAAACAGTAATCGAGAAGTTATATAGGCTTTGTCCCAAACTCAAACCTGCTGTCTTGCTGTTTACTGTCTACTTGTCTCAATGCATTCTGGGATTGTCTTATTCATGAAAGATATATGCAATGCTGGTCAAACAAGGTATCCTTAATTTATGCATTTGGCAGATGCTTTATTCCGAAGTGACTTACATTACATTTTACAAGTTATACATTTTATCAGTATCTGTGTTCCCTGGGAATAAAACCGACAACCTTTGCACTGCTAATGCAATGCTCTACCAACTGAGCTACAGGAGCATTTCAGGAACCCAAAATAACAATTAGTATGAAAAAATGAAATGAAGACTCACCTGTTGAACGTATCCAGGAGGCACATAGATTTGAGGCACTGAACCATTTGGGGACATCATGGGAACCTGAGCAGGACCTGCACAAGAGACATTAATTTAAAAACAAGCATATACAAACATTAAATGCAGTGTCCAAATCACAGTTCCCCAAATCACAAAGCCTGAATCTTGGAATGACCACAACACAATCCTAGAACTGACCAAACACAAGTTCACATGAAACAGCATCTGCACCCCATTCTACTTTTGTAATATGACACTGACAACAAAATTTTACTTCTTTTTTAGGAATGTTTTTGGACTGTTAAACATAAGTTTGCAGTGGTTTATGAAGCTCAGCACAGTTCAGCACTTGTAAGAGATATTTTGACCAAGATGTGGAAGCCGAAGTTGACTCCTGAGAACATCTTGATGCATCTCAACAGTAAACACTTCAAATCTATCACTATATGCTTTTACTGCCGCAACGTTTATTACATAACCGGCCTCCATTATGTCAGCAGGCTAACAAAGAGCATGATTTTAGACAGGAGCTACCTACAACAGTAGCCTGAACAAATACTTAGCTATTAGCCACAAAGGGCCTCCACGAGGTCAGCTGAAAAGGAAAGCTGTTTCACAGGCAGAGTAAGTTATTGCATTTTGACGAAACACAGATTTTTTCTTTGAAATAATGACAAACCATGTGCAATACAGCCAGGAATATGCATTAAGAAAATAAACAGTGTCAATTTTAATTTCACAAGACTGCAGATAATCAGCTGTTTTAAGTCATATTTACTGGTGTGGGCAGCTCACCCATTTCGAAATATTTCCATGTTTTTGGACCACATGTTGATAAGCACATCTAGCATGTGAATGCAAACAACTGCTGACATTTACCAATCCGGGTAGAGGAACACACAGATCTGAATGTGTGTGCACAGTGCCTGATAAAAGAGCGTCATCTGTGCAAGTTCTGGCACTGGAGTGTTTGTGCGGGGAAAAAACAGTGACTCAGCAAAGCCTGTTACAGATCTGCTCTTTCTTGCATTTCCTCATACTGACACGTTACTTTCAGAACAGACTTGAGGAGCCTGTTAGAGCTCAATGACGCAAAGAACAGTAAACACACACAGAGATATGCCAAAGGACACATTCAGGTAAAAACAGCCCTCAGTCTTGTTGTGCAGGTGTGGTTATTTGACTCATAGTGAACATGACATTAACATTGATGAATGGGAGCGTGTGTTTGTATTTGTCTTTCCTCCTCTGTCTTTACAGTAGAGGTTTCTAGCAACTTTCCATGATGGAGTCGCCAGTCACAGGTAGGAAGTAAAAGTACAACTTGGCCCTATGACTACAGATCGACATGAGTCAAGGTTTGCCTGGAAATCATGGTACAGATAACCCCTGCTGACAGAAACAGGAAATACACTACTATGTGTGCAAAAACAGCAGAGAATAAAACTTGTGCAACTCACAGGTGAGAGGAGGATACTAGAGAGGAAGTGAGACATCTCAATTCCCCAGACAGCCCCAGCATTTTAAACAACACTGACACAATAAAGAAACAATCACCAATATAAATCAGACGGCTTTTCACTTTTCAGCACAGCATGCGAGCCGCATCAGGGTGGAGGAGTTTTGTTAACCGGAAACTATGATGCCAAAATTGAGAATCATGGGAATGTTCTCAATAAAAATCGATACTCATAAGCTAACTACATAAAGGAAACACTTTTAAGGAAAATCACCTGATAACTCTAAAAGAAGGTAAAGCGACGTTCTGTTGTCCAAAGGATGAAAAATAACATTTACACTAAAAATGTTTGGAAATTAAAATTATTGAAATTCCTTACTGTGTTCATAACCTGTGAAACTTACTCTAAACTGTAATACTGTCTGAATATGCCTGCACCCTTACTGCTGACACTTTATTTAACAGGAATTTTAATTATTTATCCACTGCTATACTGCTTTGCCTTGTCTTGTTATAACCCACATAAAAGCTTTGAAGGCTATTCAAACTCACACCCTTACAATTTATCATGGTTTTACTTGGTATTTTCATGATTATATGGTATTTTTATGGATGTTAAATATTCACAATTTGATTTATTAAGTGAAAGAGGGAGTCTGTTTAATTTTGATTTATTTATTGTAGTAGACCTAAAAAAGTGCTCTACTCATGGGGGCAGTCTGAATAGTTTAACAAGTCCTGCTGTATATAAGGCTTAAATCAGTTTGACTTGTAACGCTGAATTTTTGCAGGATGGGGGAACAATCTGACCACATAGTCACACATTCCCCATTAATTTCTTTGATGTTTTCACTTAGCAGAAAGGGTTGTGCTATTATTTGAACAAACTGGCCAAGAGAAACTAAACAAAGAGAAGATGAAGGTTCGCTTATCATAAAATTGAATGCAACCACCTAGATACTAGTGTAATGAAGGGAGCAAGCTGACCTGCCCTGCCACAAACATACATTAATCCAGCCAGAACTGGTGCCAGGAGGAGGGGCCTGTCCCAACATTTCCATTAGCCATGGACCCCCATGTCAAACCTGAGTATCAGGACACTGCTCTACCAAAATGAGATTGCAGTCGTCTTGTATTAAATCACCGTACTACAGGTATATCAGACTAAAAGACACATGGGGTGGTTTAGCAGCTCTTGTTTTCACATGTCATTCTAGCATCAGCTTACACTTCCCCCCCCACCCCTTGACCAGATCACATCTGTTTATATTCTGTGAACAGACTAACTCACATAATCAGTGAGTGTTAGCTAGAAGTAATTACGCCATGCGTAAGCCGCTGCCACTCTATAATCAGGGTGTCAAGAGTGGGCCTGTTCATAAATGAGTGTGTATGTGGTGGCCGACAGACTCAAAACAGCAACTTCTAACCAGATCAGAATAACTCTTCGTAACAAGGCTTTTTTATTTGAGATTAATAGAAGTCTATAATTAGACCAATGCTATGAGCATTACTTAAAAGGCCATATCATGGAAATTTCAAGGAATTATAAGATAAGAATTCGATACGAATACAGAACAATGCAATAAGCCCCAAGAAGCCGTGATTTACTGTGAATTTATAACAGTTATAAGGCACAGCGCTGAACATAAATTTACTGTAAGCGACTGCTTCACACGCCTTATTGTAATAATGTAACGATATTGATACGTAATATTCTTCCGCCATGTAGTTCTTCTGCAACAGAAACACACATATGCAGTGGCGTACTGCATATCAAGATCAACCAATCATAAGCAAGGACCAGAACTATTTGTTTTATAATAAAATCATGGCCAATAATTGTTTCCTTCAAAAAAGATTTTGAAAATCCCATTTCACTCTGAAATGTGTCCGATTACAGAGGGTAATAAAAATAACACTGTGTGTTGACTTTAAAAAAAACTAATATTGTTCAGCAACACTGCTCATGAGCAACATTACTCAATGCATCCTATTAAAATCATTAACTCATCTCATAGTAAGTCTTGTAGTACTACAAAGAGCACAGAGGACTATTATCTCGTCACTTTGATGTTGAGTGGTGTGCTTGCTTTGAAGTCTGTTAGGAGAGACTGAAGTGAGCTAATTGATGACTAATGACTCAGACTGCTGGCCCTGCATCAGGTCGCCTCAGAGCCAAATCACCAGAGCGTGGGAGGAACCTGATCCAATTCTGCATCAGAGAACGCCCAGAGCAAGATGATCGATTTCTGATTTACGATATGGTTCGGCATGGGCATAGAAAGATGCTATTGATGCATCCGCTTGTGGTTGCATCTTCCGGCTGGGGTGATGGATAGAGTCACAGATGATTTCAGCTGTTTGTACAACACGCTGCCCATGATAGAGCAAATACTAGTTCATGGGAAGATGTCTATGATTTAAAGGTCTCACAAACATGTCGGTCAACATTTCAAAACAAAATTGAAAAAAAAGCTAATTACTAATTAAAATTATTAATTTATTAAGTTATTAATTATTGTAATGATTAATCTAATTTTCCCATCAAATTGTTAATGTATCTTGATAAGGGTGCATTAGAGCTGGGCCAGAGGCCAAGGTCTTCCAGGAGCTTCATTCAGTGCCAAAGGTTGCTGAACATCAGGGTTCATACATATATACAGTGCAAATACATACCAGATCACTAATAATAAGTCCCGCTTGGGGGCCCATTAAATTCTTAATGGTTCAAAAAAAAAAGTTCTTTATGGAAAATAAGAGTTTTAGTGGTGAAATATGACACGTTCACATGTTAGACAAAAACAAATGGAAAAAAGATGGATGATGGAGGTAAGATAAGATGAGAAAAGTGTGTTTGAGAGTTTAAGAGGTTAAAAAAAATGTAGGGAGGTGCCAGGTAATGAGAAGCGTGTGACTGCAAAAAACATGGAAATTGATCTAAGGAGTGCAAAGTAACAGGATATGGGAAATTATGAATAAATGAAGGACTGAATGGTGACTTGGAGGGTGATGATGGAGGGTGAAAAGTAAAGGGCTGGGATTGGGGAGAAACGCCCAACCTATTTACATCAGACTGACGCACAAGCACAAACAGACATCAGACAAAAAAGGCTACATCCACCTCCCTCGTTCTCCCTCTCATTTCAGATTCCCCCACCACAAAGAGCACGGCAGTCCGCTCCTCTGCTGACGTCGACCCCCAGTGCCAGCCTTCCAGAAGAAACATCAACAAACACGGGATGAAACGAAAAACACACACACAAGCCAAGAATAACCCCTAACAGGCGTTCTGTTCAGAGAATAAATAGCAGTTAACCTTTTCTATCTCTTTCAGAGACAATCCCAACTAGAACCAATATGTTTAAATATTAACTATCACAGGTTGAAACGTCTATGAACCTCCCACGAGAGCCAACACCACAGAGATGTGTTCAATGGGACTGTGAGGAAACACAAGCCTTTTCAGTGTCCTTGGGAGATCAATGTGTCAAGCTAATGCTTAAAACAAAATTGAATATTATAAATGTGAAAAATAGTCTATGACCTTAGAGACATGTCACTGGAGATGTTCAACATCTCTTAAGTCTCGTCCACGGCTGGTATCCTGACAGACAAGCCCTGAGCCACAGAATTTTTCAGTTTCAGTACTTGACAGATATATCTCTCCCATTAGACAACCCTTCAATCAAAAGGGTGAGTTATATACAAGCACAATAGTATAGAACAGCTAACGGAATAGTTGTCAGCTCCTGTAGGTATTGTTTCTATTGCAATTGTTTTGGTTGTTTGTCTCCAGGGTAAGCAGAGATTACAATATTTTCTAAATCAGTATTATTGCCTTGTTTTTTTAGTAAAAACATCCTTAACAATAAATTTGCAGTATGAAATGGCATGAATATTTTATAGAATATATTAATTTATTTTATTGCAAAACTGTTCCCTCACTAAAAAAATGAAGCACTGATGAAGTTAGAAAAAGAAATTAAACTATTGGTTAGTCTAATTATCTGAAAATGAGTCATTTTGGTGACAATGGAAAAGCTGCTTTGCTAGGAGTCTCTTCTGAAAGAATCTGTCTCCTCCTAGAAGCTAATCTAACCTAAAACACTGGGAAAGCAATCACACTGTCATTGTCTAATTACAACCACCCTTAAAACAATCAAATTAAACATAGACCCTCCAACGCTACATCTAGGCTAATTGTTAATTACACAAAGTTGACTTGGCATGACTGATTATCTCGTTTGCTCAATGGTTATAAATTTTCCTTTCCCCATAGGTATAATGGGGGCTGTATCCTCTTAACAGACCGTTGCTGGTTCAGAGGGTCCTACAGCACTCCATTAGCAGATTAGCGAGACGCTGGTCCTGGTAGACAATGTCCAGTGAAGGTGATGTGCAGGACGGTTTAATGGATACAGTGATTAATATTCACTAAATCATTCTCAACTGGAAGAACAAAAGATAACCTCTGATCCAAGGTTATTATACACTCTTATTCTATTTCTATTAGTTTGATTATGTTATAGCACAGCTTTTAAGCATAACATTTAAGCAGAATTTACAAAACGCAAGGCTCTCTATTTGGCTAACCGCCTATTGCCCCCTCCTGTGATGCTCCAAAGCATAATGTGATATGCAGAGAAAGGTTGGGTGTGTGAGCTCACTGGAATAATTTGCTTTCTTCCTTGTTTCTTGGACAGTGTTCAATGGGGCCTGATAATTCCCTCATCTAATTCAGGCAACCCACGCAGATTTATCTGTGCGCAGTCTCTGCCCGTGTTACCCTGTGAGTTATGCTAATACAGGATCACATGCAGAGGGGTGCTTGCATGTTGGATACAACATCAGAGTATCGATTGAGCTTGTTGAACTCTGCGCCCGGCTAATTGTTGCAGAATTATCATTGCATAAACAAAGACCACTTGGATCTTTCTCCAAACCATCTCTCATTCTCCTCTCTCACTCTCTTTCTTCATCCTTCTCTTAGGGGTTTGGCTAAGTGGGATGAGTCATCAATTCATTCATTCTGAAAGCTACGGACTGCAGATGCAGTGAATGAAGCGTGTGTGCCAGAGAAAGAGTCTGAGAGAATTTAGATCAGAATTTATGAATATGTCATATCATAACGCATCATTTAACAGAACCCCAATATATACTGGAACCCTGGGAGAAATTTATGCAACAGGAACAGAACAAATTGGTTACAATTATTCCTAAAACTGTTCTTGCATTAATTATCACATTCCATTGTCTCCTGCATTTAACAGACAAGGCAAAATAGAAATGCACAAGATATCATTAATTACATTAGTATCAACAAATACCATTTTCTTTATTAATCATATCAGCCTAATTTGTGCACCATTGGAAGTAGATTATATCAGGTCCTATTTTCTCCACTTAAAGGTTACCCAAATCCTAAACTGATCTTTATTAATGTAAATGAATAAAGGCCCCTTCCTAACCTTCCCTTTGTATGAAATGCATTTTTTTAATATAAAGTAGTGTGTTCTTTGATCTCAGTGTGTAAACAAAATAATTTTTGTTTGATTACAGGCTAAAGTTTCATTAATATGTTGAGGTTAACCTGAAGGCAAACAATCGTTTTGTTTCCTTTCAAATAAGTGATTAATATAGACTAATATGCCCTTTGATACAAACCCACAGACACATAACAGTTTTGTTTAGACTGAAATGACTGATTTGGCCACTTAATGTATCATGGGAGAAAAATCACCCCTCTACACACAATCTGTAAAGGAAAAAGCCATGCTGTGTATCCAGACATGTTGACATAAGGAGGGGGCTCTTCAGATTAAATGGATCAGGTCACAGTACCCAGACCTGACCACTGGCCTTAGTCACAATCTGAGCTGCTCCAGTGAGTAACTCCTTATAAATACACCCACACAAATGTCCACTCGCAGGGAATGTTCCCACCCACCTGCACGCACAAACGTCCCATAATGCCTGAAAAAAACACGCCCTGTGTCACGCACACATCACACAGCTGATGCAACCATAAACAAAACTACACAACCTCACAGTGTGTGGCCCAATGCAGTCATTTTACCTGAAGAAAACATATAAAAAAGTCCTGTGGCTATACCATGGTACAGTGATGATAACAGATTAATAGCATTAATAGCATTTGGCACTATTTCTATTGCTCATCCATAAGGTTTAAACTGTAAACAAACTCCTAAACATAGATATAAAACCCTGCCACGCAACTAGTGCCGCACTGATTGTGTTTTGACTATGAGCTATATTAAGGAAAGGTGTGCTATTACTTTAGGCAATCACACTTTTATATAACGCCATTTAGCACCTTTACAAATTTTTCATAAAGGAGAGAAATAAACATTCTATAGAATTAAAAAATGGACTAAAGCCATATCTACATACCACAATATCATATATCACAATATCAAGACCTGGGCGTGAGCTCTTTTGAACTTTGCCAGTACGCACCACCTAGCAACCACACAGAACACCCTGGAAACCACATAATATACTAACAACCACTTAGCACCTTAACAACTGCAAATGCGTCACTCAAAGGTTTCCCTGATTAGCAAACATCACAAGCAAATCAACCTAAAGAATTATTCTGTGCTATACCAAATCAAATTAAGGCCCTCTGACGCACAAGCATACGGTGAGTCAACAGTAAAGTGAGTGATGTCACTGAAGTATGTGATCAGGACACTCATGACATTCTCACTGTCTGCACTTTGACGCCTGCATGTCAGCATTGGGCTTCAGAAGTGACCTGTCACTTTAAATGGATGTCACAACAAGCTAAAGTGCTCTTGAAGAGGAACAATGTAAAAGATGCAGCAATGACAGCATGAAGGAAACAAATCAGTTGGTTTGTTCCCTTCATGAGAGTTAAAAGGAAACCACTGCTGAACAGAATCAGTAAAAAGCATGTTTTCCTAGTAGTTTCTAGGTGTTCTGTGTGACAATACTGGCTAAAATCAAAAGAGCCTGCCCCCATGCTCAAGCACATTGAAGTCCCAAGATATGGCTCAGCTCCCTCTTTCAACTAAGTAACTAATACAATTTTTATCATCCACCAGACAAAATTGCAAGTCACTTTAAAAAGTAACAGCGCACCTCTCCTTGAGAAGTTGCACGATTTGTTTGCACTTAAAGTGCAGGAGGAGTTACACACTTAAGTTTAATACTTAAGGGTAGATGTTTGTCTAAAAACCTTAAACGTATTAAGAGCAACGGTTATAGTGGTGTTTTCCTTAGCAGACACCATTTTAAATGGAAAAAATGGTGAATGAAAAAACAAACACTGAGAGACAAGATTGTCTGTAGTCCAGCGGCCTGTAAGCTGGTTAGAAGACCATCTGTAAAACAAAACTGGCTAACATCTTACAGTAATCACAAGATGTAAACACAAACCAATGTGTGTGTGTTCAGGCCAACAACCAATGCCCACATCCAGAGCAGTCAACTGTATGAAAAAATGTTAACAGCAGGATGTTAAACGGCTGTGTTAATAAGTTTCCCTCTCCGATGTCATTGTCCTCAACCACAGCTCACCCCCGGCTGTGTGGGATGCCTTAAATTAAATTCTCTCTTCCCCTCGTGAGACTGCTTCTCCTTATTAAACGGACATTTATGAAGAGCCGTGGCACACATGGTATTTACGTACTTCCAGCTACTGAAAATATGAATGAATTCCAAAATAGAACAAACGCCCATCTGGATCAAAATATTCAGGAAGACGGGGGCAGACCTTTTCCCTCTGGTTTATCCTCCGGATTTTAGCATTAGCTCCGGCTTTATTCTAAGGTTAGGGGTTAAACACACACGCAAAACACACACATTCTTTCCTCAGCTCCCGCAATGGTGAGTCATCACTCACAGATCAAAATCACGTCACTGACAGACATCAGCTTCCAGTAACAGACCAGTGAGCAACCCTGGCGGTCCTCACGCTACTCTTCCTCATCAGCCCCTTCCTCACAGAGAGGCGAAGCTCGCACCTAAATTTAGCCTGCTCCTGCCCCCGTTTTGCGACAGGAAAGAATTCTTTATCCCACAAAGACCTCAGCATGTGTCAACAGGAAGATTGTGTTGAGACTCACACTCACTCAGATGCCCTGTTAAGATGCTATGACTTCCCAGCAATAGAATGTTGTCTCAACGTAGCCAACCTCCTAATAACGTTGTAACAACATGACCAAAATGTTTCTACTTTGTGTGGTGAGGTTGTCACAACACTGTCACAATGTTGTCTTTTAACCAGCACTTAAGAGCCAGCGATTTAGGTTGTGCTTAGGTTGTCTAGAAAACCATCAAATGACATGTACATCACTGTACAGAAGCGCTATAATTCGTTGAGGAAGTTAATTTCTGTCAGTATTAAAACAAATTTTAAATTTAAATTGTTATATATACTTTGACAAATAAACCTATATACTGAACGCTTTTATAATTCAGAAGTGTAATTTCAATATTTAAAATATATGACAACGTATAAGAATAATGTTAAACAAATTATCCTGTATACTTGAAGGTGTTGAATATAATTTGTTGCAAACATTATATAGTTGCTATTACCAATAAAACAAAGCAACAGTAATGAGTAATCCACAGAAATTATCTGCTATGGCATCAGAAATTAACAAATGTGGTTGGAACATTGTCTGGCAGTTTCTGAATGTTGCATAACAACGTTGCTACAGCCAGTTGTTGCGATGTTGCCAGGACGTAAAGTGCAACCCTGTGAAAATGGAATGTGGCACCAACATTGTCACAACATAAATGTGTTTGCTGGGTTATCAATTACACATTTCCTCTTTTAAATAAACTCACAAATATTATTGTGGTGAGTTCACCATGGAAAAATGGTTAATAATGAAATTTCATAATGACAACAATTGTTGTGACAAGTAATATAGCTCATCGTCCTTATCATTCACAGTGTGTGGTAATGCATGATAAAAGCTCTTCCCTTCGTTGAAATCTAAAAATTACTTTTCATTCTATAACTGGTGACAAACCTCAAGACGTTTAATGAATAGTTTCTATTTCCTGTTTCATGGTTATGTCGTGGATATGTTTCTACTTCAGCATGAACAGACAAATTAGTTGCCTAAAAATTTTGTGCCTGGTTAGGGCACAGTCTTGTCACTTTATTTTATATTTTTGAGATATATTTAAGTTATTTTTTGACTATCTGCCCAAATATATAGTAGCTTTAAATAGCGCAGGACCTCTGTATCTTTGGATGGACTGAGCAATCACCTGACTTGTGGGTAAATAATTTAGTGTCGGGCCTTGATAAAGAACAAGCTAATAAAGTGTGGGGGAAAAATTACAGCCCTAGGTTTTACGAACAAATTGTCTACCGCTTCCATCTGGGTTTTCAATCAAACACTAATGCCCAATGATAGCATCAATCTTATTTCAACACAACCGACTGCTTACTTCCATAAGTTCAGATCCCAGCCAACCTAATCAGGCCACCTAGGAGCAGAACAATCAGGCTTACCACATACAATGAGCTACATGCTATTGTTTTTCTAATCAATAGCTTCCCAAGGCACAGTAATCTTTCAATTACAGTCACACTCGACTTCTTCCTAATGCAGCAACTGCCAGTCAGGGAGGCTGGCAGTTTGTAGTGCATTTGCACCATCCCACACAATGGCTGCAGACAAAAGAGCTCCTCGCAGACTGAGAGAGGGTGTAAGACATCTTATTGCAACCCAGCAGAGACCCAGCAAACACTAGCTGACTGTTGTGACTGAGCTGCTGACACATATGGCAATTAGACCCAACACTGGATGACTCTCTTAGTGAATGAGGACATGTTGATTCAGATTAAAGATCGGCTTAGAATCGTGATGTAGTCGCATGGGACATGGATTCAGGGGAGGGTATAGACTGTTGGTGCAACGTGATTGAAGAGAATATAATCTGACACCTTCTCTTAACTAGGCATGACACAACAAGTTGAGTCACAAACTTGTGAGAGGTTGAGAGGTGAAAAATGTATCATTACCATCAAGGCTGAAGGGTGGGGTAAAGTGACTCATGTAACAATGTACTGTAATAATAATAATAATAACAACAGCTAAAAAGGTCATAGTTAGGAGGTAATCATATTTTGGTATTTACTGTTTAAAACATTCAAACGTAATAACATTCAAACATAATATTGGCATGCACGTTAAGGTGTGGCTTAAAAATACTTTTTGGGGCCACTGTATGCCAAATAAGTTCAAATTGAGAGAATCATCTTGACATGGTTTGAGATCATTAGGCCTTTAAAGCATTATATTAAAATTTTAATATCATAAGTTGCTATTAGTAATGAGATTGCAGGTGTAAATATACAGCTATATGAAACAGGATACAATACGACAAACCCAATGCAATGTGACAAACAACCGAAAATACATCTGCATGTGTGATGATGTGGAAAGTCACAATACATGAAAGACAGAATTTACTTGATGTATCGATCGTATTTCAGCACCAGAAACAACTGAGCAAAAAAAAAAAAAAAATTCATCTTGGCATGCTGCTGTTGAAACTGGTACGGCCATTCGGTGTTGACGCCCCTTCTGGGGACATCAGGAGTTTCCAAGTTTTTATTTAAAAAAAAAGTTATTATTATTAATGTTTAAAAAAGGTCCTCAAGTACCTGGGGGAATAGCAACTTACATTTCCCCAATCAGTTAGGAGGTCTTACATGTATTTAATCAGCACAACAGCAGGTAATTACCCAGTAAGTCTCAGAATGGTAATTACAATCATCTGAACATGTGATTTGGGTAAAAGAAACCGCTGGTTTGTAGGCTAATGTAATTACGGGTTAAATTACACCAAAAACCTAATAAGAGGAAGTTAAGAACACCTTACCTGTGATACACTGAAACTGACCATCATCTCGCTGGATCGTGAAGGCCTCTCCTGGGTTTACTTGTACCAAGATTACCTGAAGAGAGCAAAAGAGATGCTTTGAGTGGAAAAAAAAAACCTTTTTAGACCACTTGAAAACATAGTCATCAAGCTACACATTCCCCTGTTCTGTTCAACTGATCGGCTAGAGAACACCAGTAGAACAAATATAGCCTACAGCAAACAGCATCTAAATGGCCTGACATGTGAGGGCTATACAAATAAAATCCTTCATCTTGACCAACCTAATCTAATGTCAGCAGAATGGTCCACATGGCTCAGTTTTGTTTCAAGCTAATACGTCAAGCCATAAAAGTGGCCAACACAAACATGCTGCTATTACCATAATTTTCTTGTGGTTATACAACACACAAATAGATAAAAATGTACACATCCACTTCTGAGTGCGGTAGAAAATAGAAAACATTTCTTGTTTACGAGCCATGACGCAGAATCCATTTCCCAGAAACAGGAGGAGGAAACAGAAATTTTTGAGGGGTTGGGGGGGTTATTATGCTGTTCACACCAACCATTGGGTGGTGGAAATATCCTGCTAATTCCAGACCTTTTCTTGAGGAAAATAAATGGCTAAGAGAAGAGTTTTTTGTCCATTGAGATCTTGTGAAATCAATACAGACGTCAAAACAGATTTGTTGTTATCTTTGAGGTGCTCTAAACTCTTCCAGTTTTGTGATCAATAACTGTAGCTCAGGGGAGCAAGGTGTGAACGTTACGTTTATCAGTAATGCAGTAGCAGCACCACATTTATTCAAGGTTTCCAAAACCCTAATCCAAAGTGACTTGTCCTGCGTTGTTAGTGCTCCCGACACAAATTATCAAATTAAGCTTGTTAAAAACTTGAGATGCTCTATTACTTTTCTTAATGACTAAAGTTACCTATAGATTATCAAAGGGGGAATGCAGGAAAATATCCCACTGAGAGAAAGGAATAAATCCATATCTAAAAGTCCAGAAAATCCAAAAGTAACTACCCTAAAAATCATATTAACCACCTAGCAACACCTGAGTGATCACTCAAGAACACCCTAGAAACCCCATAGTGACGCACCGACAATAGGAAAACCACATTAGCTGCCCCCAGCACCACTCATATTTTCTCAGGAAATTTAAAGATTTAGTTGTATTTTTGGTGCTCTAATAATGGTTTTCTAAACGATCAGTGAGTTCAAGGGATTGATGTAAATCTGAGAATCATGAAACATCTGTAACTACCAATTAAGTTCAAATGTCCTATATCAATATTACTTTCTGGAAAAAAATTAGATAGCATACAACATATTTTAAAAGATAAGTTCCATAAGTTTCTAAAATGTTCCTGATTAACAAAATTAATTAATAACGCTCTAGTTGTTTTTACACTTGTGTAACTGCTCTAAATTTGTACTTAAAATTGCTTTAGAACAAAGAGTCTGCCAAGTAATTAAATGTAAAGGTAAATAAAACCTAGTGTAGGGAAACTACTTGAAACATTTAAAAACAAACAAAAAAAAAACAAGTACTCTATTGAAGTGGGCTGTCATTTATATCACACAACAAAGAAGGGCACGGCAAGAGTGCAGCGTTCAATAAACCTGGTGCAAATCACTGACATTAGATCATTCAAGGATGAATGATGGTGAAGTGAAGAGGACAACAGCACTGGCTCTGACGTTCAAACCCACGTCACTGGCATGGGTCTAAGACGAAATGGAGAGGCAGGTTCGGTGCTCATCAGAGTACCACTTATTCCATGAAATCACTCTGAGTCAGTTTTCCATTGAGCTTTTGTTAAGGCACTATTGATGACACATCTGTCTCGGAGACGAGCAGGAGCGCTGATCTATTTCAGCAAAGCAGGGGTCCTCAGCTGAAAGCCTCCAACAGGAAGTCATTAGACTGGCTGATTTTAAAAACATAGGCACCCTCATTCGGTTTTCTCTGGTCCTCGCTAAAAGGACAATGTGTCTGTGTTTTCCCCAGGAGAGAATATTGAATAGAGTGAGTCACGTCAAAAGGTGCAGAACCATGATTAAGGTCATACTGAGATAAAGAAAAGCACTTTTACATCACTCATCAGGTAGAATAAACATTTTAAAGGTCCTAAGTGTAAAATGTCACAGGCCCAGCACATATTCGAAAATCAGTCAGAACTGCATTGTTTTAACAGACAAATACCAGCATTTTGACTTGGAAAACAACACTGACCATGCTCACCAATAATGACAAAACAGCCATTTTCATTATAAACAGTTGAGAGAAGCAACGTGTGACAGACCAATGTCAAAAGATCCCACTATTAAAGACGTATTGCAAATCTGTTTTCAAAAGAGTAGAACACAAACAGTGCAAATAATGCAAAATTGGTTAAGAGCTGACAGTCCCTCCGTAGGCAGAAGCCAGCTGAACGGATGGACCTCAACACCAGCCACAAATCAACTGTGACTAGTTGTTAAAAGAAATACTGCTAAAATATCAGTCTTCAAAGTTATCACAAATGTTATTACAATTAAAAAAAAGAGGAGAACATTTATATATTTAATAAACATTCAACAAGCATCAGTTCAAGAAACACAAATGAGCACTGCATCCTCTCCTATGGCGTATATTTTGTTGGCAATATATTTAGTCAGTAAGTTCCTTTTATTTACCTCTGACTTGGGGTGGAAGTCGCAATTATAACGCCTGAACTCCCACGGCTTGGGGCTCCAACTGCAGGTCTCCCCTAACACAGCCATTCTCTGTACTTCCGTCTCACTCTCTGTTCCCATTCATAAGCACCACTAAGACACACCAGCTATCCCTTTGGCTGCCACACACATACTCACATGAGCGTGTTCTTGCGCAGCCACATGTGCAGCAGCAAAGAGCAATGCATGAGCAACAGTCCACGCAATGATGGGGGTGGCTAAGGGAGGTCTTATTGAATTAGGTTCAAGCGGCTACATCTACACACTGTTGCGTGTTCACGTGTGCATGCGCGTTTCCTTGCACACAATTACTCCTTTTGCTCCCCCTTGCTCACTCCTTTGTTCTGCAACACAGCTGGTTACCTTTTTCCTCCCTTTATTTCACTTCTCATATACTGCATTATCAACATTTCCCAAGGTCCATTTCCAGGGCAGCATGCAATTTTAAACACTGCAGTCTGTTTAAACACATGTACGTGTGACAGAAGACTAAATTTGACACTTACGGTAGCACGCATCTCCCTCTCATCCAGCCACAGCTGCTTCAACAGGCTGGACGATGTTTTAAGGAATCTGGTATCTGGTACCCTCCCTGCGCTCCGGGGGTCCAAGCCACCCTTCTCAGGCTTTCACCTGGTACTCATGAGACTGGAAGTGCTGCACAATGTGTTCGACACA